>AP025054.1:15617436-15642549 GCA_036186865.1 Eustoma russellianum | reverse complement strand
CACTGTGATCTTCCAGAGTTCGAAAAATATTGAAATCACCCCCAACTAGCCATGGAATATTCACTGTGGTGTTAAAATCACACAAAGCTTGCCAGAGCAACCGACGCTGAATGGGTGTATGCTTCGCATAGACCAGAGAAATAGCAAATGTATGTTGCAATAGTAAAGAAGTTAAGGTAAAATGGACCACCTGATTATCATCCTGCACATCATTCAAACGAAATTCATGATCCCGCCAGAAAAACCAATTATGCTCAGACTGAGAAACAAAAGACTGAGAGAAACCAAGACGTAAGTCATATCTCATTATCTGCGAAGGAGAATGTTTAGGTTCTATCAAAGCTAGAAGATGCAATTTATGATCGTGTGTCAACATGCGTAACCGGGGCATTGAACCACGCATGCCACGGACATTCCATATTAATATATTCATTGAGGTTGAGTAGAGGCACTTCCCTGAATAATGTGCGACGCACTACGCGTTAAGATTGTAGAAGGAGGCAAAGGAGGAAGATCCTTGCGGGATCGACGTTTACGGCGCGGCACCACTGGTATAAATGCGGACTCCGCTAATGGATCCTGCAATCGGGATATCAGTAAGTCGTCCTCCGGAGAGGGTGGGATTAGCTGCATGCGCCTTTCAACGTCGGTTGACACCAGTGGCACCTCCTCAACATTCACATCAATGGGTAAATCCGTGTCAGACACATGGCCAATATCGTGCTGCATGTGATCAACTGGGAAATCCGCAGCATCACAAAATACCTCTGGATGAGTAACCTCAGACAGCAGGGGAGCATGCGGGGGATCTTCATCATCCGAGCTAGTGTCCTCGGCATCCAAAGTGGCTGGAGCCTGTGATGGGCCAGCCTCAGCCAAAGGTGGCTGGGCGTTTGCGACAAGTGGGTCTTCAGCTGTATTAAAATTATCCATAGGGGCCAATTCTTCAGCGTGCCTCTCATGACCCATGGAAGGTGCGTCGGACTTTCGTTTAACCGGAGTCCAACGAGTTTTGGTCCGGCGAACTGGGGGCGGCGGAGGAGGTGGAGGGGGAACGCGAGACTCACCCTTAGGCGGACAATCCGAAAGTTTATGCCCGAGTCGGCGGCAATCCGTACAAAATAACGGCAAATCCTCATAGATAATCGATTGCAATATTAATCTACCTTTGGCCTGTAGGTATATCTTTTGCGGCAAATCTTGAGAGACATCCAACTCGACACAAACACGTGCTACCGAGGGACGCAAGCCTTGCATGGTGGCAGCATCCATTTTGATTGGCAGACCAATAGTGCGAACAATTTCAAACAATGCCTCCTGCTGATAGAGATGAATTGGTAATGCAGGCAAAGCTACCCAAACGGGCACAATGGGTACGTCCGAGGACGGATCAAAATCGACCGTCCACTTTGTAACTCGCATATGGGAACCAGAAATAAGCCATGAACGACGATAGAAACATCGCAAATAATCCGCTTCATTGCTAAATGTCAGCAAGATATGTGATTGATCGATGAGGGTGATCCGTAGATCCTGATGAAAACCGATTTTTTCAAAAACTTCACGTATAACCTTTAATGGAGGACGGCCATACCAGAATGTACCCACGAGACAATGCCGAAAAGGAGCAGCAAGCGCATCGATTTCTGAATCGAGAAACGAAACCAAAGGGAGGCCTTTATAGCGGGTCGCTGTTTTCGGAGATATTGATACCGGTGTGGCAGTTTTGCCGGCCACAACTGCAGCGAAGGTGGGAGCAGTGGACATCGGTTATTGTAGAAAACAGAAAAAGAACGCAGCTTGAGAGGCAAAATGATCAGCAGACTGAAGACAACTCGATCGGCGGCGCGTTTTGATCGGATAACTCAGCATCAGCGGCAGCGGCTACAGCCGCTGCAGGAGTTTTCGCCGTGCTCCATCCCATCCATATATGTCACATATATATATATATATATATATATATATATATATATATATATATATATATATATGCATACTATATATATATATATGTATGTATATGTATATGTATATATGTGTGTGTGTGTGTGTATATATATATTACGATGGTATAAGAAAAAAGAGAAAAATTAAATAAAAAAAAGGGCCGAATGTGAATGGCATGGCCAGTGGCCAAAAGCCACTTTCTCTTGTATAAACTTAGCAAATTGTTTAGTGTAATATATATATATATATATATATATATATATATATATATATATATATATATATATATATATATATATATATATATATAAATAGAACCAGTGTCCGAATAGGCCACTTTTCGTGGAATTGTATATTTCAAATATGTTATATATATTTTTGATGGGGGAGAGCAACCAAGCATTGTCTGGGTTTCTTTTATGGCCACAGGAGATTGGGTTGAAATGTATAATATACATATATGGATGCATTTTGTGTGTGTATGTGTGTTTATTTTTGAAATCTTGAACATAAACTTTATTTACTAATTTCGGACCTTATTTTGTATAAATGAACTGTGTTAAGCAGGTTAAATGTATATATATATATATGATATTTTACCGTAAATGCATGTATACAAAACTATTAGAACTGGTTGTGGAGAATTTATATATGTATTGTTAGTTATTTTCAGCTTGATGAATCTTACAAATTTATGTAAAGTGTGTACGGTTTGCAGAACATAAATATAAATAGCTTCACAAATAGTTATGGTATATATCTATATATATATATATATATATATATATATATATGTAATAATATTCGAAAATTTTATCCATGTATAATTATTTATTGGTTTAAATGTATACATTTTTAAACGGTTTCTTTTAGAAATGTATACACATATATCTTTACTGTTTTGGTCAGATTGTAAATTTGAATCTATATATAATGTTTGATACTATATATACATATACACTGGTTCCGTTTTAGATTTTGTAAAGTTATGTAAACGGTTTAACATGCAATTAAATATATACAAGGGGTTATTACCGCATCAGTGTATAATATGGTATGCTAACTGTTTTGAATGAATTAGGCAATTAAATTTTATCACTTTCAGATTTCGATAGTTGTATACATATACAAATGTTTTTGAACAAATGAATAAATATTATTCTTGGTTAGGGCAGGTTTATAAATTTGAGAATATTACTTTCGGACGAAGATTATATTTAAAGTACTTTTGGAATGAAATGTCTATTTATTATGTTATTTTTTTATTTGAAATTAAATATTTTAATATATAAACTGGTTGGATAATTGTAGGGAAAGAATAATAGTACTTCAAAGGAGAAGGAATTTTCGGTGTAAAAGTGAAGTTGAAGAGACAAGTTAATAAACAAATAATTAACATACAGGTTCAAAATTTGAAGATTCCAGAGGATAAGTTGGACATGTAGAAGCTTACTGTAATCTTCTTCACGTTCAAGCACTGAATAAGAAAACCTACAGGACCCATCAGAGGTAAGTGGTCTATCTATGCTCATTATATTGTCATGCATCAGAGGTAAATAGTCTATTTGTGCTCGTGATGTTGTCATGCATCAGATGTAAGTGGTCTATTTATGCTCGTTATGTTTATCATGCATCAGTGTGTTATTGTTGCATATCTGTAATTGAATTTCCAATATATGTGAATTGTGTGCATATGTGGTATATGTATCTATATGTGAACTGTTTGTATGTATGAGTGTGGATGCACCAGATTAAAGAAAGATGAGAAGAACAGAAATGAGAATGAAAACAAAAATGGGATGAAAGAAAAGAGAGTCGGGCTAGGCAGGACGTCGAGCCGGGCCGAATGGCCAACGGACAGGTTGCGGTGGCAGGCCTCGACCCAGAACATGATATAAATGTAACTTAATTAATAGTAATAATTGTAGGAAAATATCAATAAATATCAGAAAATTATAAATAAATTCCAGAAATAATTGAACCTAGATTTGAGTGCCGGAGGATGGTGAGGATGGGCCAGGGGCCTCAGACGATTGTGTTGTTTGCATTCATGGCACGTGCATTGCATGATGACGGGTCGTGACGTACGGGTCACTGGCGCTCAGGATGGTGTACGGTGGCGAGGCCACGACACTCAGGATGGTGTGCGGTGGCGCGGCCACGCACACTCAGTATGGTGACTGTGGGGTGTACGACCTACAACCACTCAGTTAGGACCCGGGTTCATGCATTGCATGGTGGAGATATCGGCATTCTGTGTGACATGACTTCGTTGCGCATGACATGCATAATAGGACATGCATCATGAAGTTGCGCATTATTATGTGGAGTGACTTACTTTCTGCGGCTTATCTACTTCGTTGGTATACATTGTCTTTTTCTTTGTTTATGTGATCATTTGTTTCTTGTGTATGTCATACTTGAGAAGAGCATGCATCACGGTAAGGTAGATTGGGCTGATGAGCTATTTATTTTGTATTTATTTTCGAAGTCTTAACTGTTAAAGATAATCGAGTGAAATTATTATGGACTAAGGACATGTATGTTAACTGTAAATGTTATTTGTATTTACTTCTGCATGTATGATTCCTATAACAAGTATAAGTAGGTTTCTTACTGAGCCCATTGATTTTGGCTCACACCACCACTCACCAGTTTTGCAGGCATGAGAAATTAGGGTATGCTTACAAAGGAGTTGGTATACCGTGGAAGATCGAGACGAGAGGTTTCGAAACTAAGGATATTCAGAAAAGACTTTCGAGAATTGGATGAGACAGTTATTTCGATATTCGAGGATATTAGCAATGACTTCCGCTGACATCAATTTGCGTTATTATGATGACGTGTAGTTGATTTGTATCGACGCCTCGTATTCTCCTTAGTGAGATACGGCCGGTGCACTATTCCCGATGCTAGGGCTCGGGAGCGGGGCACTACACATGTGCCACAACTTCAGACTTTACATTTTGTGCCATCAATACGGCGCAAGAAGATTCGTCTGGTAAAGTGGGCACTTCCTCCTACTGGACGAGTCAAACTTAATATAGATGCGGCTGTGGGCAAGAAATCAGCTGCAGGTAGTGCTGTGTTGAGGGATGACCACGGTCAAATGATCTCCTCTATCGGCTTTGCTCTACCACCACTGCCTCCATTGCGAACTGAATTACAAGAAATGTTATTCTCTCTCATTTTCTATGGGACACCTTATTCACATATCATTGTGGAGACGGATTGCAAATCCATACTTCCGCTCCTGCTGAATAGAGATGCTATAACAGGAACTTTAGCTGATGAAATTGCTAGACTCGCTGTTTTTCTGACACTCAACCAAGTTACATTGCAATATTCTCCCCGAGAGGCCAACGGAGCAGCACATTTTTTAGCGCGACATGGTTATAATTCTCAAGGAGTTTTCCGCTATGCATGTTTACATGGGCTTCCTTGTGAGGTGCGTGGAGCAATTCACATGGATCTACAGCTTCCCAATTTCCGTCTCTGAGATGTCTCACATGGTGTTGGCGTTCAATTGTTATAGTTTTAGGATCTGCAAGGCACCACTAGAAGGGGGGGGGTTGAATAGTGGGTGCGGAAAATGTGGTTTTTAAAATTTCTTTAAACTTGAACAATTCAAGTTCTGAAAACAGATTCTGTTTTCAGGACCAGTTTTAAAACGTTTTGAAAACTAGGTTGTAGGCCTTTAAAAATTCTAAAATTTGGAGAGAACTTAGACTCAGATGTTATGAGTATCTCCTAAAAATTTCAGATTTAAATTCAACCTCTAACCCCTTGAAAATTTGTTGGTGGTCAGATTGCGCAAATCTGCCAGAACCGATACACTGATTTGAAAACTTAATTCCTATTTGTACACGACTCCAAATGCTCTGAAAATTTAACCACTAACCCCTTATATGTTATATTTAAATGGGTTGAAACAGGTTTGAAAATTGTTTTTGGGAAGTTAGTCAAATACGATCAAAGTCTCAACCTTTGCAAGCCTCAAAATCAGACTGCACTAGTCTCAGAACTTTGGACGTTTGAATGACTTATACTTGTCCAAAAGGGTTGAAACTTGTGCCAAAAGAACCCTAGAACGTGTGGCTATGTTTTCTGAAAGTTTCGTGATTTTTGAAATTCGTTTACTATTTTTACGAACGTGATTAAAAACAGTAAACAGTGCTGAAACAGAAAATCAGTGCTGAAAGTAAATGACACCAAGAATTTTATACTGGTTCGGTTATCAACAACCTACTCCAGTCTTCAAGGAACACCTTCCTTGGTTCACACTAATCACACAACTCAAAAACACCTTACCACAGGGTTGATGGAGTTACACACCAACTCCAACCCTTTACAAACTTTGTATGTTCAATACAATGTGCACGAACACCACCACCTCGAAAGAATGAAGATTGATCACACCTTGATCAATCTTTTACAAAGATATATGAATGGTGGTTTATCTCAAGCCTATTCAAGATTGAAAGATATGAAAAACAATAGGCTTTACAAGAAGAGAGAAAGAAAGAGAATGTAGAAGAAGAAGGCTAGAACACTTTTGATCTTTGAATGTGCAACTCTTATTCTTGTTCTTGTTTTGCTCTTCTTCCTTCCTTTTTAACATGTAATGGCCGACCCCTATTGCTCTTCCCCCTCTTGAAAATTGTATTCTAAGTCCTTGGGAGAATGTAAGACATCATTGTGACATGGTCTTGCTTACTTGTCACCTTCTCATTGGATGATCACTTAAGCTTTGCTTACTTGGCACTTTATGATTGGTTGAATGTTGTCATCATTTGATGACTAGGAGAATCTGAGAATTCCCCTAAAAACATGTGTCAAAATCATCATAAAACCATTATCATAACTTCCAAGATCATCAAATAAATTAAGCAAGATAATTTCTCCACAAAATAGGTACAAAAATCGGTCATTAACATCCTTGCACATGCTGAAATTTCAGCATGTGTTACATTCACTCTTTGTTCAAAATATTTCCTATTTTGCATTGTTTTAATTCAAGACTTCAATCAACATTTAGTATACAATATTCTCATCATGTATGGAATAAAAGTTAGACACCAATATGGACTAAATTTCAGTCACTATACATTACACATGCTGAAATTTTCAGCATGTGTGATATTAAAAATATCACCATTTTAATTTCATAATTAATTCAAAACATTATCATAACATCCTCAATTAATCCTCATGATTCAAGATAGTAAAATATGGCATTTCTTAGTGCTAAAAATCGGCCATAATACAACACACATGCTGAATTTTCAGCATGTGTCATATATGTGACATAATTTGAAATGTTACCTTTTGTAGCTCCTTCCTTTATGTCACCAACTTTGTTTAATTGATTCTTGACCAATCAATATGCCAACAAGGCTCCAAATAAGCTCCATCTTGGCTGTTCTAGGCGTTGGTAATATGTTTGGTATGTGCTGAATATTATTTTTGCTAACTTTGTAAAATAGTGCACATTTAATAATACACACATGTAATATTCCAATCAGCCCTTAATTTAATTTTCTAGAACACTTTAAGATGTATATCATATGTAAAAAGTGTCTAGATACGTGTCACATGATGCACCAAAAATGTTCCATGTGTTGTGTGCGTAGAAAACCGAATTTTCGATATTTATCGATTACCCGATTTTTCTCTAATTTAAATTCCAAATTTTGCACATATTATATATATTATGTTATACATAATATATATAATATATACTTTAAATCTCAGCACTTGGCTGGTTTAAAGTTGTACCATTAACATGTGACAAAATTAAATTTGGAATCTTTATATTTTGGCCTTAATGTGGAGTAATTTGTGTGTGCCAACATGGAAAGTATTTTTGGCTGATTATATCATATATGGCACGAAAATATCATCATATTTTGATGTATATGGGCTGGCCATTTATTTATGGCAAGTACGTGACACGTTGGTGAAGTTTCGGTATTCGCCCGATACGACAAATTTCGGTTTAGAACCTTTTATCGTGTCGTATTTAATTTGTCATCACCATATCTTATATCATATGATATAAGACCTGAATATACTCATAAATATGAGTTAAGTATAGTGGTGTGACGTTAACGTACGTACGTAAGATATATAACGTGTCGGTAGTACGTTGGAATACATGTGTATGTGTCTTTTTCAAAAAATCTGAAAATATATATATTTATATATGTATAGGCGTGTGTATATATTAATGAGGAGAGGAGGAGAAAACTTTCCTTCCTTAGCCTTGTTGCCTTTGTGCCTTTTCCAAATGTGGCTTCCTTTAATGAACTACTTAGTTTAATAAACTAAGTACTTCACTTAATGAACTAGTTTAGTTCATTAATAGTGGCACCTGAAAATAGTATAAACACAACAAATGTTTGCCATATGATGTAAGCTTTAACGCTTCATGGCTCGTTAGTCCGGCAACATTATATATGAGCTAAATAAGGCAAGTACTAAGAAATATCATGCACACGTTTGTTTATATCATGCACGTTTTCTCTTATGCCCGTTTTTGTGCACATTTAAATCATGTATTTGAAAATCTCTCAAACCCCTTTTTCTCTATAATCTCCCCCTTTTGATGATTTTCAAAATAACTTATGCACATGATTTAAATCCTATCGCTCCCCCTTCAATCATGCATAAAATCAAAACTTGAATTTTAAATTCTGAGTCGCTCCCCCTTAATTTATGCAATTAGTCTCTCTCCCCCTTAAATCATGCTTTTTTCTCCCCCTTTATTTTGAAAAGCAAATCAAAAGATGCCAAAAAAAATCATGTATTTCATCTACGTGCGTTCGTAAGGGTCATTGATTCAACCCTTTGAAAATATCCCTTTTGGTACCCACATTTGGGTGACCTTTCTAGGTCTTCCAAAAGGTGAGAAGGGTGATGAGAAGGCAACATAATATATGTTAGGGACAAATGCGTTTGGCCTTTGGCCAAGAATCCCATCATGCATGTAGTATGGTTTCTGATAAGCATTTCGTTTTGCATGTACGGGACGTGATCTAGATGCATTTTTGTGATACGAGTGTCGCGTATGCATCACTTGTTTCTTCTCATACCTATATGGCACATAATTATATTTTGCATGATGTGAAGAAGAAGCACATTGAGATGTCATAAGAAAAGGCCTATGCGTCTTCTTAGATGCCACATATGTCTTTGATGCATCTATTTTCTTAGATGGGATGAATTTGGTTGGTTTATTTTGTGGCTTACTTTTCTCAACGTATCCTAATCCGGTTTTGTCACCATCATGCTTTTGAGAAGAAATGATGTGATCTAGCATGTTGGATCCCGTATCAAATTGTTTCACCTTTTTCTCTACATGCGCATTCCTTGATTTCAAGTTTGAAATCTCGGATTTCAATTCAATGTTCTCTGATGACAATGATGAAATTTCAGATTTTAATGAATTTATAATGCATGACGACTCTTCTTTTGAATCGTTTAATTGAGTCACCAGATCTTTGTTAGAAGATTCTAACAATTTCTTGTCTTCAATTAATCGCTTCTTTTCTTTTGCAAGAGTCTTTGAAAACTTATGCAATTCTAAATATTGACTGAATAAATCATCATATGAACATTCAGAATCGGAATCAGAATCGGAATCAGAGTCGGAAGATACCTCATTTGATGCTTTAGATGTAAAGCATACTTGTGCCTTGTGTTCTTCCGTATCATCAGTCTCAGAGTCGGATGTGTCACTCCAAGTGGAGGCTTTGAATGCTCTTCTCCTTTGCTTAGGTTCTGAGACGAGTCTATTCTTGTTCCGATCCTTGTCAGGGTATTTGTTTGTTTGTTTTTCTTTATTAGGGCAGTTATATGATAAATGTCCAAGTTTGCCGCATTCATAGCACTTTATTTCCTTATTTTTATTTTTATGATCCTTAGATGAGGTAGACTTATGTTTAATCGATTTTCTCAATATTTCTCTTAATGTTTTAGCCATTGTGATTAAGTCCTCATCATCGGAATCTGTGTCACTATCATCTACGATGTATTCATTTGATTTAAATGCTATAGCCCTATCATTATTAGAAATGGATTCAGAATGTCTTAAAGCAAGTTTGTTTTCATATACCTTAAGTGATCCGATTAGTTCTTCCATTTTAATCGATTTGGTCTCTTTGCTTTCTTCTATGGCCGTTACTTTAGGGTCCCACTCGGATGGAAGGCTTCGCAACACCTTTTGTACCTTTTCCTGCATAGTGAAGGCTTTGCCAAGAGACTCAAGAGAATTGTAAATGTTAGTAAAGCGTAAATCCATCTCAACAATAGACTCATTTGGCAATAATTTAAATGACTCAAGTGTGGACATAAGCATATTGATTTTGGACTCCTTTACTTGGCTAGTCCCTTCATGTTTCATTTCAAGAATATGACACATCTCTTGAGCACTAGAACAATTAGACACGTAACTAGCCTCACTTTTACTTAGGCCATTTAATAGTAGTTGCATGGCTTTAGCATTCATACTCAACTTCTTTTTGTCATCACTAGTGTATTCTTGTTTCGTTTTTGTAACCTCTAGTGTGACACCGTCTACGGTGGATAACTTAGATGGAACAAAAGGACCATCTTCTATAATCGACCAGAGATCAATATCTATTGCCATAAAGAAAAGTTTCATTCTTACCTTCAATTGAACGAAAGACTCACCGTCAAAGAGAGGAGGTCTTATGGTTGACATTCCTTCTTGTACGGTTGTGGTTGCCATCTCACTGAATCGTTGGATTCTTTGAAGTGAGTGTTCATGCGCTCTGACACTAATTGTAGGATCTGCAAGGCACAACTAGAAGGGGGGGTTGAATAGTGGGTGCGGAAAATGTGGTTTTTAAAATTTCTTTAAACTTGAACAATTCAAGTTCTGAAAACAGATTCTGTTTTCAGGACCAGTTTTAAAACGTTTTGAAAACTAGGTTGTAGGCCTTTAAAAATTCTGAAATTTGGAGAGAACTTAGACTCAGATGTTATGAGTATCTCCTAAAAATTTCAGATTTAAATTCAACCTCTAACCCCTTGAAAATGCGTTGGTGGTCAGATTGCGCAAATCTGCCAGAACCGATACACTGATTTGAAAACTTAATTCCTATTTGTACACAACTCCAAATGCTCTGAAAATTTAACCACTAACCCCTTATATGTTATATTTAAATGGGTTGAAACAGGTTTGAAAAATTCTTTTGGGAAGTTATTCAAATACGATCAAAGTCTCAACCTTTGGAAGCCTGAAAATCAGACTGCACTAGTCTCAGAACGTTGGATGTTTGAATGACTTATACTTGTCCAAAAGGGTTGAAACTTGTGCCAAAAGAACCCTAGAACGTGTGGCTATGTTTTCTGAAAGTTTCGTGATTTTTGAAATTCGTTTACTATTTTTACGAACGTGATTAAAAACAGTAAACAGTGCTGAAACAGAAAATCAGTGCTGAAAGTAAATGACACCAAGAATTTTATACTGATTCGGTTATCAACAACCTACTCCAGTCTTCAAGGAACACCTTCCTTGGTTCACACTAATCACACAACTCAAAAACACCTTACCACAGGGTTGATGGAGTTACACACCAACTCCAACCCTTTACAAACTTTGTATTTTCAATACAATGTGCACGAACACCACCACCTCGCAAGAATGAAGATTGATCACACCTTGATCAATCTTTTACAAAGATATATGAATGGTGGTTTATCTCAAGCCTATTCAAGATTGAAAGATATGAAAAACAATAGGCTTTACAAGAAGAGAGAAAGAAAGAGAATGTAGAAGAAGAAGGCTAGAACACTTTTGATCTTTGAATGTGCAACTCTTATTCTTGTTCTTGTTTTGCTCTTCTTCCTTCCTTTTTAACATGTAATGGCCGACCCCTATTGCTCTTCCCCCTCTTGAAAATTGTCTTCTAAGTCCTTGGGAGAATGTAAGACATCATTGTGACATGGTCTTGCTTACTTGTCACCTTCTCATTGGATGATCACTTAAGCTTTGCTTACTTGGCACTTTATGATTGGTTGAATGTTGTCATCATTTGATGACTAGGAGAATCTGAGAATTCCACTAAAAACATGTGTCAAAATCATCATAAAACCATTACCATAACTTCCAAGATCATCACATAAATTAAGCAAGATAATTTCTCCACAAAATAGGTACAAAAATCGGTCGTTAACATCCTTGCACATGCTGAAATTTCAGCATGTGTTACATTCACTCTTTGTTCAAAATATTGCCTATTTTGCATTGTTTTAATTCAAGACTTCAATCAACATTTAGTATACAATATTCTCATCATGTATGGAATAAAAGTTAGACACCAATGTGGACTAAATTTCAGCCACTATACATTACACACATGCTGAAATTTTCAGCATGTGTGATATTAAAAATATCACCATTTTAATTTCATAATTAATTCAAAACATTACCATAACATCCTTAATTAATCCTCATGATTCAAGATAGTAAAATATGGCATTTCTTAGTGCTAAAAATCGGCCATAATACAACACACATGCTGAATTTTCAGCATGTGTCATATATGTGACATAGTTTGAAATGTTACCTTTTGTAGCTCCTTCCTTTATGTCACCAACTTTGTTTAATAGATTCTTGACCAATCAATATGCCAACAAGGCTCCAAATAAGCTCCATCTTGGCTGTTCTAGGCGTTGGTAATATGTTTGGCATGTGCTGAATATTATTTTTGCTAACTTTGTAAAATAGTGCACATTTAATAATACACACATGTAATATTCCAATCAGCCCTTAATTTAATTTTCTAGAACATTTTAAGATGTATATCATATGTAAAAAGTGTCTATATACGTGTCACATGATGCACCAAAAATGTTCCATGTGTTGTGTGCGTAGAAAACCGAATTTTCGATATTTATCGATTACCCGATTTTTCTCTAATTTAAATTCCAAATTTTGCACATGTTATATATATTATGTTATACATAATATATATAATATATACTTTAAATCTCAGCACTTGGCTGGTTTAAAGTGGTACCATTAACATGTGACAAAATTAAATTTGGAATCTTCACATTTTGGCCTTAATGTGGAGTAATTTGTGTGTGCCAACATGGAAAGTATTTTTGGCTGATTATATCATGTATGGCACGAAAATATCATCATATTTTGATGTATATGGGCTGGCCATTTATTTATGGCAAGTACGTGACACGTTGGCGAAGTTTCGGTATTCGCCCGATACGACAAATTTCGGTTTAGAACCTTTTATCGTGTCGTATTTAATTTGTCATCACCATATCTTATATCATATGATATAAGACCTGAATATACTCATAAATATGAGTTAAGTATAGTTGTGTGACGTTAACATACGTACGTAAGATATATAACGTGTCGGTAGTACGTTGGAATACATGTGTATGTGTCTTTTTCAAAAAATCTGAAAATATATATATTTATATATGTATAGGAGTGTATATATATTAATGAGGGGAGGAGGAGAAAACTTTCCTTCCTTAGCCTTGTTGCCTTTGTGCCTTTTCCAAATGTGGCTTCCTTTAATGAACTACTTAGTTTAATAAACTAAGTACTTCACTTAATGAACTAGTTTAGTTCATTAATGGTGGCACCTGAAAATAGTATAAACACAACAAATGTTTGCCATATGATGTAAGCTTTAACGCTTCATGGCTCGTTAGTCCGGCAATATTATATATAAGCTAAATAAGGCAAGTACTAAGAAATATCATGCACACGTTTGTTTATATCATGCACGTTTTCTCTTATGCTCGTTTTTGTGCACATTTAAATCATGTATTTGAAAATCACTCAAACCCCTTTTTCTCTACAATGGTTGCCTGTGTCAATATACATAGGCAACGTGGGTGCATAATCGATCTTTAACTAGGTCTTTCTACATGCTTATTTCCTTATACGACTATTTTTTATCCTCATGCTTTTCTCTATGGTTGAAATTCACGCGTTGGTCCGCTTGGAAACTGGAGAATCTGCATTTACAAAATCCCAAACACTTTTCTACTTCATTCTGTTCTTGGTCATACATCTCTTGGAAGCCGCCTTGGTTCTTTTTGAATCGAGGTGGCATGGGTATGTTCGCTACATTTTTGTCTCCACTCACTTATCTTCGCCCAACATTGCTAATGCTTCTTTGTCTATCTTGTTCTGAGGTGCAATGGTTTGACTCAAAAGCAATTACGCCAATTCATACTCTGCTACAGCCGTCTTCACTAAATGAGTGTCCACAGCATGATATGTCTTCAGGAGTTCCAGTGACATATATATCTTGGCATACCATAGTTATATGTCATCTCTCCAATCATATAAATATGTATGCTTTTTCCTTCGCCAAGGTTTTATCCACAAAGGTGGTTTTACTTGGCAAGGTTTTAATGCGGCATATCATATATGATTGGAGGTTGACAATCATTAGCTTTCTATTTCATTTTTTTTCTTATACGGACTCTTATGTAATATGGCTTTCCTCCGCCATAAGTGAGGCTGCTTAATACCATATTGTTTCATAAAAAATATATATACATATATATGAAGAGTATAAGTCTGACTCATCTCACATAGCTGGCTGTATGACAGGGCTAGCCCAGTCGCAATCAGACAAAGTGTTATTACAAAAAATTCTTCATCCACCTCCACCAATTGATAACGATGGTTTTATTGTCCATGTCAAAAAAAGAAATCGTAAACTTGCATCTCAGATTGTACGTCCGCCACGACAAATTGCAACCTGAAGCTCTATTCGGGCCTCACACTCATCCACACAAAAATTATAATGTGTTTGTTAGTTTGGCATATTAGAGGCCTACGTACCTCGCTAATTCGCTTACGTCTACTTTTACAGCAATATTCAATAAATTTCCTTGTTATCATAGAACCACAACATCGAGTGACAGTATTACAACAGACTCAATTACAGCTTGGCTTTACATCCAGCCTCTCAGTGTGTAGTGATAGAGTTTGGTGTTTTTGGCGGAATGATGAAGTTATCCTACATGAAGCTAGGAGTCATGATCAAGTGACTCATTTCCACTTACATCTGTGCTCCTCTCAAATGGACTATTGGCATTCCTGTGTATATGGTCGCCATACTATTTTGGACCGTCGTCAGCTATGGAGTGAGCTATCTTCTTTTGGCACTGATTTAACTGCTCCATGGATTGTTACAGGTGATTTCAATACCTTCCTTTCTCTAGACGATCATAAAGGGCGCTCTCACCCAACCTTATCATCTCTACATGTTTTTAATACTATTGTTGATCATTTATTCTTACATACGGTGCCGCATCATGGGACACGATATACATGGATGGGAGGTCGAGGATTGGGAAAAGTTCATCGACGTTTGGATTGGGTATTTTGCAATTCTTCATTCTATGGCATATATACGCAGATTAATTTAACGCATCTTCCACGAGTCACTTCAGATCACTGCCCTATTTTCAGCAGATTTTTGGAAGTCAAATGGAGCTCTCACATGTCCTATTATTGTGCTTGGAGTTAAGGATAATTTGGTGGTATTATCCTTCCTTATTTTAATTAAGGAAGAACAAAATTATTTTTGGAAAATCCAAAAGTAGCCAACGGCTACTTCATCTCAAATTGGTGCTGAATTTTTGTTTTTCAAATGGTCTTCTCCCACATGCCTATTCTCAAGCTAGAAGTTGAGGTATTCTTGGTGCATTTATCTTCTCTTATTGTCTACATTTTTAAAAGGATAAGTGAGACTATCCAAGGTGTAAATTTCGGTCAACAATGTGATGCCAAGGTGGACCAATTATGTTGTTTTATTTTGCCAAGTGTACAAAGCCAACCAATGATGAGAAGACATTTGGAGTTGATGATGAAGATGATGACACATTGGCATTCTTATCTTCAAGGATCATTTCACACTATAAATAGAGGCATTGGTGAAGAAGATGAAACACACTTGAAGCTCACAAGCATTTGTTGAATTGTCTAGCTTTCATCTTCATCTTCTTTTTGTTATTATTTTAGTCATTGCAGCAAAGGTGTTCTTGTTGTATTATGGTGAGCTACAAACCTCTTGAGCTTCATTTGTAAGATTGATTAGCCATCTTTATAAGGCTACATCAATAGGTTGTAGAGGAGTTGCAACTAAGAGTTGCTTAGATGGTGATTATCCAAGTCTTGAATAGGGTTGGTGTATAACCCAAGGATCAAGCTGGCTCTTGTTGTAATGTGTTAATTTCACAGTAAAATCCAAGGAAAGGTGTTCCTTGGGACTGGAGTAGGTCACATTGACCGAACTAGGATAAATCCTCGGTGTTCTTCTCTTGTTTCTTTATTTCTGTTCTCTATCCATTTTTGACTATAGTTTTCATCCAACTTCACACAATTCGAAAAAATAGCTAAACATTTTCAAAATTGGTGATTTTTGATGGAGTTATACTTCAGACTGTTAGCTTTCATTTGCAACAAGAATCACTTGATTTGAGCAAGGGAAAGTTAGTCTTTCAGTCTTTGCAAGATAACTGCTCCAATCTGGCTGCAATCTGACCAGTTTTGAGAAAACTTAAATTCTGTATTTTTCAAGAATTGTTTAAGGTCATGACCTTTTGGAAACTTCATGTACACATTCTAAGGAGTGTTTTGATATAAAGATCAACCTTTTTGGTTGAGTATTCAAAGAGAAACATGTTTTGCAAAATCAGCAACATTCTGTCCAATTCTGTCTAGATTGACCATCTGAATCGTTTTATTTGTTTGAAGGGCCAAAAACTCTTATTTTTGTCTGATTTTTGGATAGAGTCTTGTTAACTCATTGAAGTTCAATTCTGAAAATTTTCATAATTTTTGGAGTTGTGTACAATTATTTGTGAATTTTTGCCAAGAAACAACAATTCTTTATATACTGCTTGTCTCAAATCCAAGGTACATACTATGGCTATTATTTCTCACAAAGGTGAGTTGGAAGGTATGTCTACACAACGCCCTCCTCTTTTTGATGGCAATAATTTTGTTCATTGGAAACTAAGAATGAGGCTATTCTTAGTGGCTATAGACATCGATTTATGGTCTATAGTTGAAGATGGGCCGTACATTCCAATGAAAGTTATACAAGTTAGTGGAGTAACTCAAGAGGTTGAAAAATATAAAAGTGAATGGTCATCGGATGATAAAAATAAAATGTCCATGAATGCTAAAGCTATGCAATTACTTTTAAATGGACTTACAACTTCTGAAACTGGATGTGTGTCAAATTGCACAAGCGCACACGACATGTGGAAATCACTTGTATTAAAGCATGAAGGTACTAGTGGTGTTAAAGAGTCAAAAATAAACATGCTTATGACTGAATTAGAGACTTTCAAAATGTTGCCAAACGAATCCATAACATCTATGGGTTTGAGGATTACTAATATTTTCAATGCCCTTGAAGCTTTAGGGAAGTCATTTTCAAACAGTGAAATGGTTCAAAAGGTGCTACGAAGCCTCCCTGCTGAATGGGATCCAAAGGTGACTGCAATCGAGGAGACAAAGTCAATCACTAAGATGGATGAATTGATCGGGTCTCTTAAAGTCTACGAGGTTAAATTAAACCAACGAAAGTCCGAATCTTTTAAGTCATCCGGTAAGTCTATAGCTTTCAAAACAACCGAAACACGTGCTAGTAACGATGATAGCAATAGTGATACTGAATTAGATGATGACTTGATATTGAAAGCTAGAAAACTTAGAAAGTTTTTCAAACGTCCAAATAGGAATAGACAACGTAATTCTTCTTCTTCTTCTTCTTCTCAACCTAGGGAAAATAACACAAATAAATGGTATAACAAAGAATTAAAGTGTTATGAATGCGGTCAAAAAGGACATATTTCATATGACTGTCCCACGAAGAAAAATAATAATAACAACAACAATAATAAACAAGCCAAGGAAAAGGAGGCACAAACGACAAAGACAAAGGAGTCTAAGGCAAGAAAAGGGAAACAAGCAATGAAGGTGAGCACATGGAGCGACTCATCCGACTCAGAATCCGAAACTGAGGAAGCTCAAGTCTGCTTCGTATCCAACGAGGTATGTTCTTCTTCTGATAGTGATTCTAATAGTGACATGACATTTGATGAAATGTATGAAGAATTCCTAAGAATGCATGCTCACTGTAAGAGGCTCTCTAAAGAAAAGAAGAAACTAGTTGAAGAAAATGACAAGTTGAAGACGTCCAACTTGGAATTTTCCGATCAACTAGAATCTCTTAAACAAGAGTCTTCAAATACTCTTGATTCTTTAGAGAATAAAATTGAATCATATAGGAAAGATGAACAAAAGTTACAAATGGTAAATAAAATGTCGAAATCCAAGCTAGAAAGTTGTGAAAATGAAATAGGGCAACTTAAGTCTTCTAAATTTACCTTAGAAAAAATGATAGAACAATTTAAATCTGGTGCAAACATGTTAGACACACTCATCTCTTCACAAAAGTATAGAAATGATAAAACCGGCTTAGGCTATAAAGAAGAAAATGAAAAAGTGAATAAAAAGACTAAGTTTGTTTCATCTAGTACAAAGTTGCCATATAATACAATAAAATCAACTTTGCCTGCTAAATTTTCTTCTACACCTTCTTCTACTAATATCAAGGCAAAAATGCAACATACACCCATAAAAAAAGCACACACGCATAAACATACATCTAGGCCAAAAATGCATACAACTTATTATGAAAATAAGTATAGGCAACACTCTTATAAGTCTTATAGAAATGCCTATGAACACACTTATATTGCGCCATATAAGAAACAAATTCACATGCCTTATATACATCATGAATCTCGGCCATTCTATAACGATTATCAACCACGGCGCAACATGTATAACAATGCATCTTCACTTATGTGGAATAATCATCTATATGCTTATCCTTCTTATTTTAACCATGCTAAAAATGTGCCTAAAAGGTATGTTCAAGTTTGGATACCTAAGGGTTATCTAAACGAGAATAATGCCCCTAACATTCAAGGACCCAAATAAAGGGTACCTAAAACTTTGTCTCCATTGTAGGATAAACGCAAGGAATGCAAGAAGGAGGCAAAGTAGCATTCGGTGACAACAACAAAGGACAAGTTGTTGGAAAAGGAACAATTGGGGACCCTAACACATTTCAAATACGAAATGTATTATTAGCAAGCAATCTATCTTATAATCTACTTAGTATTTCTCAACTTATAGATTGTGGTTATAATGTCTCCTTTCTTCCTAATTCTTGTGATATAATAAATGAAAAAGGATAAATAGTATTAAAAGGAAATAGAGATGGAAATATTTATACTCTTACCTTAGATAACATGTTAGATGCTAAGGTTAAATGTCTAATATCACATGACTTAGATGTAAATTTATGGCATATAAGATTAGGTCATATAGGAATTTCAACTATTAAGAAATTGTCTAAGAAGAATCTAATTAGAGGAATGCCTAAGTTAGACTTACATAATTTTCAAATGTGTGAAACATGTATTAAGGGAAAACGCATTAAAGAAATGTTAAAACCGAAACATGAAGTGAGTACTAGTCATGTACTAGAATTGCTTCACTTAGACTTATTTGGTCCAAGTAGGACAAGAAGTCTGGGTGGACACTACTATGTGTGTGTCATAGTAGATAATTACTCACGCTACAAATGGACATTGTTCTTAACACACAAAGACGATGCTCCATTAGCAATCGAAACCCTTATCAAGCAACTTGAAAACATTTATGAAGAAAATGTTAAAAGGATTAGAAGTGATAGAGGTGGAGAATTTAAAAACAAAGACGTAATCAAATTTTGTGAACTATATGGAATCAAACATGAATTCTCACCACCTAGAACACCACAACTCAATGAAGTTGTTGAACGTAAAAATAGAACAATTCAAGAAGTTGCTAGGACAATGCTGTGTGAAAATAAATTACCTAAATATTTATGGGGTGAAGCTGTTAGTTGTGCATGCTATATTATAAATAGGCTTACTATTAGAAAGAAATTAAATAAAACGCCTTATGAATTGCTAAACAATAGACAACCTAAGATAGATTATCTTAAAGTATTTGGATGTAAATGTTTTGTGCTAAACACTAAGGATAATCTAGATAAATTTGAACAAAATCTATTGAATGCATATTTGTTGGGTATTCAACTAACTCAAGAGCATATAGGTGTTATAATCCTGCATCTAGAAAGATAATTGAATCCATACATGTTAAATTCAATGAAAATGCATGCTTTGAAGTTATTGATAAACATCAACATAAACAAGAAATTAATGTTGAAAATATGTTTGATGATGATGTATTACTTGAGCCTGTACTTGATCATCTAGAACCAACTACCCCTGTACAAGACATGCATGAACCCTTAAATGATATAAATGAAGAAACTTTGCAATTGGAAGGTAATGTAACAAATGATCCAATTACATATGATAATGTTCACACTAATGACACATTTGAACAAGATGAGGGTGAACCTAGTCAATCTAGGAATTGGTGGCACCCAAGAAAACTAATCATTGGGGATCCGAGTGTTGGGGTTAGAACACGTAGAAATATAAGTCAACTTGAAGGACATAGCTTAATCTCACAATTAGAACCTAAGAACGTAAAGGAAGCCTTAGGTGACATATCATGGATAGAAGCTATGCATGAGGAATTGAACCAATTCACAAGGAACAATGTGTGGGACTTAGTACCTAAACCTCAAGATAAGTCTATCATAGGAACTAAATGGGTGTTTAGGAATAAGATGGACAAACAAGGAAACATTATAAGAAATAAGGCTAGACTAGTCGCACAAGGTTATAATCAACAAGAAGGTATAGATTATAAAGAAACCTTTGCACCCGTTGCACGACTAGAAGCAATTAGATTATTACTTGCGATTGCAAGTCTAAGTAACATTAAACTCTTCCAAATGGATGTCAAGAGTGCTTTCTTGAATGGATACATCCAAGAAGAGGTGTTTGTCAAACAACCCCCTGGATTCGAAGATCCAAAGAATCCTAACCATGTTTACAAGCCTACGAAAGCTTAATATGGTTTAAAACAAGCTCCAAGAGCTTGGTATGATAGATTTGGAAACTTTCTTATTGCAAATAATTATCAAAGGGGAACTATAGACAACACATTATTCCTAAAAAGAAAAGGTAATGATTTGTTAATAGTTCAAATATACGTTGACGATATCATCTTTGGTTCAACCAACCCTACCTTAGTAAAAAACTTTGAAGAGTGTATGAAGCCAGAGTTTGAAATGTCAATGGTAGGAGAGTTGAATTATTTCTTAGGACTTCAAATTAAACAAACCCCTCAAGGAATTCATATTAGCCAACTTAAGTATGTCAATGATATGATTAAGAAGTTTGGTTTTGAAGAGTTAAAACCTACAACTACCCCCATGAGTGTTAGTACCAAACTTGATAAGGATGAAAATGGTAAACCTTTTGATGACACACTCTATAGGTCTATGATTGGATCACTGTTATACTTAACTGCATCAAGACCTGACATCATGTTTAGTGTGTGTATGAGTGCTAGGTTTCAATCTTGTCCTAAAGTATCACATTACAATGCAGTGAAAAAGATTTTTAGATATCTTAAGCATACACCTCACTTAGGACTGTGGTATGATAGAAACGCTAAGTTGGAATTACACGCATATAGTGATGCTGATTATGGTGGTTGTAAGTTAGATAGAAAATCCACTAGCGATACTTGTCAATTCATAGGAACCAACCTGATTTCTTGGTTTTCTAAAAAGCAAGCTAGTGTAGCTCTTTCTACCACTGAAGCCGAGTATATCGCTTTGAGTTTATGTACTACCCAAATACTTTGGCTTAAACAGCAACTTAGTGATTTTGGCATTAAAATGAATAAGATTCCAATTTTCTGCGATAGCACCAGTGCAATCAATCTTTCCCGGAATCCGGTGCTTCATTATAAGGCCAAACACATTGAGGTGCGATACCACTTTCTTCGCGATCATGTTCAAAATGAGGACATAGTGATAAACCATATAAGAATTGATCACCAAATTGCAGACATCTTCACCAAACCCCTTAATCAAGCCACTTTTGAAAACTTACGAGCCAAATTAGGAATGATGACTTACAATACCATTGCATAGTTCTATCTTTTGCATGATTTGCAAAATAAAGGGGGAGATAAAATAAGTACATGATTTTAGTTGGTAAGTCATGGATTTTAGTTTGGATTTTAGTTGGTGGTATAGGTTTTGGAGCATAGGTTAAGGGGGAGAGTATGAGTTGAGGGGGAGCAACATACTATTTAAACGTTAAAAACATTTGGTGAAACTTTTGGTTATGAGTTGTGACATTAAAGAGTTGTGATATTAAAATCATGTAAGGTTATTTTGAAAATCATCCAAAAGGGGGAGAATGTTGAGAAATATGTTTGGATAATTTTCAAAGTCATGATTTTAAGTGGTGAATACTTAAAAATATCACACATGGTGCTATATGTGATTAAAAGTTGAAAAAGTTGAAAAAGTGACATCGATCTCTCAGGTTATTGCACATCAATCGATCTATGTACATAGATCCCTCACATCGATCGATCTATGTAAGGCAGAAAAGTTTAAGACCTTTCTGTGAGACATCGATCTCTAAACCTGAGACACATCGATCGATCGATGTACATCGAATCCTCATGTCGATCGATCGATGTGGTTCTGTGAGACGTCGACCTCTGAAGCTGAGGCACTTCGATCGATCGACGTCTAGGGTTTTTAAAAATATTTTTCTAAAATTTGATAAAATGGTTGTTTTCATTTGTATATGATTTATACATGTTTATTATATGATTATCATGTGTTTTTGGTGATTATAATTGTCTTGTGACTAACATGCCTTGGAAGTTTCTACAACTTACCAAAAAGGGAAAAATTGGTATTTTGAGTTTTGTAGGAACATGATATGGTGGAAATGTTTCAAGAGCATATTCTTATACTATTTATCATGAAAAAGTTGATATCATGATTATTGATGACCATCCGGGACATTTCTGGAGTTTTCTCACACCAGGGGTATTTTGGTCATTTTACCCCCAAGGGTATTTTTGGTATTTTCACTCAAGGAATCTCTTGAGCATATTATTATCTTCATTATGGAGCTGTGTTATTATTAGTTTGAAGATTATATGGTGATCTTATATCTTATTCTCTCAACCGATGATATTATTGACTATAGCTGGATATGTGACGATTTGAGATGTCACATTCTATTTTTTCTTGAAGACCCTCTTATATATGTTATAAGAGGATATTTATCATAATTATTCAGATATATTAAAGGTGTCAAAGGTGTGGAAATGTTCTTGATATATAAGAAGAAATATTGGAGAATTTCGGTGTTACACGTTGACATAATATTGTCAAGTGTTATCTATTTATTTCTTCTTCAAAATTCTGAGTTGCTACACTTATATATATGTGGAAAAACATGACTGATAAGGCAGATATGATGTGGAGTTCATTTTTTAAATTGGAGACAAGTGGACCAACCAAAAAGGAGCTAGTTGGCAAAAATGCCAACTTGGATATTTCAAAAATATACCCAATGGTTATGTGCTTTTCTTGGGTATTTTCAGCAGATTTTTGGAAGTCAAATGGAGCTCTCACATGTCCTATTGTTGTGCTTGGAGTTGAGGATAATTTGGTGGTATTATCCTTCCTTATTTTAATTAAGGAAAAACAAAATTATTTTTGGAAAATCCAAAAGTAGCCAACGGCTACTTCATCTCAAATTGGTGCTGAATTTTTGTTTTTCAAATGGTCTTCTCCCACATGACTATTCTCAAGCTAGAAGTTGAGGTATTCTTGGTGCATTTATCTTCTCTTATTGTCTACATTTTTCAAAGGATAAGTGAGACTATCCAAGTGTAAATTTCGGCCAACAATGTGATGCCAAGGTGGACCAATTATGTTGTTTTATTTTGCCAAGTGTACAAAGCCAACCAATGATGAGAAGACATTTGGAGTTGATGATGAAGATGATGACACATTGGCATTCTTATCTTCAAGGCTCATTTCACACTATAAATAGAGGCATTGGTGAAGAAGATGAAACACACTTGAAGCTCACAAGCATTTATTGAATTGTCTAGCTTTCATCTTCATCTTCTTTTTGTTATTATTTTAGTCATTGCAGCAAAGGTGTTCTTGTTGTATTGTGGTGGGCTACAAGCCTCTTGAGCTTCATTTGTAAGATTGATTAGCCATCTTTATAAGGCTACATCAATAGGTTGTAGAGGAGTTGCAACTGAGAGTTGCTTAGAAGGTGATTATCCAAGTCTTGAATAGGGTTGGTGTATAACCCAAGGATCAAGCTTGTCTCTTGTTGTAATGTGTTCATTTCATAGTAAAATCCAAGGAAAGGTGTTCCTTGGGAATGGAGTAGGTCACATTGACTGAACCAGGATAAATCTTCGGTGTTCTTCTCTTGTTTCTTTATTTCTGTTTTCTGCCCGTTTTTGACTGAAGTTTTCACCCAACTTCACACAATTTGAAAAAATAGCTAAACATTTTCAAAATTCGTGATTTTTGGTGGAGTTATATTCAGACTGTTATCTTTCATTTGCAACAAGAATCACTTGATTTGAGCAAGGGAAAGTTAGTCTTTCAGTCTTTGCAAGATAACTGCTCCAATCTGGCTGCAATCTGACCAGTTTTGAGAAAACTTAAATTCTGTATTTTTCAAGAATTGTTTAAGGTCAGGGCCTTTTGGAAACTTCATCTACACATTCTAAGGAGTGTTTTGATATAAAGATCAACCTTTTTGGTTGAGTATTCAAAGAGAAACACATTTTGCAAAATCAGCAACATTCTGTCCAATTCTGTCCAGATTGACCATCTGAATATTTTTATTTGTTTGAAGGGTCAAACAATCTTATTTTTATCTGATTTTTGGACAGAGTCTTGTTAACTCATTGAAGTTCAATTATGGAAATTCGCATAATTTTTGGAGTTGTGTACAATTATTTGTGAATTTTTGAAAAACGGGTTCTGAATCTGAGGTGGTCTCAGATTCTGTTTTCAAAGGAGATTTTAACAACGGGTTGTAGTGTAATTTCCGCTAACCACTATTCACCCCCCCCCCCCC
>AP025054.1:15510305-15617426 GCA_036186865.1 Eustoma russellianum | reverse complement strand
TTCCCCCCCCCCCCCCTCTAGTGGTGTTTATTGTAGGTGCACGGTCCAACATAAAGCACTTTTATCACATAAATATGTCAAGTAAAATTTATTCATGCATTTTATGAGTACATAACATTTAAATAATGCATTTGTAAATCACTCAAACACTTTTTCTCAAAAATCTCTCCCTTTTGATGATTTGTAAAATAACATTGGTCCATGATTTAATTTTGATCGCTCCCCCTACAATTATGCGCAAATTTAAAATTTGAATTTCATATCATGCTCCCTATTAAATCATGCTTATCTCTCCCCCTTAAATCATGATTTTCTATCCCCCTTTATTTTGTAAATTTCATCAAAAGTATAAGTAAGAAGAAATAGCAGTTTATAGCATATCAACAAAAATCATGCATTTCAAGTGCGTTCTTAAGGGTTATTGACTTAACCCTTTGCAAGAATACCTTTTGGTACCCAAATTTAGGTGACCTTTCTCGGTCTTACAAAGGTGAGAAAAGAGATGAAGAAGCAATATAATAAATGTTAGGTGCAAATCCGTTTGGCCTATATCCAAGAATGCCATCATGCTCATGATAAGATTTTCGTTTTTGATATGCCTTTGTGTTAGTGTGCATGGTGCATGGTCTAGATGCATTTGTGTTGTATGAATATCGCGCATACATCAATGGTTTCCTTTCATATCTATATGGTACATAATTGTATTTTGCACGTGATGAAAAGCAGGAGTGCGATGAGATATAATGTATGGTCTACTAGAAGTCCTTTTAGAATGTATACTTGTGTTGAACGTATTCGGTTTCTTAGATGAGGATAAAATAAATTTGGTTGACTTATTTTGTGTTTCCTTTTCTTCACCATATCCTAATCCGGTTTTGTCACTTTCATGCCTTTGTGAGGAAATGAGGCAATCTAGCACGTTCGTACCCGTATCAAACTATTTTACCATTCTTTCTAGATCCCCGTTTCTTGATTTCAAATTTTAAATCTCGGCTTTCATTTCATTGTTCGAATGTTAAAGATTGAATTTCAGATCTCAATGAAACAATCAAATTAGACGACTCCTCTTTTGAATCGTTTAATTAAGATACAATATTTGTGTTAGAGGATTCTAACACTTTCTTGTCTTCAATTAAGCGTTTCTTTTCTTTTTCAAGAGTCTTAGCAAACTTATGCGATTCAAGATATTGAGCATACAAATCATGATACGATTGTTCGGAATCGGAATCAGAATTAGAATTTACCTCACTATCAAAAGGTGAAAGCTTTTGGCTTGACATACCTTCTTATTCGGTTTTCTTGCTAGTGGATGCTATCTAACAAAGATTGTTATATCTTCTAATCGTGAGTGTGCCTACGCTCTGACACCACTTGTAGGACCTGTATAGCACCACTAGAAAGCGTGGTTGAATAGTGAATGCGGAAAATTTGTTTTTTAAAAGTTTTTGACCCAAATTACTCACTTCTGAAAACAGTTTATATTTTTAGATCCTGATTTGAATTATTTAAATGACCTAATTGTAGATCTCCAAAAATTATGAAATTTGATGATAACGTACTCTCAAATTTTATACGTGACACATGAAAATTTCAAATTAGAACTCCAATCCTAACCCCTTGAAAATACATTTTTGGTCCGATTGCACAAATCTGCCAGAAACTATACTCCGATTTGAAAATTTTATTCCTATTAAATGGTAACTCTAAATGGTCTGAAAATTTTATGATAAGACCCTCAAGATGTTTATTTCAGGGGTTTGAAACAGTTTTTTAAAATGCCTTTGGGAAGTATGTCAACCACGTTGATATTCTCAACCTTTGCAAATCCAAAAATCAGATTGCACTGGTCTCAGAACTATTAACATTTCACTGACTTATACTTACCCAAATTGGGTGAAACTTCTGCCAAATGAAAACTAGGAGGCGCAGCTATGTTTCTACAAAATTTTATGATTTTTAAAATTCGTTTACTTTTTTTTACTGTTGTAATGAAATCAACGCAGAAAACTGGAAACTGAAAGTAAAGTGCTGAAAAGTAAGAACACCAAGAATTTTATATAGGTTCGGTTAAAACAAGCTACTCCAGTATTCGAGGACACCTTCCTCGATTATCACTAAACACAAAAACACCTTACCACAAGGGTGACTGAAGTTAAACACTAACTCCACCCTTTTACAATCAAACAAACCAATCACGAACACCACCACTGGTCGAATGAAGGTTTGATCACACATTGATCAACCTTTTACAAGAAATGAAAGTGTATAGGTGGTATAATCAAAGCTTATATAATATGTGGAATATATGAATGATAGGTTTGAGTCTAAGAAGAAGAGAAAGAAAGGAGGAAGAAGAGAGTAGTCTTGCTTTTTTGCATTTGTAAGAATATCAATTGTTGCATAGCCTTTCCTTGCACCATCTTCTTCTTTTTATAACCTCTTGGTCGGCCCCTAGAGTTACTCTTCCTCATGAGAATTGTCTAGAATGCCCTTGGAAGGTTGCCTTGTGTAAATGATGACACAACGTTGCTTACTTTTGTAATATGATTGGAGGGATAACTTGTCTTTGCCTAGTTGTCACTTTTTGATAGGCCATGTTTAATCCACCTTGGCACTCCTTAAATGAGCTGGAAATCCTTCAAAACATCTGAAAAATGGGCTCAAAATAAAGGTGAGTAACTACCATTTAATCACAATTCATCCCCTAAAATTTTGGAATAAAATTGATGACAAAAAGGAGTCAAAATTCGTCCATAACAAACAACATGTGCTGAAATTTCAGCATGTGTTGTATTTTAAATTGTTTCGTTGTTGGCTTATTCTCCACCAATTAAATTACCAAATAAGCTACATCTAAGATTCAAAAATGCCGAGCATGGTGTGTAATAAGAGGGTGTATGTGCTGAAATTTTCTTTTGGTAAGCTTTGCCAAATAATGCACAATATTCACACATATATGGCAAATTACAATCAGCCCTAATTTAAATTTTCTGGGACACTTTAACATGTCTTGAATGTGTAAAAAGTTTCTAGATAAATGTTACATCTATGTCAAAAACGTTCCATGTGTTTATGTTCGTATAAAACCGAATTTTTGACTTTCGTCGATTACGCGATTTTTCTCTGATTAATTTCGAACTTCTTACACATGTAATATATATCATATCACACATGATATACATGAAATGAGTTCTATATTCAGCTCCAATGGCTGAGTATAAAATGTCCCATGTGACAAAATAGGCTTAAGTTTGAATTCTCCACAATTCTAGGCTAAATTGTGGGTGATTTGTGCGTGCCAACATGATATGACTTTATCATTGATTGTAACATGTGGATCAATAAATTTTTGAATAATTTTGATGTATATAGGCTGTCCATCTTTATATGGCAAGTACGTGACATTTCGATGAGGTTTCGGTAATCACCCGATACGTCAATTTTCGGTTTATAACCTTGTAACATGTAGTTATAATTTTGACGTCACCATCACTTATAACATATGATATAACACCTTAATATACTCATAAATATGAGGTATGTGTCGACGTACGTTTATAATATATGTGATGTGTCGGTGGTATGTTGAAATATAAGTATATAGTGCCTTTTAAATAAAATATGGATATATATATATTATATGTGTAAATGGCATGTGAAATGAATGGGATGAGGAGACATTTCATTTCAAATTTGTTGCCATATAGCTCTCTCCAAATATGTCTTCATTTAATGAACTAGTCAGTTCATTAACTTAAGCACTTCACTTAATGAACTAGTTTAGTTCATTAATTATGGCAGCTGAAAATAGTATAAAAACAAAAAATGTTTGACATATGATGTAAGCTTTTACGCTTCATGGCTTGTTAGTACAACAACATTATATATAAACATGTAAAGCACTTTTATCACATAAATATGTCAAGTAAATTTTATTCATGCATTTCGTGAGTATGTAACATTTAAATCATGCATTTGTAAATCACTCAAACCCTTGTTCTCAACAAGGGGGTTAATGAGCAACCTATGAAGGTAGATAAATGGAAGAATTCAACTTATTGTACTTAGTGTTCTTACCTTGTCCTTGTTTATTTCTTAGCTCAACACCCTTCTTTGGTCACTACTTGGATGAAGGAGGGTTTTTGAACTTGTCTTGGATGTGTTTATGTGGGATGAGATGAAAGAAATTTTCCCCCTTTGCTCTTGATGAAACTCTCAGCCAAGAAGGGAAGTGTCATACCCCGTAACTTTTAAGTCCGACCGTTAATAATTAAAAAACAACTTTAAATATAATTTCATTAAATGCATAGGTTTACGGGGTTGAGTGGATAAAATGCAGGTGACAAAATAAGCAAAATAGTGAAACTAAGAAATTATGCTGAAATACCCAAAATACCCCTCCCCACTTAAATGATGGGGAGTTACACAAAGGAGTATAACTCCCCATTAGTCCAGAAGAGGCCGGTTACAAACAAAGAGAAGGAGGCGAAAACGCCTAGAGGGGAAAGAGAAGGAGAAAGGAGAAAGAAGAAGAAGAGAAGAAGAAAAGGAAGGGAGAACGGCCAATCTAGGTTCAATCCTTACCGGAATTCCGCAGTACACTCGTAAGCGCATTTAGATTCCAAGGCAAGTAATCTTTCTATACTCTTTACGCAAATTTTTTTACCTTAGGCCCTATGTTCATACAAAGAGAAAACTTGGATCACACATTAGTAATCTTGACTTGTCTATGTTGAATGCTTTACTATATGTAATTGTTGTTGCTAGTTGCGTAAAGTCTCGTTCTTTGGGCCATATTTCTGAAAATAGTTTGTGGTGCTTTGTTGTTTGTCGAGCATGCCCATGAAAGTGTATTCTTGATGTGTTTATTGTCTTGTTCTATTCTTGTGTGGGTGGTCTACACCTAGATGTTTGAGAGTAAGTGCAGGGAATTGAAGGATGAGTGATGGCATTGTTATAGACTTGTTGTGTTGGGAATGTTGATGGTATCTTTTGAAGGTTGTGAATGATAGAAAGTTAAGAGTGGATATTATTAGACATAACTAAGCATCAATTCATGTTAGATGTGTGTTAAGTATGATGAATCTAGATGGTAAGATGGATCTTGAGAGGTTTAGCATGAAAGGGTTGAAGGAGGAAGGATATGGGAGGAACTTACTGCAGAAAAACTGCAGTTTAGAACGTCAGAACACTTCGAATACCTACATTAGGCGCTTCAAGTCACATTAGGCGCCTAATGTAGGCGTTCAATGTGTCCCAGAGCATCCCCGTATACTTCGAACACCTACATTAGGCGCTTCATGTCACATTAGGCGCTTCATGTAGGCATTCGATGTATACAACACGTCCCCGAACACTTTGAACGCCTAGTATAGGCGCTCCAAGTCACTTTAGGCGCCTCATGTGGCGTTCCAAGTATACTGGAAGTCTTTTTGACCCTTTAGGCGCCCTATGTAAGGGTAGCAACTTTATACACTTCCTTTGAACATAAAATGCAAGGGTATTTGAGGTGTAATTGAGGAATAGACGGTAAGTTTGACTAAGTAAGAATAAGATTGAATCCCAAGTGAATTAGTGAGACGAACGGACTTGGAAAGATACAAACAGGGAGTGTTTGAGGTGCAAGTCTGTATACTTGATATGTAAGATGTGTGTGAGATACCTTTATTATCTTCCATTCCTCATAAATTACAAAGTGTTTTGAAAGTGTGCTAGAGTTGTAAACATTAAGTGTGAATGAGTAGGGTTAAGTATGAATTCGAAGTGGATTCGCGATACGAAAGGGCATGAAGTGGTATGAATGAGGTGTATTTGAGTTGTAAACATTAAGTGTGAATGAGTAAAGTGAGGTATGATTCCAAAGTGAGTTAGCAATATGAAAGAGCACAAAATGGTACGAAAAGGGTGTGTTTGAGGAAGTATGAACGAGCAAGGTTAAGTGTGAACTCGAGATGATTTCGTAATACGAAAGGACATGAAATGATACGAGCAGGATGTGATAGAGGTTCAGGACTTTGTACTTGATATGTAAAGTGTGTGTGCATGTTTACACGTTTGATATGATGTTACATGAGCATTCTGCATCATGACATGGACACTTTGCATTTCGACATGAGTTTCGGTTTGCGAAAAGAATACGAGTTTGAAAAGAAGATTAAAGTTTTCGAAAAGCAACGATGGCTGCTGGTTGATCGCAGGGTATAAAAGTCACGCCTGCGAAAGCAGGGTATAAAAGCGTGATCTGTGAATCAACAGCAGGGTATAAAGTATTTTATGGGGCCGTGGACCTATCAGCACGGAAAATAAAGTTATTTTATGGGGCCGTGGACCTATCAGCACGGAAAATAAAGTTATTTTATGGGGTCGTGGACCTTTCAGCACGGATATATGATATATGTAATGGGGCCGTGGACCTTTCCGCACGAATATATGATATATGTAATGGGGCCGTGGACCTTTCAGCACGGGGTATAAAGTTATATGTTATGGGGACGTGGACCTTTCAGCATGGGGTATAAAGTTTTGTTTGCTGTGGACTGATCACCCACAGGGTATAAAGTCCTGCTGCGAAGAATATGATAAGAAGTATTATGAAAAGTTTTGTGAAATGACACGCATGACATGTTTATGAAAGAAGACATATGCATGGGTGTTGTGTGTGGTTTTGAAGAAGTACATGCATTATGACTTGCTTATGTGATATGTTGTTTTAGTACATGTTTGTTCTCGTATCCGTGTATCATTTATGTGTTTTATCTGTTTTGAGGATTTCTTATAAAGATGCTATTTGCTAACCCGAGCACCTTATTTTGGGCAATGACTTATACACTGGTGACTCGTCGTGTGTGATCCTGTAAGGTGTATAGACAGGTTACTTGCTGGCGATAATTTCGCTAAGAACAGATACTCTATTCCTTTTCAGGTGAGCCGGAATATGAAATGATATTTATCGAAGACGATGGCGAGTGGGCTCAGTGGGATGATGGACATGGAATTAGATAGATGTTTGCTTACTTTCTTTATGTTGGAAAAGTTGATGTTTATTATGCTGTACTGGAGGATAAGTTAGACAGTTGTCTGAACACCCTTTTATTTCCGCTATAATTTCCGGTTGTATTAATGATGATGAAGTTTTAGATTTGATGACGTTTCCACTGATTCACATTACGTCATGAATGATGTACGCTTGATCTGCTTTGACGCTTCGTAGTTCTCATAGTAGACTACGGCGGGTGCACTGGTTCCGATGACAGTATCGGGCCGGGGCGCTATAGGTGGTATCAGAGCACTAGGCTTCAGATATATCTCGGAAACTTAGGTTCATGATCTTATAGCAAATTAAGATGTGATTTTCCCTTAAGTTTGATCGTTAGGTATAAGTGCTGATTATCTAGAGCCTAAGTATGATCTGGGTTGGGTGTGTGCGAGCGCATATATCATTTAACTTTCTATAATAATTCTAACTTTGGACCCCACCGATCTCTTGGTCACAATTCTGTGATGCCTTTATAAAGTATTACGTGCCCGAGACAGCAATCTTGGACAAGATAAGGGCGTTCGACGGGCTAAAACAGGGTCGGATGATAATGTCGGAGTATGCCGACCATGTCCATGCTTTGGGTAAGTTCGCTCCTGCGATTATGTCTGATAATTGCTTAAAGATGACAAAGTTCGAGCGAGGTTTGGACTCAAGAATTCAGTCAGCAATTGTAAGCGCATGGATGAGAACCAACAAGGACATGATGGATGCGTGCTTTCGCGTCGAGAGTGATTTCCGTAGAGTGGTGGCAAGAGAGGCCGATGCAGGATACTCTGATAAAGGTAAGAGGTTAAGAGAAGAGATTTGAGTTGGGGGCAGGCCAGGAAGTTGGATCAAGGTTCTGAAGAGAGGCCCGGTTGAGAAAATTTCATAGACCCCCACAACAGCATTTAGTTGTACAGCAGGTTGAAAGAGTTTTCCGCACTTCAATAAGGGACCTGTCGGAGAATGTAGGAAGTTGGCAAGAGTATGTTATCGATGCGAACAGGGGGCAACCTTATTAGGGATTTCCCAGAGATAAGGAAGAATGATCCGGGAGAAGCGGCTCAGCAGCCGAAGGAAAAGCCGAGGATGAATGTCTGCATCAATTTCATGACTGACACGGATATTTAGGAAGTCACCGACGTGGTATGAAGTACAATTTTAGTGAACAAGATATTGGCCAATGTACTTTTCGATAGCGGCATGAACCACTCTTTCGTGGCAAAAGGGATTCGTTAAGCGCCTTCGTGGTTCGCCAGAATAGTTGGAGACTCTGTACCGTGTCTAAGCGTCGAGATCAAATTAAGATCTCACACCAACATTTACTGTCGATTAAAACAAGGTACATTTAAGAATTATGAGATGGAAGAGATAACCTTCCAAGGTGATTGCCGTTGATTCGAAGAAAGTTGGAAAGTTAGCACTGAGTGGTCTAACCCCATTGTTACCGAAGTGCGGAGTTTCTTGAGTCTAGCTAGTTATTACGGGAATGTTGTCGAGGGACTTTCGACAATAGCAAAGCCCTCAGTCGGCTTACTCAAAAGAAATCCAAGTTTGAGAGGACGAGAGAATGCGAGAAAAGAATTCGCAAAGCCCAAGAAGAGATAAACCACATCTTCAGTAGTGGCTCAACCCTCCGGTACAGAAAGGTTTGTGATCTATAGTAATGCGTCAAAAAAATGGCCTAGGTACGTAAAATGTAGCATAAGTTATGATTTTCCATTCAAATCGAGTTTAGGTTAATACTTCACATGTAGGTTGTGTTTTGATGTAACATGGGCGAGTTATCGCATATGCTACGAGGCAACTAAAATCTTACAAACAGAATTGTCCGACATATGATCTTGAGTTTGCAGAAGTTGTGTTCGTCCTGAAGATTTGGCGGCACTTTTTATATGGGAAAAAGTGTACTATGTTTATTGATCGTAAGAGCCTAAAGTACATGTTCTTCCGGAAGGAGTTGAACATGGAACAGCGGCGATGGTCGGAAATGCTAAAGGACTATGACTTGACCATTAATTACCATCTGGGAAAAAGCTAATAAAGTGGCTAATGTACTAAACGAAAAAATCTAACCATGCGCGACAGTCAACACTTGAGAGAGAAATAGAAGAATTTAACTTGGTTTCTGTTGACCCTATAGTAATGTTTTCGCATCATTGATCGTCACCCCGAGTTTGATGGATTGGTTGAAAGAAGCTCAAAAGAAGAACAAGACTGTGGGTGATATTTCTGGGAAACTGAGGTATAGTCAGATTGATAGATTTCAGACCAAGGTGGATGGGAACCTATGTTAGAGGAAAAATGTGTGTACATGATTTAGATGAGCTAAGAAAAGAAATTTTACAAGGGGGCTTACAACTCAAGGTTATCAATAAATCATGGTAGCACCAGAATGTACAAGGATCGCTAACAATATTGTTGGTGGTGTAAGATGAAGGGACATATTGCAGAGTTCATTGGGAGATGTCTGGTGTGTCAGTAAGTTGAGACTGAACACCAACAACCTAGTGGATTAGTGATACCGTTGGAGCTTCCAGGGTAGATATAAGAATTTATTACTATGGACTTTGTGGTTGATTACCAAAAATAAGAAGTGGATATAACATGATTTTGGTGATTGTGGATCGATCGATCAATCTGCATATTTTCTATCGGTCTCGAGGGAAGTATCTCTCGGAAGTTGGTAAATTTAGATATGGACAACACATTGTCAGCCAATACGATGTTCCAATAAGTATAGTGTCTGACTGAGACCAACGGTTCACTTCCAAGCCCTGGATAGTATTCTAGAGAGCCCTGGGTAAGGAGTTAGGGATGAGTACATCCTACCACCCTCAGACATGGACAGTCTGAACGGACTACGCATACCCTAAAAGACATGTTAAAAGCTGGTGTCCTAGATTTCAAAAGGAGTTGGGGATGTAATGGTGAAATTAATGGAGTTCTATCATAATAACAGTCACCACAGTGCAATTGATATGGCTCCTTTTGAAGTTTTGTATAGAAGGAAGTGTAGCTCCCCGGTTTATTGGGATGAATTTGGTGGGAGGACCATCATCGAACATGAATGACTTGAGAAGACATTAGGAAGCGCGAGAATCACTCGAGAGAGACTCAAGTCAGCTCAGGACCGCAACAAAAGTTAGACGGATTCTAAACGATGACCTTTGGAGTTTAATGTAGGTGGAAAGGTTTATTTGAGAATATCACCTAAAAAAAGGGGGTACTATGATATTGGAGTGAAGGGCAATTTAAGACCCCGTTCTATTTGTCCGTATGAGATACTTGAGAAGGTGGGAGTGTTGGCATATGAGTTGGCGTTACCTCCGGTATTGGTGCAAGTCCAAAAGGTATTTCATGTATCTCAGTTAAGGAAGTATGTGACGGATCCGATCAGTGGGCTCGAAGCACAAACTTTGGAACTCAATAGTGAGGATATATATGAAGAGATACCTGTGAGGATCGTAGAACGAAAGGACCAAGTGTTGAGGAAACGGGTGATCTTTTATGTGAAAGGCCAGTGGAGCAATCACATGAAACGAAAAGCTACTTGGAAACTTAAGGAGCGGATGCAGGAGAAGTATCCTCAACTCTTCAATTAAGGTACACAAGTTTCGAGGACGAAACTTTTTGTAAGGGGGGTGGAATGTCATACCCCGTAACTTTTAAGTCCGACCGTTAATAATTAGAAAACAACTTTAAATATAATTTCATTAAATGCATAGGTTTACGGGGTTGAGTGGATAAAATACAGGTGACAAAATAAGCAAAATAGTGAAACTAAGAAATTATGCTGAAATACCCAAAATACCCCTCCCCACTTAAATGATGGGGGAGTTACACAAAGGAGTATAACTCCCCATTAGTCTAGAAGAGGCCGGTTACAAACAAAGAGAAGGAGGAGAAAACGCCTAGAGGGGAAAGAGAAGGAGAAAGGAGAAAGAAGAAGAAGAGAAGAAGAAAAGGAAGGGAGAACGGCTAATCTAGGTTCAATCCTTACCGGAATTCCGTAGTACACTCGTAAGTGCATTTAGATTCCAAGGCAAGTAATCTTTCTATACGCTTTACGCAAATTTTGTTACCTTAGGCCCTATGTTCATACAAAGAGAAAACTTGGATCACACATTAGTAATCTTGACTTGTCTATGTTGAATGCTTTACTATACGTAATTGTTGTTGCTAGTTGCGTAAAGTCTCGTTCTTTGGGCCATATTTCTGAAAATAGTTTGTGGTGCTTTGTTGTTTGTCGAGCATGCCCATGAAAGTGTATTCTTGATGTGTTTATTGTCTTGTTCTATTCTTGTGTGGGTGGTCTACACCTAGATGTTTGAGAGTAAGTGCAGGGAATTGAAGGATGAGTGATGGAATTGTTATAGACTTGTTGTGTTGGGAATGTTGATGGTATCTTTTGAAGGTTGTGAATGATAGAAAGTTAAGAGTGGATATTATTAGACATAACTAAGCATCAATTCATGTTAGATGTGTGTTAAGTATGATGAATCTAGATGGTAAGATGGATCTTGAGAGGTTTAGCATGAAAGGGTTGAAGGAGGAAGGAGATGGGAGGAAGTTACTGCAGAAAAACTGCAGTTTAGAACCGTCAGAACACTTCGAACACCTACATTAGGTGCTTCAAGTCACATTAGGCGCCTAATGTAGGCGTTCAATGTGTCCCAGAGCATCCCCGTACACTTCGAACACCTACATTAGGTGCTTCATGTCACATTAGGCGCTTCATGTAGGCGTTCGATGTATACAGCACCTCCCCGAACACTTCGAACGCCTAGTATAGGCGCTCCAAGTCACTTTAGGCGCCTCATGTGGCGTTCCAAGTATACTGGAAGTCTTTTTGACCCTTTAGGCGCCCTATGTAAGGGTAGCAACTTTATACACTTCCTTTGAACATAAAATGCAAGGGTATTTGAGGTGTAATTGAGGAATAGACGGTAAGTTTGACTAAGTAAGAATAAGATTGAATCCCAAGTGAATTAGTGAGACGAACGGACTTGGAAAGATACAAACAGGGAGTGTTTGAGGTGCAAGTCTGTATACTTGATATGTAAGATGTGTGTGAGATACCTTTATTATCTTCCATTGCTCATAAATTACAAAGTGTTTTGAAAGTGTGCTAGAGTTGTAAACATTAAGTGTGAATGAGTAGGGTTAAGTATGAATTCGAAGTGGATTCGCGATACGAAAGGGCATGAAGTGGTATGAATGAGGTGTATTTGAGTTGTAAACATTAAGTGTGAATGAGTAAAGTTAGGTATGATTCCAAAGTGAGTTAGCAATATGAAAGAGCACAAAATGGTACGAAAAGGGTGTGTTTGAGGAAGTATGAACGAGCAAGGTTAAGTGTGAACTCGAGATGATTTCGTAATACGAAAGGACATGAAATGATACGAGCAGGATGTGATAGAGGTTCAGGACTTTGTACTTGATATGTAAAGTGTGTGTGTATGTTTACATGTTTGATATGATGTTACATGAGCATTCTGCATCATGACATGGACACTTTGCATTTCGACATGAGTTTCGGTTTACGAAAAGAATACGAGTTTGAAAAGAAGATTAAAGTTTTCGAAAAGCAACGATGGCTGCTGGTTGATCGCAGGGTATAAAAGTCACGCCTGCGAAAGCAGGGTATAAAAGCGTGATCTGTGAATCAACAGCAGGGTATAAAGTATTTTATGGGGCCGTGGACCTATCAGCACGAAAAATACAGTTATTTTATGGGGCCGTGGACTTATCAGCACGGAAAATAAAGTTATTTTATGGGGTCGTAGACCTTTCAGCACGGATATATGATATATGTAATGGGGTCGTGGACCTTTCAGCACGGATATATGATATATGTAATGGGGCCGTGGACCTTTCAGCACGGGGTATAAAGTTATATGTTATGGGGACGTGGACCTTTCAGCACGGGGTATAAAGTTTTGTTTGCTGTGAACTGATCACCCACAGGGTATAAAGTTCTGCTACGCGAAGAATATGATAAGAAGTATTATGAAAAGTTTTGTGAAATGACACGCATGACATGTTTACGAAAGAAGACATATGCATGGGTGTTGTGTGTGGTTTTGAAGAAGTACATGCATCATGTTACACAAAGCATAAGATTTGATATGCGAGAAATGTGATTAGCTTATGACTTGCTTATGTGATATGTTGTTTTAGTACATGTTTGTTCTCGTATCCGTGTATCATTTATGTGTTTTATCTGTTTTGAGGATTTCTTATAAAGATGCTATTTGCTAACCCGAGCACCTTATTTTGGGCAATGACTTATACACTGGTGACTCATCGTGTGTGATCTCGTAAGGTGTATAGACGGGTTACTTGCTGGCGATAATTTCGCTAAGAACAGATACTCTATTCTTTTTCAGGTGAGCCGGAATATGAAATGATATTTATCGAAGACGATGGCGAGTGGGCTCAGTGGGATGATGGACATGGAAGTAGATAGATGTTTGCTTACTTTCTTTATGTTGGAAAACTTGATGTTTATTATGCTGTACTGGAGGATAAGTTAGACAATTGTCTGAACACCCTTTTATTTCCGCTGTACTTTCCGATTGTATTAATGATGATGAAGTTTTAAATTTGATGACGTTTCTGCTGATTCACATTATGTCATGAATGATGTACGCTTGATCTTCTTTGACGCTTCGTAATTCTCATAGTAGACTACGGCGGGTGCACTGGTTCCGATGACAGTATCGGGCCGGGGCGCTACAGGAAGAAAGGAAGGTTGGAAGACTTGTGTTTTCTTTGAAGAGAGAGGAAGGAGTATTTGGTAAAGTGTAAGAATTGTGTTGAACTATGATTTGAAGAAAAGAAAGGGGTTTCCCCCTACTATAAGGAAATTGTAGAGAAAAAGGGGTTTGAGTGATTTTCAAATACATGATTTAAATGTGCACAAAAACGAGCATAAGATAAAACGTGCATAAGATATACATGTATGCATGATACATTGCTATTACGTGCCTTATTTAGCTTATATTAACAAGCCATGAAGCGTTAAAGCTTACATCATATGGCAAACATTTGTTGTGTTTATACTATTTTCAGATGCCACCATTAATGAACTAAACTAGTTCATTAAGTGAAGTACTTAGTTTATTAAACTAAGTAGTTCATTAAAGGAAGCCACATTTGGAAAAGGCACAAAGGCAACAAAGCTAAGGAAGGAAAGTTTTCTCCTCCTCCCCTTCTTAAATACACACGCCTATATACATATATATTACACATATTTTCATATTTTTTTGAATAAAGGCACATACACATGTATTCCAACGTACTACCGATACGTTATATATTTTACGTACGTACGTTAACGTCACACAACTATACTTAACTCATATTTATGAGTATATTCAGGTCTTATATCATATGATATAAGATATCGTGTTGACAAATTAAATACGACACGATAAAAGGTTCTAAACCAAAAAATTGTCGTATCGGGCGAATACCGAAACTTCGCTAACGTGTCACGTACTTGGCATAAATAAATGGCCAGCCTTTATACATCAAAATTTGATGTAAATTTTGTGCACATCACTGAAAATTCAGCCAAAAATACTTTCCATGTTGGCACACACAAATCACCCCACATTAAGACCAAAATATGAAGATTCCAAGTTTAATTTTGTCACATATTAATGGTACCACTTTAGACCAGCCTAGTGCTGAGATTTAAATTATATATTATATATATTATGTACAACATAATATATATAACATGTGCAAAAGTTGGAATTTAAATTATAGAAAAATCGGGTAATCGATAAATATCGAAAATTCGGTTTTCTACGCACACAACACATGGAATGTTTTTGGTACATCATGTGGCACGTATCTAGACACTTTTTACATATGATATACATCTTAAAGTGTTCTAGAAAATTAAATTAAGGGCTGATTGGAATATAACATGTGTGTATTATTAAATGTGCATTATTTTACAAAGTTAGCAAAAATAAATTTCAGCATATGCACAATCATTTCCAACGCCACCTACAGCTGAGAGGGACCTTATTTGGAGCCTTGTTGGCATATTGATTGGTCAAGGATCTGTTACAACCTGGAAAATTCGTTATGTCGTAACGACTACTAATACCGTAATATAATTTCGTAGGTGTACGATCCATAAAACTAGACTTATATTATCAAATATATTAGCAAAGATATTACAAACATTTGAGTATATACAATAAAAACCCAATTAAATTAATTAGTAACAACTTAAACTATTAGGATAAATTAAATCAAAAAGAAATACATGTCACAACAATTTTATACTACATTAAATAAATGAAAAAACAATTATATACATACAACATAAAAGAAAAGGAAAAAAGAAAAAGAAAGGTGAAGACAACTTGTCTTACACCTTGATTAAAATATTAGCATGCCTAAGAATCTTACCTTAACCCATCCCTCCACCCCATGCTTGTCAAAAGTTTGTCTCCCACCCCATTCCCCTCCATGCTTGGCCGACCACCCCTTAGAAAAGTAGGAAATTTTAATTCTTCTTTAACCCCTCAAATAATACATCTTCAACCAACTAAATTCATCCTATCTCCAAGAAAACCCAAAAAACATTTCAACTCCCTCCTTGCAACCTCTTGGCCGAAAGTTACTACCCCATCAAGGAGAAGATTTTCTTCTCCTTTCTTCATACCAACATCACTCAAATCAAGTATCATGAACACTCAATCAACCAAGAAAGATTCAAGAAGGTTGTAGCATCTAGAATCAAAAGCAATCAAGGTAAGAACTTTATGAAGTTTAAGTTTGATTCTTCTATATACTTAGTTTCATAAGTTGCTCACTAACCCTCCTTTTTAAACCCTAAAAACCATGTATACCTAGGAGGAAGGAAGAAGAACTCTCTTCCAAACCAAGTGAAGGAAACATCTTCTAAGTGTAAGAAAGGTGAACCAAGGCAAGTACTCCTCCTAGATCCTTCATGGATTTCAAATTTAATATTTATGTTCATATCAAAGTTGGATCATCATGTAGTATGTTCAAGATCTCTTCTCAAGAAATTATAGATCTATGTTGAGTAATAAGCTTATACTTGTATACACTATATACACATATATACATACGCTATATACATGTATATACCTTATGTATATACACGCATGTATATACACATTATAAAATATGTATGTTGTTATATATATGTATAAGTGTATGAATCTACATGTATACGGATCTCCATATATATGTATATGTATAAGTAGTTATAGATGTATGTATATATGCATAGTTATATATGTATAGACATATATATATATACACACGGCTTATACACACATATACATACATGTATCTCAATGATTTTAGGTATGTATATATATAGATATGTATACACGAAAATTATATATATGTATATACAATATGTGAAAATTTGCTTTAAGACCATTTAAGGTTAAAATATGTTGTTACATGATTCATGTATACATGTATGTATAACATATATGTTAAGATGTAAAAATGAATAAGTTTTGGATGTTATACAATATATCATAAAATGATTTTTATATATATACCATATATATACTCATTCGGCCACTAGGCCTTAATTGACAACAAGTGATTTCAATATATTTCATACAAATATATATATGTATATTATGATGAATATGTTGAGATATGAAAATGAATAAGTTTTGGATATTACATAATACATCACAAAATGACTTATATATGTATATAGTATGTACATATATGTTCGGCCCTTAGGCCTTAGTAATAAAGATGATTTCATCATTTTTTTATAAGTATATATGTATATATGATGAATATGTTAAGATATGAAAATGAATTAGTTTTGGATATTACATAATATATTACAAAATGACTTATATATGTATACACTATGTACATATAGGTTCGGCCTCTAGGCCTTAGTGACAAAGATAATTTCATCATATTTATGTAAGTATAGATGTATATATAATAAATATGTTAAGATATGAAAGTAGGCTAAGTAAGTAATTTATGTATTATGTTATGAAAAGTAAGAAACATAAATAGTTCACATTTATGTGGGCGTAAGCATAAGACTACTAACTTTTACAATGTACGTACATGATGTGTTACACGTTATATATATACTAACATAGATAGGTTATGATAAAATGTAAGTCATGAAATCTTAGATGAAATGTAAAGAAATTAGAAATTTTCATGATGTAGTCATTTAAGTTATGAAATTATGAAATACATGTATGTAATAGATGTTACGAAAGTGTTGTTGGATGAAAATCGTGAAATGGGCTGATTTGGAGATGCTATGGTCGAATGGCCATTTATGATGGTCAAGTGGGATTCCTTTAGATTATGACATGTAGGAGGAAATTAAGCAAGTGATGAAGTTATAAAAGGTAGAATGACCTAAGTGCCTTCAATTGACTGAGTCTCATGTTGCATGAAATCAAAGTTTGAAAAGTTATGTTTTGAATCACATGTTTTAAAGTTCATATGCATAGGAATAATAAACATGAGACGAATGATTCCAATGTCCCATGTTATGTTATGACCATGTTATGTTATGTTATGTTGTAGCGCTGTCCTGACATCGGGACCGGAGTGGTAGGTGTCAGGGGCCCATGTTTACGTTATGGCTGGGTGTAACACCGGGTCTGGGACACGGGATCTCAGTCATAATGCGTCACTGTTAGCACATGTACCGATGTTCATATGTTATGTTGTACATGTACTAGATGGGGAATCATTCGGCATGTCGTGCGTTATTATTCTTATGAAAAGTGCTATAGCCAACGATGAAAATGTTATGTCCTCATGTCATGAAAATGTTCTGTTGTGCAAGTTATGAAAATCGTGTCATATTATGAAAAGTCATGTTTAGGAAAAGTCATTTTATGAAAAGCTATGTTTGATGCATCACGTCATGATCATGTCCCTTATGTGAGGATTAGAATATTTGTACGAACATTATGCCTTAAGACGATTAAGGAAGATCATATACGTAGATGTGATGAATGCAAGTTATGACCTTAGCATAAGATGGATTAGTAATCAAGTACGGAAGGTAGACTAAGAACATGCTGAGGAAGAATGATATGACCTCTCAGGTATGAGGTAAAATCTTATGTTCTGTTTTATCCTTATATATAATGCTGTCATTTATAAATGGAGATGTAATTACATTGTTACTTTATTACTACTTGCCTTTCCATATATGATCCACATGAAGTATCTATAAAGAATACTTGCTGAGCGATTAAAAGACAGTGGTTATCGCTCATACTTGCCTCTTAACATTTCAGAGAACAGGGACCCTGATGCCGTGTTCATTGAGGAGGAACCCCAGATAGAGTATCCGTGAGCAAAGATGTAGGCTGATGCTATGTACCTGTTGTGTGAGCTTTATTTTATGGTGATGTAATAAAGGTATCGTGAGAAGCTGTATTTTTGGTTGTGTGGATTTGAACAGTTTGTAATAATATTATGTGTGTCGTGAGCTTATTACAAGTTGCTTCCGCTATATCGATTACAATTCATGTTGACATGCACATGTATGGTATCGACGCCTTGTACTCTATGGAGTAGAGTATGGCGGGTGCACTGAGCCGGAACTCTGGTTTCGGGCGGGGCGCTACAGGATCAATCATACAATGTTGGTGAATTGAAGAGAGAAGCTACAAATGGTAAGAATTCAAAATATATCTCTCTTATATCACATGCTGAAAATTTCAGCATGCTAAACATAGGGTGGCCGATTTTATGATATTGAATGTGATATATTTCATCATCTTTTATTATGTGATTGATTGGAAGAAGAAATGGAAATGATTTGAATATTATTTAAATTAATAAAGTGTGATATTTTATATATTACACATGCGGAAAATTTTTCAGCATGTGTAAGACATGGTGGCCGAATTTGTGTGCTTGGAAGTGTCCAAGTTCATTTCTTATGTGATAGCAATACTTACCATAACTTGGTGATTCAATTTTTTAAGAAAAATCAAGGTAAATTGGGCATTATTTTGAACAAAATTAAATGATGCACATGCTGAATTTTCAGCATGGCAATATCACTAGTTGGCCGATTTTTGCATTAAGTTGGGAAGGATTTTTATCTTGCAATTTATGTGATATATCTTATGATTTATAGAAGTTTTTTGTGATGATTTTTGGCACATGTTTAAGTGAAATTCTCAGATTTTTCCAAGTCATCAATGATGACAACATTCATCCAATAAAAAGGTGCCAAGTAAGCGAAGACTAAATGATCATCCAATAAGAATATGCCAAGTAAGCAAGACATTGTCACAATGATGTCTTACACTCTCTCAAGGACTTAAAAGATAATTTTCAAGAGGGGGAGACACCACCTAGGGGACGGCCTGCACACATTAAAAGGAAAGAGAAGAGAGCAAACAAAATAAGGCCAAGTATTGCAAAATCAAAGTGATCAAAAGCCTAGTTCTTCTTCTTCTACATTCTCTTTCTTTCTTTCTTCTTGTAAGCCTATTGTATTCAAATTCTTTCAATCTTGAATAGGCTTGACATAGACCACCACTCATTCTATATCTTTGTAAAAGATTGATCAAGGTGTGATCAATCTTCAATCTTGCAAGATGGTGGTGTTCGTGTGCATTATATTGAACATACAAGGTTTGTAAAGGGTTGGAGTTGGTGTGTAACTCCATCAACCCTGTGGTAAGGTGTTTTTGAGTTGTGTGATTAGTGTGAACCAAGGAAGGTGTTCCTTGAAGACTGGAGTAGGTTGTTGATAACCGAACCAGTATAAAATTCTTGGTGTCATTTACTTTCAGCACTGATTTTCTGTTTCAGCATTGTTTACTGTTTTTAATCACGTTCGTAAAAATAGTAAACTAATTTCAAAAATCATGAAACTTTCAGAAAATATAACCACACGTTCTAGGGTTCTTTTGGCATAAGTTTCAACCCTTTTGGATAAGTATAAGTCATTCAAACGTCCAAAGTTCTGAGACTAGTGCAGTCTGATTTTCAGGCTTGCAAAGGTTGAGACTTTGATCGTATTTGACTAACTTCCCAAAAGAATTTTTCAAAACTGTTTCACCCATTTAAATATAACATATAAGGGGTTAGTGGTTAAATTTTCAGAGCATTTGGAGTTGTGTACAAATAGGAATTAATTTTTCAAATCAGTGTATCGTTTCTGGCAGATTTGCGCAATCTGACCACCAACGATTTTTCAAGAAGTTAGAGGTTGAATTTTAATCTGAAATTTTTAGGAGATACTCATAACATCTGAGTCTAAGTTCTCTCCAAATTTCAGAATTTTTAAAGACCTGCAACCTAGCTTTCAAAACGTTTTAAAACTAGTCCTGAAAACAGAAACTGTTTTTAGAACTTGAATTGTTCAAGTTTAAAGAAATTTTAAAAACCACATTTTCCGCACCCACTATTCGACCCCCCCCTTCTAGTGGTGCCTTGATGATCCTACAATTGGTATCAGAGAGTAGGAACACTCACAACAAAAGGATCCAACGATCTTAGTGAGATGGCAACCACTAGCGACAAAACCGAGCAAGAAGGTATGTCAAGCCAAATGCCTCCACTATTTGAAAATGAGGTAAATTCTGATTCTGACTCAGATTCTGAACTATCTTATGATGATTTTTATGTCCAATATCTTGAATTACATAAGTTTGTTAGAACTCTTGCAAAACAAAAGAAGCGATTAATTGAAGACAAGAAGATGTTAGAATCTTCTAACGAAAATCTTGTCGCTCAATTAAACGATTCTAAAGAAGAGTCACCATGCATCATCAATGCATTAAAGACAGAGATTTCATCATTGACCACGCAAAATAATGAAATGAAATCCGAGATTTCAAGTTTGAAATCAAGGAATACTGATTTAGAGAAAATGATGAAACAATTTGATACGGGATCCAACATGCTAGATCGCATTATTTTATCACAAAAACATGACAGTGATAAAACTGGATTAGGATACAGCGAGACAAAAGAAGCATCATCTAAACCATCCAAGTTTATTTTGTCTAAGAAAGTAGACACATCAAAGGCATACGTAGCGCCTAAAATAAAGCAAAAACCCCCTCTCCCCACATCTCATCATATCTCTTCTTCATCTCATACGAAGTATAATTATGTGCCGTATAAATATGAGAAGAAGACTAGTACACCATTTATCTCATCTTATCGTGGCTCTTATTATACAAAGAGAAATCACATGCCATATAGAAGGCCACTGATGCATACGCGACACTCATATCACAAAAATGCATCTAAATCACGTCCCGTGCATGCAAACCGAAATGCTTATCAAAAACAGAAACCATACTACATGCATGATGGGATTCTTGGCCAAAGGCGAAACGCATTTGTCCCTAACATATATTATGTTGCGTTCTCATCACCTTTCTCACCTTTTGGAAGACCTAGAAAGGTCACCCAAATTTGGGTACCAAAAGGGACATTTTCAAAGGGTTGAATAAATAACCCTTACGAACGCACGTTATATGCAATACATGATTTTTTTCTTCATCTTTACAGGCATCTTTTGATTTACTTTTCAAAATAAAGGGGGATAGATAGCATGATTTAAGGGGGAGAGAGATATTAATTGCATAAATTAAGGGGGAGCGACTCGGAATTTAAAATTCAAGTTTTGATTTTATGCATGATTGAAGGGGGAGCGATAGGATTTAAATCATGAGTATAGGTTATTTTGAAAATCATCAAAAGGGGGAGATTATAGAGAAAAAGGGGTTTGAGTGATTTTCAAATACATGATTTAAATGTGCACAAAAACGAGCATAAGATAAAACGTGCATAAGGTATACATGTATGCATGATACATTGCTATTACTTGCCTTATTTAGCTTATATATTATGTTGCTGTACTAACAAGCCATGAAGTGTTAAAGCTTACATCATATGGCAAACATTTGTTGTGTTTATACTATTTTCAGGTGCCACCATTAATGAACTAAACTAGTTTATTAAGTGAAGTACTTAGTTTATTAAACTAAGTAGTTCATTAAAGGAAGCCACATTTGGAAAAGGCACAAAGGCAACAAAGCTAAGGAAGGAAAGTTTTCTCCTCCTCCCCTTCTTAAATACACACGCCTATATACATATATATTACACATATTTTCAGATTTTTTTGAATAAAGGCACATACACATGTATTCCAACGTACTACCGACACGTTATATATTTTACGTACGTACGTTAACGTCACACCTCTATACTTAACTCATATTTATGAGTATATTCAGATCTTATATCATATGATATAAGATATGGTGTTGACAAATTAAATACGACACGATAAAAGATTCTAAACCAAAAAATTGTCGTATCGGGCGAATACCGAAACTTCGCCAACGTGTCACGTACTTGCCATAAATAAATGGCCAGCCTTTATACATCAAAATTTGATGTAAATTTCATGCACATCACTGAAAAATCAGCCAAAAATACTTTCCACGTTGGCACACACAAATCACCCCACATTAAGACCAAAATGTGAAGATTCCAAATTTAATTTTGTCACATGTTAATGGTACCACTTTAGACCAGCCTTGTGCTGAGATTTAAAGTATATATTATATATATTATGTACAACATAATATATATAACATGTGCAAAAGTTGGAATTTAAATTATAGAAAAATCGGGTAATCGATAAATATCGAAAATTCGGTTTTCTACGCACACAACACATGGAACGTTTTTGGTACATCATGTGGCACGTATCTAGACACTTTTTACATATGATATACATTTTAAAGTGTTCTAGAAAATTAAATTAAGGGCTGATTAGAATATAACATGTGTGTATTATTAAATGTGCATTATTTTACAAAGTTAGCAAAAATAAATTTCAGCATATGCACAATCATTTCCAACGCCACCTACAGCTGAGATGGAGCTTATTTGGAGCCTTTTTGGCATATTGATTGGTCAAGGATCAATCATACAATGTTGGTGAATTGAAGAGAGAAGCTACAAATGGTAAGAATTCAAAATATATCTCTCTTATATCACATGCTGAAAATTTCAGCATGCTAAACATAGGGTGGCCGATTTTATGATATTGAATGTGATATATTTCATCATCTTTTATTATGTGATTGATTGGAAGAAGAAATGGAAATGATTTGAATATTATTTAAATTAATAATGTATGATATTTTATATATTACACATGCTGAAAATTTTTCAGCATGTGTAAGACATGGTGGCCGAATTTGTGTGCTTGGAAGTGTCCAAGTTCATTCCTTATGTGATAGCAATACTTTCCATAACTTGTTGATTCAATTTTTAAAGAAAAATCAAGGTAAATTGGGCATTATTTTGAACAAAATTAAATGATGCACATGCTGAATTTTCAGCATGGCAATATCACTAGTTGGCCGATTTTTGCATTAAGTTGGGAAGGATTTTTATCTTGCAATTTATGTGATATATCTTATGATTTATAGAAGTTTTTTGTGATGATTTTTGGCACATGTTTAAGTGAAATTCTCAGATTTTTCCAAGTCATCAATGATGACAACATTCATCCAATAAAAAGGTGCCAAGTAAGCGAAGACTAAATGATCATCCAATAAGAAGATGCCAAGTAAGCAAGACATTGTCACAATGATGTCTTACACTCTCTCAAGGACTTAAAAGATAATTTTCAAGAGGGGGAGACACCACCTAGGGGACGGCCTGCACACATTAAAAGGACAGAGAAGAGAGCAAACAAAATAAGGCCAAGTATTGCAAAATCAAAGTGATCAAAAGCCTAGTTCTTCTTCTTCTACATTCTCTTTCTTTCTTTCTTCTTGTAAGCCGATTGTATTCAAATTCTTTCAATCTTGAATAGGATTGACATAGACCACCACTCATTCTATATCTTTGTAAAAGATTGATCAAGGTGTGATCAATCTTCAATCTTGCAAGGTGGTGGTGTTCGTATGTATTGTATTGAACATACATGGTTTGTAAAGGGTTGGAGTTGGTGTGTAACTCCATGAACCCTGTGGTAAGGTGTTTTTAAGTTGTGTGATTAGTTTGAACCAAGGAAGGTGTTCCTTGAAGACTGGAGTAGGTTGTTGATAACCGAACCAGTATAAAATTCTTGGTGTCATTTACTTTCAGCACTGATTTTCTGTTTCAGCATTATTTACTGGTTTTAATCACGTTCGTAAAAATAGTAAACGAATTTCAAAAATCACGAAACTTTCAGAAAATATAACCACACGTTCTAGGGTTCTTTTGGCGTAAGTTTCAACCCTTTTGGATAAGTATAAGTCATTCAAACGTCCAAAGTTCTGAGACTAGTGCAGTCTGATTTTCAGGCTTGCAAAGGTTGAGACTTTGATCGTATTTGACTAACTTCCCAAAAGAATTTTTCAAAACTGTTTCAACCCATTTAAATATAACATATAAGGGGTTAGTGGTTAAATTTTCAGAGCATTTGGAGTTGTGTACAAATAGGAATTAATTTTTCAAATCAGTGTATCGTTTTTGGCAGATTTGCGCAATCTGACCACCAACGATTTTTCAAGAAGTTAGAGGTTGAATTTTAATCTGAAATTTTTAGGAGATACTCATAACATCTGAGTCTAAGTTCTCTCCAAATTTCAGAATTTTTAAAGACCTGAAACCTAGCTTTCAAAACGTTTTAAAACTAGTCCTGAAAACAGAAACTGTTTTCAGAACTTGAATTGTTCAAGTTTAAAGAAATTTTAAAAACTACTTTTTCCGCACCCACTATTCAACCCCCTCTTCTAGTGGTGCCTTGCAGATCCTACAGAAATTTGGCTGAGGGTTTGGATAGGTGGGGGAAGAGAATATTTTTCTTGTTAAATGATTGCATTAGGTGGCATTAGGGTTTAGGTATAATAGTGATATGTAATGAGTGGAAGAAAAGAGAAAGTCTTGTCTTTCTTGGGGAAAGGTTGACGGCCTAAGGGTAGGGAGGGAAGAAAGGGTGGCATGTCTTTTAATGTGTAAGAAAAGTAGGAGAAAGTGTGATGATTAGTGTAAAAGTGTGTAGGGTTTTGTTGAGCAGTTGAAGACAAAATAGAAGAAAATCTTTCTTCCTACATGTTTGGAGGGGTGCGGCCATGAGGGTTTTGGGTAGTTAGAATAGGACAAAATACTATCATTTAGTTTCTACACAATTTTTCACACTTGGTATTTTGTTGGGGTATTTTTCTAACCATAATTTCTTCTTTCTTTTTCGAAAAATTGTCGTGTACATATGTATAGATATATATTTTTTTTTCTTTTCTTCTTCCCCAAAATATCTTGTTGTGTCCAATTTTCTTTTCCATTTGGTGCAAGTAGTAAAAGTTATTGTGTCATGAATTTTTATTGGATTTAATTTAGCCCAAAACTTTAGTTGTTACCGACTAAATTTATTTATTTGTATCATATGTTTGATAACGTTCGCTATCGAATTCGCTAGTTGTCGATGTACCGAAGAACTTAATACACGAGCATATACCGATGTTAATAAAATGTGGTATTTAAAAGTTACAATGTAATGGAAAAATTTAGGGCGTCACATTCTTCCCCCTTATAAAAAGTTTCATGCTCGAAACTTACGTACCTTATACGCAAAGATGAGGATCTGCATCTGTTGCTCCGGCTCCCAAGTCGCTTGTTGCTCGGTATGATTACTCCACTGCACCTTTACGAACGGAATCGACCTTATCCTCAACTTTTGCTCCTTTCAGTCCACAATACGTATCGGCACCTCCTCATATGTAGCATCCTCTTGAATTGTCACCGACTGCTGCTCGAGGATGGGGCTTAGATCATGCACACAACATCGCAACTGTGATACATGGAATACGCCATGTACCTATGTTAATGTCGGGTTAACGCCAACCGATACGCAAATGCACCAACTCTCTCAAATATCTTATATAGACCAATAAATCGAGGGCTCAGCTTCCCCTTAATACCGAATCTCATCATGCCCTTGGTAGGAAAACCCTGAAGTAGGCCTTCTCTCCGACCTCAAACTCAATCGTTTGCCTTTTAGAGTCTCCGCAACTCTTATTACTGTCTTGGGCTTCCTTCAAGCGATCGCATATCATCTTGACCGTTTCTAAGGTCTTCTCTACCTACTCCGGACCCATAATGGCTTGCTCTCCAACTTCATCCCAGTAGAGTGGTGACCGACACTTACGGCCATACAACGCCTAAAAAGTTGTCATACCAATAGAACTATGGTAACTGTTATTATATGAGAACTCTATCAACTTCACAGACTTATCCAAGTTACCCTTGAAGTCTAACGTGCACGCACACAACATGTCCTCAAAATTCTGTATGGTGCGCTGCGACTGTCCATCTGTCTATGGATGAAAATCTTTGCTCATTCTGATCTCAATGTAGGATCTGCAAGGCATCACTAGAAGGGGGGTTGAATAGTGGGTGCGGAAAATGTGGTTTTTAAAATTGTTTTAGATCAAAAACCCAACTTCTGAAAACAATTTCTATTTTCAGGACCTGTATTGAAACGTTTTGAAAACTAGGTTATAGGTCTTCAAAAATTCTGAAATTTGGAGAGAGCTTAGTATTAGATGTTCTTAGTATCTCCTAAAATTTTGCAGATTAAAATTCAACCTTTAACCCGTTTAAAAATCGTTGGTGGTCAGATTGCGCAAATCTGCCAGAAACGGTAGTCTGATTTGAAAACTTAATTTCATTTAAACCGTGACTCCAAATGCTCTGAAACTTTAATCACTAACCCCTTATTAGGTGTATTTAATTGGGTAGAAACAGTTTTGAAAAATGCTTTTGGGAAATTAGTCAAATATGTTCAAAGTCTTAACCTTTGCAAGCCTGAAAATCAGACTACACTAGCCTTAGAACTTTTGATGTTTGGATGACTTATATTTGTCCAAAAGGGTTGAAACTTACGCCAAAAGAACCTTAAAACGTGTGGCTATGTTTCATGAAAGTTTCATGATTTTTGAAGTTCGTTTACTATTTTTAAGAACGTGATAAAAATAATGCACCGTGCTGGAAACTGAAAGTAAGTACTGAAAAGTAAAGAACACAAGGAATTTTATGCTGGTTCGATTAAATCAACCTACTCCAGTCTTTGAGGACACCTTCTTCGGTTATCACTAATCACAAAACACAAACAAAACCTTACCACACAGGGTTGATGGAGTTACACACCAACTCTAACCCTTTACAAACCTTGTAAGTGATTACAATGATCACGAACACCACCACCTAGCGGATGCAAGATTGATCACACCTTGATCAATATTTTACAACAATATAGAGTATATGGTGGTATAGATGAATCCTATTCAAGATGTATGAATATGAATACAATAGTCTTTAAGAGAGAAGAAAGAAAGAAGTGTAGAAGGAGAAGAAGTATGCAACGTTTTTGAGCACTTGAATTGCAAGACTTGTCTTGTATTTTGTTTGCTCTCCTTCTTCTCTTTTTATCAACATTGGTGCCGCCCCCTATGCCTTTTCTTCCTCTTGAAAATTATCTTTTAAGTCCTTGGAAGAATATCTTGCATCATTGTGACATTCACTTGCTTACTTGGCAACTCCTTATTAGATGATCATTAATCCCTTGCTTACTTGGCACTCATTGATTGGGTGAAAGTTGTCATCATTTGATGACTAGATAAATCTGAAAAATATCACTTAAAACATGTGACAATTAGCCATAAAAATGTTGCCATAAGTCTCATATCAATTCCACATAATTATCAAGACAATTCATCACATTTAATCACATAAAATTCGGCCATATGCTTCTACACATGTTGAAATTTCAGCATGTTTGATATTCACACTATATTCAAAATATTGTCATGTAGATAGTAGATTTATCTCTTGAAAATAAAGAAGAAATCAATCATCATTTAGTACATAAAAATCTCTACTAATTTGGCAATCAAATTTGTCATCATAGAGACCATAAATCCGCCTATATACATTCCACACATGCTGAAATTTTCAGCATGTGTGATATTTAAAAATATCACCATATTATTTCCATAACATCTTTAGAACATTGCCATTTTATCTTTCATTTAATCCACTTAATTCAAAGAAGTAAATATGGCACAATTAATAGTAAAAATTCGGCCAGCCTTAATGTACACATGCTGAAATTTTCAACATGTGTTACAAATGTGACATAGTTTGAAATGTTACCTTGTGTAGCTCCTTTGTTTATGTCACCAACCTTGTATACTTCATTCTTGGCCAATGAAGATGTCAACAAAGGTCCACATATGCTCCAAAAAGGCTGTAGTAGGCGTGTTATAATAGTTGTACATGTGCTGAATTTATTTTTGCAAACTTTGTAAAATAGTGCACAAATAATTATACACATATGGTATATTCCAATCAGTCCTTAACTGATTTTTCTAGAACACTTTAGAATGTATATAGTATGTAAAAAGTGTCTAGATATATGTTATATGTCATGCCAAAAATGTTCCATGTAACGTGTTCGTAGAAAACCAAATTTTTGACGTTTGTTGATTACCCGATTTTTCTCCGATTAATTTCTAACTTTTTTGCACATGTTATATATATTATGTTACACATAATATGCATAAATTAAACTTTAATATTCAGCTCTCATGACTGATTAAAGTGGCGTTTACATGTGACAAAGATGTTGAATTTGAAATCTTCATAATTTGGCCTTAATTGGGGGTGATTTGTGTGTGCCAACATGGAATGATTTTATGGCTGTATGTACCATGTAAGCCACGAAATTTGTGGCCATTTTTGAAGTGTAGGGGGTGGCCATCAATATATGGCAAGTACGTGACACGTTGGCAAAGTTTCGGTATTCGTCCGATACGACAATTTTTGGTTTAGAACCTTTTAACGTGTCGTAATAATTTTGTCATCACCATGACTTATATCATATGATACAAGACCTGAATATACTCATAAATATGAGGTAAATATAGTGGTGTGATGTTAATGTACGTTCGTAAAATATATAACGTGTTGGTAGTACGTTGGAATATATGTGTGTAGTGCCTTTAAAAAATCTGAATATATATATATATGTGTGTGTGTGTGTGTGTGTGTTGAGAAATATGTTTGGATAATTTTCAAAGTCATGATTTTAAGTGATGAATACTTAAAAATATCACACATGGTGTTATATGTGATTAAAAGTTGAAAAAGTTGAACAAGTTGACATCGATCTCTCAGGTTGTTGCACATCGATCGATCTATGTACATAGATCTCTTACATCGATCTATCTTTGTAAGGCAGAAAAGTTTAAGACCTTTCTGTGAGACATCGATCTCTAAACCTGAGACACATCGATCGATCGATGTACATCGAACTCTCACTTCGATCGATCGATGTAGGTCAGAGAAAAAACCTGAACCTTTATGTGAGACATCGATCTATGAAGCTGAGGCACTTCGATCGATCGATGTCTAGAGTTTTTAGAAATATTTTTTCTAAAATGTGATAAAATGGTTTTTTTCATTTGTACATGATTTATACATGCTCATTATGTGCTTATTATGTGTTTTTTTGTGATTATTATTTTCTTGTGACTAACGTGCCTTGGATATTTTGAGTTTTGTGATTATGCGCTTATTATGTGTTTCTACAACTTACCAAAAAGGGAAAATTGGTATTTTGAGTTTTGTAGGAACATCATATGGTGAAAATATGTCAAGTGCATACTATTATCTTATTTATCATAACAAAGGTGGTATTGCGACTATTTCTGACCATCGGGGGCATTTCTGAAGTTTTCTCACACCAGGGGTATTTTGGTCATTTTTACCCCCAAGGGTATTTTTGGTATTTTCACTCAAGGAATCTCTTGAGCATATTATTATCTTCATTGTGGAGCTGTGTTATTATTATTTTGAAGATTATATGGTGATCTTATATCTTATTCTCTCAACCGATGATATTATTGACTATAGCTGGATATGTGACGATTTGAGATGTCACATTCTATTTTTTCTTGAAGACCCTCTTATATATGTTATAAGAGGATATTAGTCATCATCTTTTAGAGATTACAAGGTGTCCTTGGTGCAAGATTCATCACAATATGTAAAGGAGAAGAAAGTAAGAATTTTGGTGTTATATGTTGACATAATCTTGTCAACACTAATTAATTATTTTTTATTCACAAAATTTAAGTTGGTATACATGCATACAACATCAAAAACGTCCATTAACAGGTGGAGAAGGTGGTTTACTCATTTTATGACTTTTGGACAAGTGGAAAATTCAAAAACAAGCTAGTTGGCAAAAGTTGCCAACTTGAAATTTCAAATTTGAATGTAATGGAGACAAGGTTGTTGGAGATGATTATGGAGGTGCTTTAATTCAAAATTCTCAGCCATCACATGGTCTAAAAGTTGGAGAGAATATGCCATCTATTCACACCATAAATAGGAGGCAAGGTGAAGAAGAGAAGACACACACTTGAAAGCAAAATTGAAGATTGTTGTCTTGCTATTTTCTTCTCATATTTTCGTTCATACTTTGTGTAGCTAAGGTGTTCCAATTTTTTTGTTGTCCAGCTACACTATAAACACCTTCTTGGGTTGGATTTGTATGATTGATTAGCCAAATTTATAAGGCTACATCAATAGGTGGTAGAGGTGTTGTAATCAAGAGTTGCATAAAGGTGATTATCCAAGTCTTGAATAGGGTTGGTGTACAACCCAAGAATCAAGCTTGGCTCTTGTTGTAATGTGTTCATTTCATAGTGAAATCTAAGGAAAGGTGTTCCTTGGGACTGGAGTAGGTCACATTGACCGAACCAGGATAAATTCTCGGTGTTCTTCTCTTGTTTCTTTATTTCTGTTTTCTGCCAGTTTTTAACTGCAGTTTTCACACAACTTCTCACAATTTGAAAAAATAGCTAAACATTTTCAAAATTCGTGATTTTTGGTGGAGTTATACTTCAGACTGTTAGCCTTCATTTGCAACAAGAATCACTTGATTTGAGCAAGGGAAAGTTAGTCTTTCAGTCTTTGCAAGATAACTGCTCCAATCTGGCTGCAATCTGATCAGTTTTGAGAAAACTTAAATTCTGTATTTTTCAAGAATTTTTTAAGGTCAGGTCCTTTTGGAAACTTCATCTACACATCCTAAGGAGTGTTTTGATATAAAGATCAACCTTTTTGGTTGAGTATTCAAAGAGAAATACGTTTTGCAAAATCCGCAACATTCTGTCCAATTCTGTCCAAATTGACCATCTGAATCTTTTTATTTGTTTGAAGGGTCAAACAATCTTATTTTTGTCTAATGTTTGGACAGAGTCTTGTTAACTCGTTGAAGTTACATTCTAGAGAGTTTCATAATTTTTGGAGTTGTGTACAATTATTTATGAATTTTTGAAAAACGTGTTCTGAATCTGAGGTGGTTTCAGATTCTGTTTTCGAAGGGGATTTTATTGCAGGTGCACGGTCCAACATTTGGTATCAGAGCTAGACCAACACCACTCAAAAGAAGCAAGATTCAACACCGTACAAACAAGACAAGGCTAAGAAGCAAGAAATCATAGTTGCCTGCTAATCCCAAATCAAGAAGGCTTGGAGCATTTGAACACTTCAAGAAGGTTTGGAGCATTTGTATTCACTTGATTAAAGATTCAAGGTATTCATCTAAAATCATACATCATGTCATCTATCTCTCATAAAGGAGAGTTCTCAAAGTCTACGAAAGACGTAACATCTACTCCTGATTTTGATTCTGATAATGAGATGACTTTCGATGAAATGTATGATGAATTCATGAAAATGCATGCTCATTGTAAAAGGTTGTCAAAAGAGAAAAAGAAACTAATTGAAGAAAATGACAAGTTGAAGACAACCAACTTGGAACTTTCTAATCAATTAGAGTCTTTCAAACAAGAGTCATCAAATGCTCTTGATTCATTAAAGACTAAAATTGAGTCATCTAGAAATAATGAACAAACCTTAAGAACCGAAAATAGTGCGTTGAAAACCAAGATGCATGATTATGAAAATGAAGTGTCTACACTTAAATCATGCAAACTAGGCTTAGAGAAAACCTTAGAACAGTTTAAATCCGGTACAAACATGTTAGACACACTCATCTCATCACAAAAGTATGGTAATGATAAAACCGGCTTAGGCTATAAAGAAGAAAATGAAAAAGTAAATAAAAAGACTAAGTTTGTTTCATCTAGTACAAAGTTGCCATATAATACAATAAAATCAACTTTGCCTGCTACATCTTCTTCTACACCTTCTTCTACTAATATCAAGGCAAAAATACAACATACACCCATAAAAGCACACATGCATAAACATACATCTAGGCCAAACTTTGCATCTAGACAACCTAGAACTTATGCCTATATGTATATAAATGCAACGAGACATAATAAAATGCATTCAACATATTATAAACCTAAGTATAGGTAACACTCTTATAAGTCTTATAGAAATGCCTATGAACACACTTATACTGCGCCATTCAAGAAACAAAATCGCATGCCTTATGCACATTATAAAATTCGGCCATCCTATAATGATTATCAACCATGGCACAACATGTATAACAATGCATCTTCACTTATGTGGAATAATCATGTATATGCTAATTCTTCTTATTTTCCAAATTATAACAATGCTAAAAATGTGCATAGAAGGTATATTCAAGTTTGGATACCTAAGGGATATCTAAACAAGAATAGTGCCCCTAACATTCAAGGACCCAAATAATGGGTACCTAAAACTTTGTCTCCATTGTAGGATTAACGCAAGGAATGCAAGAAGGAGGCAAAGTCAAAAAATCTAAAAACCAACTGGTTTTTAGATAGTGGATGTTCGAGGCATATGACGGGGAACCCCAAACTATTCATCGAATTGGAACATATCAAGAATGGAGGAAAAGTAACATTCGGTGACAACAACAAAGGACAAGTTATTGGAAAAGGAACAATTGGGGACCCTAACACATTTCAAATACGAAATGTGTTATTAGTAAGCAATCTATCTTATAATTTACTTAGTATTTCTCAACTTATAGATTGTGGTTATAATGTCTCCTTTCTTCCCAATTCTTGTGATATAATAAATGAAAAATGAGAAACGGTTTTAAAAGGAAATAGAGATAGAAATATTTATATCCTTACCTTAGATAACATGTTAGATGCTAAGGTTAAGTGTCTAATATCACATGACTTAGATGTAAATTTATGGCATAGAAGATTAGGCCATATAGGAATTTCAACTATTAAGAAATTGTCTAAGAAGAATTTAATTAGAGGAATGCCTAAGTTAGACTTAGATAATTTTCAAATGTGTGAAACATGTATTAAGGGAAAACACATTAAAGAAACCTTAAAACCGAAACATGAAGTGAGTACTAGTCATGTACTAGAATTGCTTCACTTAGACTTATTTGGTCCAAGTAGGACAAGAAGTCTAGGTGGACACTACTATGTGTGTGTCATAGTAGATGATTACTCATGCTACACATGGACATTGTTTTTAACACACAAAGACGATGCTCCATTAGTAATCGAAACCCTTATTAAGCAACTTGAAAACATTCATAAAGAAAATGTTAAAAGAATTAGAAGCGATAGAGGTGGAGAATTTAAAAACAAAGACGTAATCAAATTTTGCGAACTATATGGAATCAAACATGAATTCTCACCACCTAGAACACCACAACTCAATAGAGTTGTTGAACGTAAAAATAGAACGATTCAAGAAGTTGCTAGGACAATGCTGTGTGAAAATCAATTACCTAAATATTTATGGGCTGAAGCTGTTAGTTGTGCATGTTATATTATAAATAGGCTCACTATTAGAAGAAAATTAAATAAAACGCCTTATGAATTGCTAAACAATAGACAACCTAAGATATATTATCTTAAAGTATTTGGATGTAAATGTTTTGTGCTGAACACTAAGGATAATCTAGATAAATTTGAACAAAAGTCTATTGAATGCATATTTGTTGGGTATTCAACTAACTCAAAAGCATATAGGTGTTATAATCCTGCATCTAGAAAAATAATTGAATCCATACATGTGAAATTCAATGAAAATGCATGCTTTGAAGTTAGTGATAAACATCAACATAAACAAGAAACAAATGTTGAAAATATGTTTGATGATGATGTATTACTTGAGCCTGTACTTGATCATCTAGAACCAGCTCCCTCTGAACAAGACAAACATGAACCCTTAGATGAAATAAATCAACAGACTCTGCAATTGGAAGATACAACTAATGATCCAATTACATATGATAACGTTCACACTAATGAAATATAGTGGTGTGATGTTAATGTACGTTCGTAAAATATATAACGTGTTGGTAGTACGTTGGAATATATGTGTGTAGTGCCTTTAAAAAAATCTGAATATATACATATATATATATATATATATATATATATATATATATATATATATATATATATATATGTGTGTGTGTGTGTGTGTGTGTGTGTGTGTGTGTTGAGAAATATGTTTGGATAATTTTCAAAATCATGATTTTAAGTGATGAATACTTAAAAATATCACACATGGTGTTATATGTGATTAAAAGTTGAAAAAGTTGAACAAGTTGACATCGATCTCTCAGGTTGTTGCACATCGATCGATCTATGTACATAGATCTCTTACATCGATCTATCTTTGTAAGGCAGAAAAGTTTAAGACCTTTCTGTGAGACATCGATCTCTAAACCTGAGACACATCGATCGATCAATGTACATCGAACTCTCACTTCGATCGATCGATGTAGGTCAGAGACAAAACCGGAACCTTTATGTGAGACATTGATCTATGAAGCTGAGGCATTTCGATCGATCGATGTCTAGAGTTTTTAGAAATATTTTTCTAAAATGTGATAAAATGGTTGTTTTCATTTGTACATGATTTATACATGCTCATTATGTGCTTATTATGTGTTTTTTTGTGATTATTATTGTCTTGTGACTAACGTGCCTTGGATATTTTGAGTTTTGTGATTATGCGCTTATTATGTGTTTCTACAACTTACCAAAAAGGGCAAAATTGGTATTTTGAGTTTTGTAGGAACATCATATGGTGAAAATATGTCAAGTGCATACTATTATCTTATTTATCATAACAAAGGTGGTATTGCGACTATTTCTGACCATCGGGGGCATTTCTGAAGTTTTCTCACACCAGGGGTATTTTGGGCATTTTTACCCCCAAGGGTATTTTTGGTATTTTCACTCAAGGAATCTCTTGAGCATATTATTATCTTCATTCTGGAGCTGTGTTATTATTATTTTGAAGATTATATGGTGATCTTATATCTTATTCTCTCAACCGATGATATTATTGACTATAGCTGGATATGTGACGATTTGAGATGTCACATTCTATTTTTTCTTGAAGACCCTCTTATATATGTTATAAGAGGATATTAGTCATCATCTTTTAGAGATTATAAGGTGTCCTTGGTGCAAGATTCATCACAATATGTAAAGGAGAAGAAAGTAGGAATTTTGGTGTTATATGTTGGCATAATCTTGTCAACACTTATTCATTATTTTTTATTCACAAAATTTGAGTTGGTATACATACATACAACATCAAAAATGTCCATAAACTGGTGAAGAAGGTGGTGTACTCATTTTATGACTTTTGGACAAGTGGAAAATTCAAAAACAAGCTAGTTGGCAAAAGTTGCCAACTTGAAATTTCAAATTTGAATGTAATGGAGACAAGGTTGTTGGAGATGATTATGGAGGTGCTTTAATTCAAAATTCTCAGCCATCACATGGTCTAAAAGTTGGAAAGAATATTCTATCTATTCACACTATAAATAGGAGGCGAGGTGAAGAAGAGAAGACACACACTCGAAAGCAATATTGGATATTGTTGTCTTGCTATTCTCTTCTCATATTTCGTTCATACTTTGTGTAGCTAAGGTGTTCCAATTTTTTTGTTGTCCAGCTACACTATAAACACCTTCTTGGGTTGGATTTGTATGATTGATTAGCCAAATTTATAAGGCTACATCAATAGGTGGTAGACGTGTTGTAATCAAGAGTTGCATAGAATTGATTATCCAAGTCTTGAATAGTGTTGGTGTATAACCCAAGGATCAAGCTTGGCTCTTGTTGTAAGGTGTTCATTTGATAGTGAAATCCAAGGAAAGGTGTTCCTTGGGACTTGAGTAGGTCACATTGACCGAACCAGGATAAATTCTCGGTGTTCTTCTCTTGTTTCTTTATTTCTGTTTTCTGCCCCTTTTTAACTACAGTTTTCACACAACTTCTCACAATTTGAAAAAATAGCTAAATATTTTCAAAATTCGTGATTTTTGGTGGAGTTATACTTCAGACTGTTAGCCTTCATTTGCACCAAGAATCACTTGATTTGAGCAAGGGAAAGTTATTCTTTCAGTCTTTGCAAGATAACTGCTCCAATCTGGCTGCAATCTGACCAGTTTTGAGAAAACTTAAATTCTGTATTTTTCAAGAATTTTTTAAGGTCAGGGCCTTTTGGAAACTTCATCTACACAACCTAAGGAGTGTTTTGATATAAAGATCAACCTTTTTGGTTGAGTATTCAAAGAGAAATACGTTTTGCAAAATACACAACATTCTGTCCAATTCTGTCCAGATTGACCATCTGAATCTTTTTATTTGTTTGAAGGGCCAAACGATCTTATTTTTGTCTAATGTTTTGACATAGTCTTGTTAACTCATTGAAGTTAAATTCTGGAGAGTTTCATAATTTTTGGAGTTGTGTACAATTATTTGTGAATTTTTGAAAAAACGGGTTCTGAATCTAAGGTGGTTTCAGATTCTGTTTTCAAAGGGGATTTTAACAAAGGGTTGTAGTGTAATTTCCGCTAACCACTATTCACCCCCCTCTAGTGGTGTTTATTGCAGGTGCACGGTCCAACAATATATATATATATATATATAATGCGTGTATAATGAGAGGGAAGAAGACTTTCCATTCTTCAATTTGTTGCCTTTGTGCCTTCTCCAAATATATCACCATTTAATGAACTACTTAGTTCATTTAACTAAGTACTTCACTTAGTGAACTAGTTTAGTTCATTAATGGTGGCACCTGAAAATAGTTCAAACACAATAAATGTTCGCCATTTGATGTAAACTTTAAAGCTTTATGGCTCGTTAGTACAGCAACATTATATATGAACTATATAAGGCAGGTTTCATGCAAAAACGTGTCAAGTCATAAAACGTGTCATGCATTTCTTTAGTACACGTTATTTAAATCATGCATTTTGTAATCACTCAAACCCCTTCTCCTCAAAAATCTCCCCCTTTTGATGATTTACAAAATAACTTAAGTTCATGATTTAAATTTTGTCGCTCCCCCTCCAGTCGTGCACAGATTTCAGATCTTGAATTTTGAATTCTCTCCCCCTTGATTTGTGCAATCAATCTCGCTCTTCCCATTAAATCATGCATTCTCTCCCTCTTTATTTTGGAAAACATGTAGATATAGCAATTAAAAAGAATCATGCATTTCAAATAAAATCAAATGTGCGTTCGTAAGGGTTATTTATTCAACCCTTTGAAAATGTCTCTTTTGGTACCCAAATTTGGGTGACCTTTCTAGGTCTTCCAAAAGGTGAGAAAGGTGATGAAGACGCAACATAATATACATTAGGGGCAAATGAGTTTGGCCTTTGGCAGAGAATCCCATCATGCATATAGTATGATTTTTGCTTTTGATATGCATTTCGGTTTGCATGCACGGGGCGTGATCTAGATGCATTTTTATGATATAAATGTCGCATATGCATCAATGGTCTCTTTTCATATTTGTACGATGCAAAGCTATATCTCGTATGATATGAATATGAAGCACGACGAGATGTCATAGGGGAAGGTCTAGGCGTCTTCTTAGATGCCACATATGTATTTGATGCATCTATTTTCATAGATGGAATGAATTTGGTTGGTTTGTTTAGTGACTCATTTTTCTCAACGTATCCTAGTCCGGTTTTGTCACTATCATGCTTTTGTGAAGAGATGATGTGATCTGGCATGTTTGTTCCCGTGTTAAATTGTTTCACCATTTTTTCTAAATTCGCATTCTTTGATTTTAAGTTTGGAATCTCGGATTTTATTTCATTATTATGCGTGGTCAATGATGAGATCTCTGATTTTAATGCATTAATGATGCATGACGACTCTTCTTTTGAGTCGTTTAATTGAGAAACAAGGTTCATGTTAGAAGATTCTAACAACTTCTTGTCTTCAGTTAATCGTTTCTTTTCTTTTGCAAGAGTCTTTGAAAACTTATGCAACTCTAAATATTGACTAAATAAATCATCGTAAGAACATTCAGAATCAGAATCAGAGTTGGAAGATACCTTATTTGATGCCTTAGATGTAAAGTATACTTGTGCCTATTGTTCTTCCGTATCATCAGTCTCAGAGTCGGATGTGTCACTCCAAGTGGAGGCTTTGAAGGCTCTTCTCCTTTGTTTAGGTTCTGAGACGAGTCTAGTTTTGATCTGATCCTTGTCAAGGTGTTTGTCTGTTTGTTTGTCCGTTTGTTTGTCCTTGTTAGGGCAATCATATGATAAGTGTCCAGGTTGTCCACATTCATAACACTTTATTTCCTTATTTTTATTTTAATGATCCTTAGATGAAGTAGACTTATGTTTACTTTTAATCGATTTTCTCAAGATTTTTCTTAATCTTTTAGCCATCGTTATTAAATCTTCATCATCGGAATCTGTGTCACTATCATCTACGACGTATTCTTTTGATTTAAATGCTATAGCCTTATCATTTTTGGAAATAGACTCGAAATGTCTTAAAGTGAGTTTGTTTTCATATACCTTTAAAGATTCGATTAGTTCCTCCATTTTTATTGGTTTGGTTTCTTTACTTTCCTCTATTGTTGTAACTTTAGGGTCCCATTCAGATGGAAGACTTCATAGTACCTTCTGGACCTTTTCCTGTGTGGAGAAAGCTTTGCCAAGAGACTCAAGAGAATTATAGATGTTAGTTAATCGTAAATCCATCTCAACAATAGACTCATTTGGCAATAATTTAAAGGACTCAAGTGTGGACATAAGCATATTAATCTTGGACTCCTTTACTTGGCTAGTCCTTTCATGTTTCATTTCAAGAATTCTCTACATCTCTTGAGCACTAAAACAATTAGCCACGTAACTAGACTCACTTTTACTTAGACCGTTTAAGAGTAGTTGCATGGCTTTAGCATTCATACTCAACTTCTTTTGTCATCACTAGTGAATTCTTGTTTCGTTTTTATGACCTCTAGTGTGACACCATCAACAATTGACAACTTAGAAGGAACAAGTGGACCGTCTTCTATGATGGACCATAGATCAATATCAATAGCCATAATAAAAAAATGTCATTCTTAATTTCCATTGAATAAAAGACTCACCATCAACAAGAGGAGACCTTATGGTTGACATTCCTTCTTGCACGGTGTTGCAGCTGGTGGTTGCCATCTCACTTAGATTGTTGGATCTTCTTGTTGTGAGTGTTCCTACGCTCTGATACCACTTGTAGGATCTGCAAGGCACCACTATAAGGGGGGGTTGAATAGTGGGTGCAGAAAATATGGTTTTTAAAATTGTTTTAGACCAAAACCCAACTTTTGAAAACAGTTTCTGTTTTCAGGACCTGTATTGAAACGTTTTGAAAACTAAGTTACAGGTCTTCAAAAATTCTGAAATTTGGAGAGATCTTAGTCTCAGATGGTTTGAGTATCTCCTAAAAATTTCAGATTACAATTCAACCTTTAACCCCTTTAAAAATCGTTGGTGGTCAGATTGCGCAAATCTTCTAGAAACGGTAGTCTGATTTGAAAAATTAATTCCAATTAAACCGTGACTCCAAATGCTCTGAAACTTTAATGACTAACCCCTTATTAGGTGTATTTAATTGCTTAGAAACAGTTTTGAAAACTTCTTTTGGGAAGTTAGTCAAATACGTTCAAAGTCTCAACCTTTGCAAGCCTGAAAATCAGACTGCACTAGTCTCAGAACTTTTGACGTTTGGGTGACTTATACTTATCCAAAAGGGTTAAAACTTACGCCAAAAGAACCTTAAGACGTATGGCTATATTTCCTGGAAGTTTCGTGATTTTTGAAGTTTGTTTACTATTTTTAAGTACGTGATAAAAATGATGCACCGGGCGGAAAACTGAAAGTAAGTGCCGAAAAGTAAAGAACACAAGGAATTTTATACTGGTTCGGTTAAATAAACCTACTCCAGTCTTCGAGGACACCTTCCTCGGTTATCACTAATCAAAAAACACAAACAACATCTTAACACACAGGGTTGATGGAGTTACACACCAACTCCAACCCTTTACAAACCTTGTATGTGATTACAACGATCACGAACACCACCACCTAACGGATGCAAGATTGATCACACCTTGATCAATCTTTTACAACAATATAGAGTATATGGTGGTATAGATGAAGCCTGTTCAAGATGTATGAATATGAATATAATAGGCTTTAAGAGAGAAGAAAGAAAGAAGTGTAGAAGGAGGAGAAGTATGCAACGTTTTTGAGCACTTGAATTGCAAGACTTGTCTTGTATTTTGTTTGCTCTCCTTCTTCTCTTTTTATCAACATTGGTGCCGCCCCCTATGCCTTTTCTTCCTCTTGAAAATTATCTTTTAAGTCCTTGGAAGAATATCTTGCATCATTGTGACATTCACGTGCTTACTTGGCAACTCCTTATTGGATGATCATTAATCCCTTGCTTACTTGGTACTCATTGATTGGATGAAAGTTGTCATCATTTGATGACTAAATAAATCTGAAAATATCACTTAAAACATGTGCTAATTAGCCATAAAAATGTCGCCATAAGTCTCATATCAATTTCACATAATTAGCAAGACAATTCATCACATTTAATCACATAAAATTTGGCCATATGCTTCTACACATGTTGAAATTTCAGCATGTGTGATATTCACACTATATTCAAAATATTGACATGTAGATAGTAGATTTATCTCTTGAAAATAAAGAAGAAATCAATCATCATTTAGTACATGAAAATTGCTACTAATTTGGGAATCAAATTGGTCATCATAGAGACCATAAATCCGCCTATATACATTCCACACATGCTTATATTTTCAGCATGTGTGATCTTTAAAAATATCACCATATTATTTCTATAACATCTTTAGAACATTGTCATTTTATCTTTCATTTAATCCACTTAATTCAAAGAAGTAAATATGGCACAATTTATAGTAAAAATTCGGCCAGCCTTAATGTACACATGCTGAAATTTTCAGCATGTGTTACAAATGTGACATAGTTTGAAATGTTACCTTGTGTAGCTCCTTTCTTTATGTCACCAACCTTGTATAATTCATTCTTGGCCAATCAAGATGCCAACAAAGCTCCACATATGCTCCAAAAAGGCTGTAGTAGGCGTGTTATAATAGTTGTACATGTGCTGAATTTATTTTTGCAAACTTTGTAAAATAGTGCACAAATAATTATACACATATGGTATATTCCAATCAGCCCTTAATTTATTTTTCTAGAACACTTTAGAATGTATAGAGTATGTAAAAAGTGTTTAGATACATGTTATATGTCATGCCAAAAATGTTCCATGTAACGTGTTCGTAGAAAACCGAATTTTCGACTTGTGTCGATTACCTGATTTTTCTCCGATTAATTTCCAACTTTTTGCACATGTTATATATATTATGTTACACATAATATACATAAATTAAACTTTAATATTCAGCTCTCATGGCTGATTAAAGTGGCGCCTACATGTGACAAAGATGTGAATTTGAAATCTCCACAATTTGGCCTTAATTAAGGGTGATTTGTGTGTGCCAACATGGAATGATTTTATGGTTGTATATACCATATAAGCCACAAAATTTGTGGCCATTTTTGAAGTGTAGGAGTTGGCCATCTATATATGGAAAGTACGTGACACGTTGGCGAAGTTTCGGTATTCGCCCGATACGACAATTTTTGGTTTTGAACATTTTAACGTGTCGTAATAATTTTGTCATCACCATGACTTATATCATATAATATAAGACCTGAATATACTCATAAATATGAGGTAAATATAGTGGTGTGACGTTAACGTACGTTCGTAAAATATATGACGTGTCGGTAGTACGTTGGAATATATGTGTGTAGTGCCTTTTAAAAAAATCTGAATATATATATATATATAAAGGCGTGTATAATGCGAGGGAAGAAGACTTTCCATTCTTCAATTTGTTGCCTTTGTGCCTTCTCCAAATATATCACCATTTAATGAACTACTTAGTTCATTTAACTAAGTACTTCACTTAGTGAACTAGTTTAGTTCATTAATGAGGGCACCTGAAAATAGTTCAAACACAACAAATGTTCGCCATTTGATATAAGCTTTAAAGCTTCATGGCTTGTTAGTGCATCAACATTATATATGAACTATATAAGGCAAGTTTCATGCAAAAACGTGTCAAGTCATAAAATGTGTCATGCATTTCTTTAGTACACGTTATTTAAATCATGCATTTTGTAATCACTCAAACCCATTTTTCTCAACACTCAGTACCTATAGCCCACTGATATGCCTTCCAGAATCTTGATGTGAAGCGCGGATCCCGATCGAAAACAATACTCACTGGCGTCCTATGTAAGCTCACAATATCATCTATATACATATCCACCAACTTCACCATCGAAGCCTGAATTGACATATGTAAGAAATGTGCTGACATAGTGAGCCGGTCGACATTACCAAGATAGTGTCATTCCCGCTGCACGTCTTAGGAAGTCCAGTAACAAAATCTAGACCGCAGTCCTTAATCAGCTCAAGCCATCTCCGCTGTCTCGTATTTAGCTCCTTCTGGGTGAAGAAATACATCAAGCTCTTATGATCCGCATAGACCTCGCATCTCTCACCGTATAAATAATGCCTCAAGATTTTCTGCGCAAAGACTATGGCTGCCAACTCCAAGTCGTGAGTAGGGTAATTCTGCTCATACGGTTTCAATTGTCTCGATGCGTAAGCAATTACCCGATCTTCCTGCATCAACAAGCAACCTACAGGAAAAAAGGATTATTGCAAGTCTATTTATAAGGAATTCACAGTAGTTCGAGTTGTTTATTTCTTTTACCTAATCCATTCTTGCAGTCATCACTATATACTACGAATCCTTCTTCGGAGATTGGTTGTGCTAAAACTGGCACTGAAGTCAATCTCTTCTTCAGTTCAGTGAAGCTTTCCTCATAGTCAGAATTCCAATCAAATCTCGTCTTTTTCTGCGTCAGTTGGATCAGTGGAACTGAAATTCAAAAGAATCATTTGATGAACTTCTTGTAATACCCTGTGAGTCCCAAGAAACTTCTGACCTCCGTCACATTCGTCGGTTTGGACCACTCTGTGATAGCCTCAATATTCTTGGGGTCAACTGATATGCCCTCCTCGGAAATAACATGACCTAAGAATGCAATGCTACGCAGCCAAAACTCGCACTTACTGAACATAGCATAAAGTTGCTTCTCCCGTAATACATTCAGCGCAATCCTCAAGTGCTCTGCATGGGTCTCCTCATCCGGTGATATATGATGGAATACATGATGATTACACTGAAGACTAAACACAAAACTGAAGGGTTGGTCAGATTAAGTAATGTTTCTGCGCTGTCATTGCGGCATTTTGTCGAATAGTTTTTTCATTGCGTCGAACACCTTCTTCCATCCTCATTTCTCTATGATCTTTGCATATAACTAGCATGTAAGTATGTAGTTATATTGTTTGATCATTAGACTAAAGACTAATCATCAGGTTGGCGATAGACTACGTGTTTACACAACAGTTTTTATCAAGCAAAGTAGCCGTTGATGCTGTCGCATTCAGCTGTTAACTAGCCGTTGAGCTTATTGTGTATATACATCCCCATCTCCTCTATTGAAGAATCGTGATGAAAAGGCTGGATTAGTGGCATAAAATTAAAGCTTAATGGACAAAAAGCTCGGGTATGACCCGATTCAAGGTACCAGATCCGTTTCTGCTTCTTTTCCTTCCGAAACCGCTGGACTCGACTATATCCATCATTTTATCCACTGGGCACAACTATTTCAACTGTACCACATCATTTCGCCTGTGTTATATGTCATTTCTCCGTTGTTTCCCCTGTCAATCACTGCTTCCGTTCTGTGCTTCCTGTGATTGCTAAATAGAGCCGTTTGCTTTTTATGACCGTTGTAGGCTTATGAAGGAAGGCCTTCTTCCCTGAATATTTGTATATATATTGTTGTTCTTCTGCATTTGTTTAAACAGAGGAGTTCTCTTCTGAGAACTTGCGTTTCTTCTTTTGTGAACATTCAAAGTGTGCTAAAGTGATCTTGTATATGTGAGCACAAGCATGCATGTGATCAAGGGATCCATTTGTGAATAAAGTGATAATTTCCCAGGTTTCATGTTCAAGTATTGTTCAGTGATTTTCTTTATTCAAAGTGGTCAAGTGATTGTTAATTTAAGTTGTTCGAGTGATTTGATTCTTGGTGAATCGTTTGGGTTCTTGAGTTGAATATTCAAGTGATAAGATTCAATCTTTCTTCTTCCTCTTCAATCAGTTAGCCCTAATTCTTGTTAGGGCTCCGATTTCCTACATGGTATCAGAGCGTTGGTGCTTATTTGTAAAAATATGTCAATCTAATTTCAAAATTGTGTTGTGCATACAAAATCTTTGTTTGCATGCGAGTTGGTGGTTATGAAATCTTCTGTTCGAAGGAAGTTCGCTTAATCTGAGAAATTAGACTTTGAGATCTATGATTGATTCTATAAATCAATCTTTCTGGGAAAATCTGTGATTTTTTCTGAAATCTTGCTTTAATCTTGATGAGATCCAGCCCTATAAGTTCGGATTGTTGAAATCAAACCGATGATCTGGGAAGACCTTCTGTTTGTGTTTCCCATTCATAACCAATGTTGCATGTTCTTTCTCTTATTAAAAAAAGGTTGTAAATCTGTTTGGAATTCTGATTCCATGTTCTCTGTTGATTTGTTCAAAATCAAAAAGTGTTCTGAACTTGCATGCACCAATTTCTGAGCGTTTGTCAAGAACACAGTGTGAAGTGTTCTTCTGTTATTACTGCTCAATTTCTCAAATCTGAAAGTGTTCGATTATCAGTCTAGAGATTCTGAGAAATTGCTTCATGTGAAAATTCTATTTTTTTCTATTGGTTGAGATTCTTCGATTACAGGCATCTCTATAATCAGTGTTGCTGAGATCTGAACTAGCACATGTATACTTGTTGATGCAATTTCTGAAACCTCGGATTTGTGATACCAGTGCAGAGTCACCCTATGCCACTGAAATTTCCTTGGGCTGGGAGGTTAGAGCTTATTTGGTTTAATAGCACAAAAGCTGCAATTCCAGAATTGAGCTCAAAGAAGGTGTGTTGATGTGCATTGCACACCAATTGTTCGACAGAAATCTTATACTAATTGGAATGACAAGTGTTCGTGTCCAAGCTAAACTATCAATGATTTCTGGTCCGAGACTTGTTTTCAAACTCCCTGTATCTTTGGTTCCCCACTGTTGCCTTGAAATCTGATTAAAGTCATACTACGCATTCATGATCTTGGAGTACATGCTGATTGATCCCGAAAACCTGGCGTGTATAAAACTTTGAGTTTAATTTCAATCTCTGAGTCGAAATCGAACTGTGTATTCATTGATTTGCTCAAACATTAAGTCATGCTGTCTGAAAGAGTATATCAAGGATGTTTAAAGATACTGTTGGTGTGATATATGCTTCCATGGATGTATCTCAAGCCATGGGATGGTATCACTCCCCTCCTCTCGGTCTGAGGTGGTTTCAATGGTGGTTAGTGCCCATTCACTGAAATTCCTCTCTGTAAATAAATCTACCTCAATATTAAGGCCAGTACTTATTTGTTCTATGGATATATATTGAATTTGTTAATTGGAATTTGTTGACTGATAAAGAAATTTTCTTTTAATCTAAGGTTGTGTGTATGTATTTGATTGATATGTTCTTGGATCTTGTTCTCCTGTGTGGTGCTCTCTCTCTCTCTCTCTCATTGGTCTTGTAAAAGGAATAGCTGGGTAGGTTGTCTAATATGTTGAGTTGATATCATTCTGTATTCCCATATCTGTTCTTGTGGCTCTGCCATGGATTGTGTCTCTTCCATCTAGTTGAATCCCCTGTTTGCATAACAAAAACATTTAATATGTGAAATTCTTGTTTAGTCATTGTTTCTGGTGATATCTCTCTATGCTGGCTAAATTAACTGTTCTGGTGTGTCTCATTCACCCTGCCTCATCCTTCTCATTATCATAATGTCCGACTTAATTTGTCTCTCTGCTCCCTTTGGAAGAGTAATGATATCTGGTTATCATACCTCAGGGGGAGGTCTGTTCATACTCTACTAGACACCATTCTTTGTTACAATGGTCCATATGCTTCAATGTTTTTCATTTGCCATCTCTATTTATGTCCATTTCTATCCCGCTTACTGTGGTCACCTGTCTTAGTAATAAGTTGATTTTCTGTTGTCCTCTGGACTTGTTTTTCCCTGATATATTTGCCCTCCGTGTCTTTGTGAGCTCGTGTGTTGTAGCGCCCCATACCCGGGCTTCACCCACGTACGGTGCAGCCGTCATACTTTGCTAAGGAAAATACAAGGCGTCGATGTGATACCAGTATTGTTCCATGATTACACCATGGAAAACATCAAACTGTGGTAATAAACGACAGAATTAAAACAAATAACATGCATCATCCATAGTGTCTTACATATTACAAACCATAAAACCAAAGTACCAAAATGTTTCAAATAGTCCTTAATACGAAAACAGAATATCAAAACTTAAATACTAGTCTCCAGCGTCTCTCAGGGGTAGGGCACCAGCAGCTCATCCTCCACATATTCTATCTCCGGCTCCTAAGGCTCTGGAAAGTGATAATAAAGTGTGAGTGATAAAATCACGCAATAAGTATCCCATCATTTTTCCGAAACATATCAGAACAATAAATAAGACCGTAAGCCCCAAGTGGAAGGATTTAGTTTTAAATGTCACACCTATAAAACCTATGCTGATAAACTTATCATCTAGTTATGTAGTGCAGTATGAAGACATGTAGAATAGAACAGAAAAGAACTATGCGAGACAGTACAAAACAGTATAGCCATGGCCTCTGTTTTTCTCCGTATGAAACGAGCGTCTACTACCAGTTTTTCTGACAGAGTAATACCCCGTATGAGTGAGAACGAAATAATACCACATGTGAATCAGAACAAATCATACACCCCGGAGGGTCTACCGGCCATCTTAATGGAATAACCGGGCAGAACAGAAGATATGCCTCACATGGTTCTACCTGTCACCATAACAGGACAATCGGACAGAACAGAACATGTACCCATAAGGGTCTACCGGTGGTTCCAATGGAATAACCAGGCAGAACATAACATACACCTCATAGAGGTTTACCGGCCATCCACATGGAATAACCGGGCAGAACAGAACATAACTGGAATCAATCATAAAGACAGAACGTTCAATACGGGTTTTTAAACTTGTTTTACCTTTTTTAAAAACAAAATTTTCCTTAAAGAAAACGCGTCATGCCGTGCATATGATGCATAATGCAGTATGTAGTGGATACTAGAAATTCCAAGCATCATTACGATCATAACCAAACAATCACAGGTCATAACTTATTCATAATGCAAAGTTGGAAATTTCAGCTTCGAACCGTAACTTCTTAACCCCATGGTTTAACCCCAAAACAGGTTTAACTACCGAAATTCTTTTACTATCCTGTTACTTAGTCTATTATCACTTATTCATTCATTGAAAATGATGTTAAGTGGTTATAAAAGCCGAACTAGACTCTTTTTGTAGCGTACTGTTTCGGGCCTAAGCCCATAATTAGCACTCAAAAATTATTCTCATGTCGTTTTTTGCCCTTAACAGCCTTTGTTAATCCTAAGGTTTAATTTTCTCAACCCTTAACCTTTCCTCTTGTCCATTAAACCGCGATAACCACCGTACATGCCAACAATCTTATACAACAATCTAACGAATGTAATCTATTTTGCTCTCGGTAGTTCCGAGCTTTTCTTTGAGTTCTCCAACCACTCCTAGTGGTTACACCTTTAATTACCTCTTTAATAGTTTCAAATAAACATATTCAAATGTTAGTATCACATAAACATGTCCAAGAAAAGGATGTACGTAAAACAGTCCATAAACACTCATATTCCATTATAACAAACAACTTAAGGCCCTTAAAACTTGCCAATTAAAGTCATCTACCAAAAAAGTCCCTTAACCAATCATTTCAGTGAATTTTAGATGTCTAAATCATCTCCAAACCACCCTTAACCCATGGTAGTAAATTGGTTCCTTTCTTCCCCCATTTTACAGAATAAACCGTTGGTGGGGAGAAAGATGTGCCTTCCAAGATGGCTTCTTTTCCCCTTAACTTTATGTCTAACCTTCCAAATTACTTATTTCCTCCACTATTGGTCTTGTAATCATGTTTTAACATACTTAATATTATTCCTTAGCTATACACAGGTCACGACCAAAAGCACACAAATTAGTCCTTTTTCTTATAGCATTCAAGTAACACTCACTCCTTTATGTGCTATCTAAAATATTCAAGTAACATGATAAGGTGTCACATCCCATTTCCCTAAAATTCCTTAGGACCACACGTAGGGGATGAGGAATTCCTAAAATTCCTATCTTATTTCATTACACAAGGGAGACTACTAGCTTAAATGCTAGGTTTTTTCCTTAGTTTCTTACACATACTTCACGAAGCCATCTTAGTAATTTTTACTAAAATTTCAACATGTTTTATTGGTGACATGAGTTTTAACAAGGCAAGATTGAAGACTTAAAAAAAATATCTAGTCATCTTATTTAAAGTTCTTCAACATCTCAAGGAAGAATCAAGGGGTACTTGCCTCTTTTGTTCAAAAGTGGAGTCTTGGATGATTGGTCTTCCTAAGAACCTTGAGTGTAGCGCCCCGTACTTGGCATGCCCGTGTACGGTGCACCTGCCGTACTTTGCTACAGAAAATACCAGGCGTCAATACATAACATGTCACAGTCCACATCAAAATCATGGACTACAATGTCATCATCTTAACAGGTAAGCAAAATTTAGGCAGAATAAAAACTTCAAAGAAAACATTTCCGAGCATCTGATATAGAGTTTAAAACCATGTTCACAAAATAAAGATAGATCTGAAATCAAAATCCCTAAAATAAGTCCACAAAACATAAGCCCAGCATGAAAGTCCTTAAGCTGCAATCCACTCTCACGACTACGGATACGTAACTCGAGGCTCATCATCAATCCACTCTACACCATTCCCTGCAGGCTCTGGGGGAAAATAAAAGAATGAGTGAAAAAGTCACCAGCAAGTATACCATAAACAATCATGACATAAATGGAAAATGTACATTAAGAACCAAATCCCAAGAATCTCAACTTTTTCGACATACCTGACCTTCAACCGAATAGCCGCAATGGTAACGTGATCATAACTTATGCAACAATAGGCTAAGCATTCTACTTACACTTATATTCAACGCATATGAATATGGAAATGCAATGCAACATGATTGGATGAAAACCAATTTCGATCAAGGAATATAGAGGGTTCAGATCTATTGTCTCCGGATCTGAAATGGTCATACTATTCCCTTCAGATCTATTATTTCCGGATCTAAAAACGGTTATACAATCAATCATCATTATCAGGTCTATTATCTCCGGACCTGGACGGTCAATAATCATCATCATCAGGCCTATTATCTCCGGGCCTGGACGGTCATCAATCATCATCATTAGGTCTATTATCTCCGGGCCTGGACGGTCATCAATCATCATTATCAGAACAATTAACCCAGGATCTGGAGCGGATTGGGCTGGCCAGGAAGTAATGGTACCATAGGAACTTATCTTTCAAAGCAGAAAACTTATCTTCACGAAAGCGAGCTTTCTTACAATTCTTTGGCATAAAATCAGTTTCAAAACTCACATGAACATGGACAATGCAATGCATGGTATGCAACATGAAATTCATGACTAAGTACATCATAGATAACATATACGGACTTGTCTCTTAAGCTAGAAAAACAGTCCAGCAGTAATGCCATGTTCACACGGCCTCAAAATCACCAATTCCGAGCCTATTTCCAGAACATTTTGCCACAAACATGTATAATGGGATCTTAGATACATGCTATAAAAATTTCGTAACATTTCGAGATGTCTAAGGTCCTCAAAACATTAAATTACTATCAAGGGATACTGCAGAATTCTGCAGCGCAGTACCCGCCTCACCTCAGTGCCAAGGGTCATAAAACAACATTCAATTAGGACTATCACCTGGAAAACATAGCCAACATACTAAGGAACAATATCCACATACCCAAACAGCACATCCAAGTCTAAATAAATAAAATCAAGGCCTCACAATGTACAACATCAAACTGCCCTGTTTTCCAGTTCTGTACCGCGACCTTGACCTCAGGTTTTAGCCCTTAAAACCGAGGTTTCAAGCCAATCTCCTTACATGGACGTGTGCATCTATGCCTTAGGTAGATACCATAAAAATTTCAAAGCAACACGACAAGTTTAAAGGGGTTAAATAATTATTTTTCTCAGTCTAGGTACTTGTAGAATCTGCAGTAACCTATTCTTACTAAAAATTCCATTGAGGCCAAACCACAAGCTCTTTTGTAGAATTTCCACCACACAAACTTAATACACAGATCAAGCTACCAGCACACCAAAATGTAGCCCAATTATACATTTCTAAATTTCGTTTTAAGGCCAAGCAAGTTTCTACCAAAACTGTCCTGCTTCAGAGAATCTTACATATCAACAGTATTATCCTTCAAACATCTCCCAAACCAATTCCAACTCCTAAAATAACTTACTAACCACCAAGTACACATTTTAACCCAAATTTACAACCATGTATCATAAAATATTGAGTTCTAAACATATATTAAAGTAATGGAAAGCAAGGTTCAATCATCCCCTTATTCCTTAAGAAGGCCAAAATTTCCAAGCTTTCAATTCCTTCAATTTTTACATGCTTGACTCTTATATCCATAAGGCTCCTTAAGGGTTCATATAGCCAACTTATTAAGGGAACAAATACCCCATTTTTAGCATGGGTTGACATACAAAAGTGACGTTTTAGGGCTGTCCAACACTACCTACCAAGCAGTCCACTATTCATGCATTTCTATCCATTTTATGCCTAATAAAGCCTCTTCCTAACAAGAACTATTCCACCATTCAACTAATCATCAAAACAGCCGTTTTTAAGTGAAGAATAAGTCTCATATCATGCTTAGATTAGGCGCATAACATATCCATAGGGAGAATCACTCAAACATGCCAAAAAATTTTCTTATAAAACCTCCCATTTCTCATGCTTTGCACTTAGTACTCCATTTAAGGTTCATAACTTAAAACAACTAGACATTCAAGCATACAATTTCACAAATAAATGAAGAGTGTCTAGGGTATACTTGCCTTTCTTGAGCTTAGCCATTCTTCTAGCTTGAGCCTTAGGTTGAAATGGATTCAAGTTTCCTCCAACTTCACCAAGGAGCATACAATTTTGGGAGGGGGAATAAAGGTGAACATTATCTACCATTTTAATGAAAAAAAAGCTAGATTGAGGCTATATTTCCTTACCAAAATAGAACTTAAATGGAGATTGAAAGAGGTCCAACCCACCAAGATGCTAGCACCACCTAATAGCTTGAAAAATCTTTACCTAGTGATCATTAGGGGGTCACCGTTTTTATAGAAAAAAGAAGGCACAAAGTGAACTTCACAATTTAAATTTGGAATTCACTTTGGAATTTAGAATGCAATTTATTTAGATGAGTTTGAGAGCTTAAGAAGATGATTGTCTTGAATCTCCTTAGTTCAAGCTTGCCGAAATGAAGTGATGAGGAGTAGCCTAGGTATGCAAGAGACCTTTAGGGAATTTCTTGGGGTGAGTCCTTGAGAGTATGGAGCTTCTAGTATAGTCTTGAGGGAGCTTCCATGGAATGCACAATGGGTACCCGGCGGTGTTTAAAGAAAAAGAGGAGGGAGACTCTTCAAAATCTTAGAGCATAATCATGAGGCTATTTACTACATGTGTAAGCTTTTGAGAATAGTTTTAAGAGGGTTAATAAAGTAGTTAGTTGGCATTAAGAAATAGGATGGTTCTAGAGTCTCCAAGACTCTATGTAGGCCGATTTTTCTAAAAGGTTGGGAGGGTATAATTGTCATTGCACTTGCTTCATGGGACATACTTATATACTTATATAATTTCTTATAATATTTACTTTAAGAAAATTTAATTGAAGAAGAAATAATGAAATTTAATAAAATGCACATGGAGGGATTAATATTTTAGTAACTCACCTCATAAGAGTCGGAGATACTGAATGATTTATGTTGGATACAACAACCTCCCCCCCCCCCCCCGTATCACAAGTTTCGTCCTCGAAACTTATGAGCACTAGTCAAAGAGATGTGGGTATGAGTTTCTCATGCTTTCCTCAGCCTCCCAAGTGGCTTCATCAACAGAGTGATGTTTCCATTGCACCTTAACTAAGAGAATAGATTGCTTTCTTAGGGTCTTTTCCTTCCGATCGATAATCCTCTCAGGCTCTTCTTCATAAGATACATCGGCTTCAATCTTCAACAGTTGCTCCTCGATGATATGGTGGGTTCGTGTACATACTGGCAAAGCTGGGACACATGGAACACATCGTGCAGCTGCGACAGCGATGGCGGTAGTGCTAATCGGTAAGCAACTTCTCCAATCTTCTCAAGAACTTCATATGGCCGGATGAACCATGGACTTAGTTTTCCTTTTATGTCAAATCTTCTTATGGCCTCCGATGGCAAGGCGTTCAAAAATACTTTCTCACCTGCGTGGAATTTCAATGGTCGACGCCTTTCGTCGGCCCAAAATTTGCTTCTGTCTTGAGCCGCCTTCAACCTTTGCTTAACAATCATCACTTTTTCTCGTGTTTGCTCCATTAGGTCGGGTGCTGCAAAAATCTTGCCTCCAATTTCATCCCAATAAAGTGGAGATCGGTACTTTCTTCCATACAGTGCTTCATAAGGGCCCATCCCAATGGATCGGTGATAGCTATTATTGTAGGAAAACTCAACCAACTTAAGACTTTTGTCCCAACTTCCTCCAAAATCAAGGATACAAGCACGTAATATGTCCTCCAGTGTTTGGATTGTTCTTTCCGATTGACCATCAGTTTGAGGATGAAATGCTGAACTCATCCGAATTTTAGTGTCCATCGCTTTCTGGAAGGCTACCCAAAATCTAGAAGTGAAGCGAGGGCCGCGGTCACAAACTATACTCATGGGTACTCCGTGCAAGCATACAATCTGATCAATATACATTGAAATAAATTTCTCCATAGAGGCTTTGATTGACATGGCCATGAAATGGCGGACTTCGTCAAATGATCAACCACAACCCAAATAGCATCATATCTATTCCTTGTCCTTGGTAGGTCAGTCACAATGTCCATAGTGACGTGACCCCACTTTCACTCAGGAACTTCAAGGGGCTGCAATAATCCTGCTGGTCTTTGATGCTTTGCTTTTATCCTTTGGAAAAATAAGACATTTCTCCACGAATTCAGTAATTTACTGTCATCACTGCGGACCTCAAAATCTTCAGATGACTTCATTTTCAACTTATCCTTGATCTTCTTCAAAGCTTCATCCTTTCCTTGAGCCTCTTTAATTTTATCAATTAATGAAGGAATCAATACTAACTTAGCAAGAACATCATCAATGGAATCAACCAGTTCAAGATCAAACTCTTCCATATCGCATTACAAAGGCGGTTGACGCGGATGGTTTGTTTTTCGACTCAAGGCATCGGCAACCCTATTAGCTTTTCCTAGATGGTACTGGATTGAGAGATCATAAGGATTGAGAGATCATAATCTTTTATCAGCTCTAGCCATCGGCGTTGGCGTATATTTAGCTCTTTCTGGGAGAAAAGGTACTTAAAGCTTTTGTGATCGGTAAAGATTTCACGCTTTTTACCGTATAGATAATGCCTCCATATCTCTAGAGTGAAAACTACGGCCGCATGCTCAAGGTCATGGACTGGATAATTCTGTTCAAACGGCTTTAGCTGACGAGATACATATGCAATCACTTGACCTTTCTGCATTAAGACACATCCGAGACCGTTTTTCGAGGCATCGCTATATACCACAAAACTCTCACCAGGGACAGGTTGAGCCAAAACTGGAGCAGATGTTAACTTCTCTTTCAACTCTGCAAAGCTCCTTTTGCAGTCAGAATTCTATTCGAACTTTGCCTTTTTCTGCGTCAGTCGGGTGAGAGGCATAACAATTCTGGAAAATCCTTCAACGAATTTGCGATAATAGCCAGAGAGACCAAGAAAGCTCCAAACCTCTGTGACATTCGTTGGCCTCGGCCACTCCGTAATAGCTTCAATCTTTTTAGGATACACTGATATCCCATCCTCTGATATGACATGGCCAAGAAATGATACACTGTGTAGCCAAAATCCGCATTTACTAAATTTGGCATATAACTGCTTTTTCTGTAAAATATCAAGAACGAACCTCAAATGGGCTGCATGAGATTCTTCATCCGGTGAATAGATCAAGATATCATCAATGAAAACCACAACGAATTTGTCTAGCTGCTCCTGAAATACTCGATTCATAAGGTCCATAAATGCAGCAGGGGCGTTTGTCAATCTGAATGGCATCACAAGGAATTTGTAATGCCCATAACGCATCCTGAACGCAGTTTTCAGAGTATCCTCGGCTTTGATCTTCAACTGAAAATATCCAGAGCGTAGATTAACTTTACTGAATACTCGTGCTCCCTGCACCAAGATGCCTTTAGACAGAGCTCAAAACAGAATTTTATCGAAATGAAACTTATTAATTGCTTACCCAAAGCTGGTCAAATAGATCATCGATTCTAGGCAGTAGGTACTTATTCTTTACTATAATCTTGTTGAGCTCTCTATAATCTATGCACAGATGCATGCCTCCATCCTTTTTCTTTACAAATAACACGGAAGCACCCCAAGGTGAGACGCTTGGGCGAATAAGTTTCTTCTCTAATAGCTCATGCAACTACTCTTTTAGTTCTTTCAACTCAGTAGGCGCCATTCGGTAGGGTGCCTTTGATATAGGCTTGGCTCCCAGAATTAGATTGATATCAAATGCGATCTCTCGATCTAGAGGAAGGCCTGGCAATTCCTCTGAAAAAACATCAGGATGCTCCTGAACTACCGGAACTTGAGAAAGATCAGATGATGCTTGATCGGTACTAAAGCATAAACTAAGAATCCTTCTTGTCCTTTCTTCAACGCACGACGGGTACGGGCCGCATTCACATAGACATTCTTAGGAAATTTATTCAATTTTGAGATTCTATGAAAAGTTATTTCTTCACGTGCTGGGTCCTTAATGGTAACCCACCTTTCATGACAATCAATGTGCGCGCAATTCTTGGAGAGTCAATCCATTCCAAGAATTATGTTGAAGTTGCTCATAGTTATTGGAATCAAATCTGCTGCAAACCGCTGCTCGTCGAACTCAATCTCACAGCCCTTGTACAGTTGGTGAGAAACAAGCACCTGATCACCAGCTGCTTGAACTCTATATGGCGTCCCAAGCTGGACGGGACTATGATCAATATTCTTCGCAAACTTCATTGAGATAAATGAGTGGCTACCGCCACTATCAAACAATACATTTGCAGGCACACCACATACTAAGATAGTTCTTGAATCATGCGAAATTGACTAAGCAACAACAAAACAACAATATCTTGCAAAATATAGTCATTGCATAAATCTTAAAACATACTAGTCACAACATCAGTGGCTTCATCAGCAGCAGTATCTGTCATAACATGGACCCTCGCATTCGCTCGCTGATGTTGGTTTCTTGGTTGATGCTGCTGCTGGGCTCTTCTTTCCAGACAATTTTTGATCAGATGGCCGACTTTTCCACAACCAAAACACGCAGTTCCTTTGTCTTGACAATTCTTAAGCACATGACCCACCTTACCACAACCAAAACATTTCCCTGCCTGAATAAAGCATTCTCCCACATGGTTCTTTTGGCAATGAGGACAGACTGGAATAGCTGGCTGCTGCTGCTGTCGACCCTGACTTCTTGGCTGATTCTTTTGCTGAAAATTCTGTTGTAGTGGGCGACGCTGAAAGTGATTCTGATTCCTTCCTTGTCGACAGGGTCTTGTGAAATTCTGCTTCGCTACCTTATGGGATCCCCCACTACCGGATGCTTCTCTTCCCCTCTCCTATCCAATCTCATCACGTCGGATGATGTCTCTCTCAATCCTGTAGCAGGCATCAAGCAATGTTCTAAAATTTGCGGGATTTGCATTAACAAGCCAAGTTCTTATCCTCGGATTTAACCCCCTTTCAAATTTCAACATCTTTGTTTCTTCATCATTCATCTTCTATGGCTGAAATCTCCCCAAGGATATAAACTTATTTGCATAATCAGCAACAGTCATCCCTTGCTCTTTCTTTAGTGACTCAAACTCATGTCTCTTTTGCAGCTTAACTGAAGGGGGGATGTAGAACTTATTGAACTCTTGCAAGAATTTCTCCCACAGTATCGGTCTTGGCAAAGATTGCAGATTAGCTTTCTACCACTGATTTGCTTCTCAAAAAAACAATGATCTAACGGCTTGTGTTTTCATTTCTTTGAGTGCATGGATCAATTCAAAGCAGTTCTCCACTTCATCAAGCCACTTTTCTGCAATATCGGGATCCAATTTTCCTTCAAATAGTGGCACATTAGCTCTTTTCAATTTTTCAAAATAAAATTGCGCGTCTCTAACTGGCTTATGCGGCTGAGGAGGGGCATTCTGCTGCATGATAATGTTGATAAAAAGGTTTTTGAGTGATTCACAAAATGCATGATTTAGATAACGTGTGCTAAAGAAATGCATCACACATTTTATGACTTGACACGTTTTTGCAACAAACCTGCCTTATATACTTTATATATAAAATGTTGTCATACTAACAAGCCATGAATCTTTAAAGCTTACCTCAAATGACAAACATTTGTTGTGTTTGAACTATTTTCAGGTGCCACCATTAATGAACTAAACTAGTTCATTAAGTGAAGTACTTGGTCAAATGAACTAAGTAGTTCATTACATGGAGAAATATTTGAAGAAGGCACAAAGGCAACAAGCATGGAAATATATATATATATATATATATATATATATTGAGATTTTTTTTAAAGGCACTATACACATATATTCCAACGTACTACCGACACGTTATATATTTTACGAACGTACGTCAACGTCACACCACTATATTTACCTCATATTTATGAGTATATTCAGGTCATATATAAGTCATGGTGATGACATAATTATTACGACACGTTACAAGGTTCTAAATAGAAAAATTATCGTATCGGTTGACTACCGAAACTTTGATAACTTGTCACGTACTTGCCATATATAGATGGCCAGCCCCTACACTTCAAAAATGGCCACAAATGCGTGGCTTACATGGTATATTCATCAATAAAATCATTCCATGTTGGCACACACAAATCACCCCCAATTAAGGCCAAATTCTAGAGATTCTAAATTCATCTTTTTAAGCACATGGGGGCACTTCAATCAGCCATTAGAGCTGAATATTAAAGTTACATTATGTATATTATGTGTGACATAATATAAATAATATGTGCAAAAAGTTGGAATTTAATCAGAGAAGTACGGAGTTTTCTCGGACTTGCCGGTTATTACCGCAAGTTTGTGGAAGGATTTTCAAGGATTGCTATGCCACTCACTAGACTGACTCAGAAGAAGACGAAATTTTTATGGAGTGAGGATTGTGAAAGTAGCTTTTCTGAGCTAAAATCAAGGTTGACATCCGCACCCGTTTTGGCTCAACCCAACTCAGGAGAACCATTCGTGATCTACAGTGATGCTTCCAAGAATGGATTGGGTTGTGTTCTTATGCAGAATGGACGAGTGATTGCTTATGCATCTCGCCAGCTTAAGCCGTTTGAGCGGAATTATCCAGTGCATGACCTTGAGCTTGCAGCAGTCGTGTTTGCCCTAAAAATTTGGCGACACTATCTGTATGGTGAGAGGTGTGAAATTTTCACGGATCATAAAAGCCTGAAATATCTCTTCACTCAAAAGGAGCTTAATATGCGCCAACGACGATGGCTTGAGTTGATTAAGGATTATGACATCTCCATTCAGTATCACCCAGGCAAAGCGAATAAGGTTGCCGATGCTTTGAGTCGTAAGACGAGTCATCCCCGTCAACCACCTCTACAGCGTGATATGGAAGAATTCGGTCTAGAGGAAGTAGATTCTATTTCCAATGTGCTTGCAAAGTTAGTCATGGTTCCTTCTTTGATCGACAGAATCAAGGAGACTCAAGTTAAGGATGATGCGTTAATGAAAGTTAAGAGCAAAGTGAAGGAGGAATCATCTGACGATTTCGAAATCCGTACTGACGGCAGCTTGTGGTTTAGAAGCCGATTGTGTGTGCCTAAGGACGACGTGATAAGGAGTGAAGTACTTCAGGAAGCCCATAATTCTCGCTTGTCTATCCACCCAGGAGCAAATAAGATGTATCATGACTTGAAACAAAAGTTCTGGTGGCCAGGAATGAAGAAGCAAATAGCCGAGTTTGTTGAGAAGTGTCTTGTCTGCCAGAAAATCAAAGCAGAACATCAAAGGCCAGCTGGATTATTGCAACCACTTGAAGTACCTGAATGGAAGTGGGATCACATCGCTATGGATTTTGTGACAGATTTACCTAAGACAAGAAGTGGGTATGATACTATTTGGGTTGTTGTGGACCGCCTGACAAAGAGTGCACATTTCCTGCCAATGTCGATTAGAGCACCCATGGAAAAACTGGCTTCGATGTATGTGGATCAGATTGTATGTTTGCATGGGGTTCCTATGAGCATAGTTTGCGACCGAGACCCTCGCTTCACCTCTAGATTTTGGACGGCATTCCAGAAAGCGATGGGTACGGAAGTTCGCATGAGTTCGGCTTTCCATCCCCAGACCGACGGTCAATCAGAAAGAACAATACAAACATTGGAAGACATGTTGCGTGCCTGTGTGTTGGACTTTGCTGGTAGTTGGGACAAGAGTTTGAAGTTGGTAGAATTTTCATACAACAACAGCTACCACAGATCAATTGGGATGGCTCCTTATGAAGCCCTTTATGGAAGAAAATGCCGATCACCATTGTATTGGGACGAGATTGGAGATAAGATTTTCACAGGACCTGACTTGGTGGAGCAAACCAAAGAAAGGGTTATGATCGTAAGACAGAGATTGAAGGCAGCGCAGGACCGAAGCAAGGCGTGGGCCGACGTGAGGCGTCGACCACTTGAGTTTCAAGTAGGGGACAAGGTATTCTTGAAGGTATCACCCTCGAAAGGAGTAAAGCGGTTCGGAATGAAAGGAAAGCTCAGTCCTAGATTTGTCGGACCATTTGAGATCTTGGAAAGAATTGGAGAGGTTGCCTACAGACTTGCACTACCACCGTCGTTATCTCAATTACACGACGTGTTTCATATATCTCAATTGCGTAAGTATGTGCACGATTCGAGCCATATTATGGATGACCCACCCTTGAGGGTTGAAGCTGACATATCATATGTTGAGGAACCCGAAAGGATAATTGGTAGAGAGGTGAAGGCATTGAGAAATAAGTCTATTCCTATGGTCAAGGTGCAATGGAAGAACCGTACAGTTGACGAGGCCACTTGGGAGTTAGAGGAGGGCATGAAGCAAAAGTACCCACACCTCTTCGACAATTCATAAGTTTCGGGGACGAAACTTCATTGAAGGGGGGAAGGATGTTGTACCCACATGATCATGTAAGTGAAAAACTATGGATATGAGACGGAATGAAAACGGAAATTTCTTTTAGCGCATGTTACCTAAGTTCTTTTAAGTCTCTTTACTTAATTCTTATTAAGGTGATACCAAGCCCAAATTAAATAAGGGAAACTTTAAGAGAATAGCACATGAGAGATAGGGTTACATGGGCCATACATATTAACATATATGTGTGCACGTGTATGTGTGATATGTATGCATACATATGCTAATTTGAGAATACAATAAAACAGGTGAAACAATATATTACATGAACTAAAGTACAAGAAATACCAATTGGCCAAGAAGCCTAAATTCGGCCTATACATGGAGACTCTAGGAAATTCTAGCCAATTTTATTGATTAAGATAAAAAGATAAGTAATTACTAGACAAAGAATAAATAGAAATAAAAATGATACATGCACTTAAGGAACTAATTAAGACACCTCAATTAAGGAAAAAGTAGTGTGGTTGAGGTCATAAAGACCCCAACCAAGGCCGACACCCCCTTGTCTAGGCATGGAGGAATTTTAAATGTTTACATGATTACTATTCTCTAACCAAGGTTGATGTAACCATGGTAAACTAAAGTAACCTTGGTTAAAGCAAAAAGTAACTATGGTTGAGCAAAGTAATCAAGGTTAAGCTAGATTAACCTTGGTTAAGTTACAAGAAGCCCTAATCTCCCCAATTCCCTCCAAAGAAACCGTCCCCCCTAAGCCTCCAAACATAGCTCAACTCAACTCATTCTAGAAGCATCTCTCTCATATTGCAAGACCAAGAACACTTAGCAAAATCTCCACCTTTCCTCATCAAGAGATTTCGGTCCTACCATCTTGAAGGCTAGGACTTCAAGTTCACTCCAAGACCTCAAGAGACATCTAGGTAAGTGTTGTTTCTAATCTCCTTAAGAGAATTCTCACTTTTAAGAGAATGAAACTCACATGCATTCTCTTGTTTTATGCTAAAACCGTGGGTTCAAGGTGGAGATAGGGGAAGGCTACCAACTTTCTTAGGAGGAGATACATTGAGGTGCTTGAACCTCCATCTCAAGACTATTTGGTAAGATGCTCTAACTTTAAAGATGACTTAGTTCTTCCATTTGAATAAAGAACTAACCTTTTTACTTCACTCCCTCAAAACCGTGTACTCAAGGTGAAAAAGGGTGAAGGATCTCACCACATCTCACTTCCTAATCAAACAAAGGCAAAAGCTTTAGTTGAAGAGGCAAGTATACTTTAATTCCTTGTAATATATGTGAAAATGTGCATGCATGAATGTCTAGAAGACTAGGTTATGATTTTAGTGAAAATATGTCTAAGTTGCTACTCTTTATGTTTTGAAATTGTTAAAGTAGGGGACTGTTTTGTGGGAGAATGAATAGCTCATGTGAATGACCTTTGCATGTTAAAGAGGAGACTTGAAATTGTATAGGAAAGTCTTATTAGGTCTATTGAATGGTCATTAACTTAGACTATAGGCTAAAGAACAAAAATTAGGGAAGAAAAGATGTTTCTATGCATGTTGACTGAAAAACAGAATTCTGGACAGATTGTATGCCTAATTGACGGACATAGTTAAGGACCTTGTAACCGTTGGATTGGGCTTATTTTTGGTGTGGTCATAGCTTATTATGTCTAGTTTATTGTGGCTTTGGAATTTCTGGAAAATCATTTGTGGATTGGTCAGAAATAAAATTTTAGTACCAGTGGGTCAAAACAGTTTCTGGACGTACCACTTTAGGAAGAAAAATTATTTAGGTATCTTAAACAGCTTGGATTGACCTGAAATTTTTACTGGAAGCACTTAAGACATAGAGCTAAGTTTCCATGTAAAGAAATTGCTTTTCTCTATTGATCTTGATGGTAAACTATTGAGGGGAAGTTGGTGTAATATTCTGGAAAAACAGGACAGATTGACCCTATGTGTTTATATGAATCGTATTACACTTATTTTGACTTGTTTTGGTGAATGGGTATCTGAATATTATTCGTAGAGGAAACAGGGAAGATTTCCAGGTACTAAGTGAGCCCCATAGTGAGTCTATGGAAAGAGACAAGGTAAGGAATGGAGTCAAGGGTGCTGCAGAATTTCTGTTGCACCCATGTTGGGAGTTAATTTTTATAGAGGCACTTACACTTGTCAAGAGTTCATGAAATTTATACAGAATATAGTCAAGATCATATGGTGCATGTCCATGTTTTTAATTTCTGGAAAATGGGCTCAAAAGATTGATTTTAAGGCCGGACCACACAGGACATATTGCTGAATTTTCCAGCTCATGCAGAAAGTTGTGTGTGATATCACAAGTGTCTTATATCATGTTGCATCTCATGCATTTGCATTGGCATGCTCATATGTTTCACGCCCCTGATTTTGATGAAGTTTTATATAAAGTTTGAAAGAATTTCCGTTCCTTCTGGCCAGCCTAACCCGCTACAGATCCGGGGTTAATTGATCTGAAGAATATAAGAACCGACCCAGGCCCGGTATAATAGGTCTGAAGATGATCATGATTATAAGAACCGATCCAGACCCGGTATAATAGGTCTGACGAACCATAAGAACCGTACCAGGTCCGGTATAATAGACCTGAACGTGAACATATTATAAGAACCGAGTCATGCCCGGTATAATAGGCTGACACTCCTTCTCGTTTTATGATGGTTACGATTTGAAAGAAAGAAAGAAAGAACAAGTATTTTATGAGCATGTTTTTCATTGAAATCTCATTGCATTCACATTTTCATACACAGTATGCATGATGTTCATTCATGAAAATATGAAGTTAACTATAGTACGTAGCATCTAAATTAAGTGATGACATTCAGACTTTGACTCAGTGTTGAGATGACTTTAAGTGTGATGTTCTGAAAAGGTGTTGTCAGGTATGATTTAACTTAAGGATTTGGGGTTGATTCTTGTATGCCCTTTTCTCTTTATTGCATAGAGTTATTGTATACTTGCTGGCGAGTTGTCGCTCACCCATTTATTTTTCCCCAGAGCCAGGAAAGGAAGTCGAGTGGATTGAGGATGAGCCCCGAGTGCCATACCCATAGGCTATTGACGCCGCTGATGAGGAAATGAAGAAGGAAATTTTTGATGAACCTTTGGGATGTATGGGACATAGCCATTTCTGTTTCTCCTTCGGGTTATGTTGGTCTAATTTCATGGACTAGTTACTATCGGATCAGTTTGTATAATTTTGCTATGTATTAGCGATTTGACGCTTTCGGATTAAGGTTCAAATTCTGCCGTATTTTATCAACCTGTTAAGATCGCGACTTTGTAATTCATGTTTGTTCATGGATTTTATGAGTTAAGTATCGATGCTTTGTATTTTTCCGGAAGGGAAAGTACGGCGGGCGCACCGTACGAGGGTAGCCGAGTACGGGGCGCTACACTATTGTTGTAAAAGATTGATCTAGGTGTGATCAAACCTTCATCCGCTCGGTGGTGGTGTTCGTGATCATTGTGATTGCTTGTTTCGATTGTAAAGGGTTGGAGTTGGTGTATAACTCCATCAACCCTGTTTGTTAATATGTTATTTTGTTTAGTGATAACCTAGAAAGGTGTCTTCGAAGACTGGAGTAGGTTGATTTAACCGAACCAGCATAAAATTCCTTCTGTTCTCTACTTTTCTGCACATTACTTTCAGTTTCCTACACTTTGTATCTATTTCATCGCGATCTTAAAAATATCAAAATAATTTCAAAAATAACAAAACTATCCAGAAACATAGCCACATGTTTAAGTTTCATTTGGCCCAAGTTTCAACTCTTTTGGACAAGTATAAGTCATTCAAACATAAATAGTTCTGAGACTAGTGCAATCTGATTTTCAGACTTGCAAAGGTTGAGAACTTGAATGTATTTGACATAATTTCCAAAGGAATTTTTCAAAACTATTTCAACCCAATTAAATAAATATTGTAAGGGTTTGTAATTAAATTTTCAGACCATTTGGAGCCACGGTTTAATCGGAATAAATTTTTCAAGTTAGACTGCCGTTTCTGGCAGATTTGCGCAATCTAACCACAAACAATTTTTCAAAGGGTTAAAGATTGAATTTTGATCTGAAATTTTTAGGAGATACTTAGAACATCTGACACTACAATCTCTTCAAATTGCAGAAATTTTGAAGGCTTTTAACCTAGTTTTTCAAACATTGCAAAGCAGGTCTTGAAAACAGAAAGTGTTTTCAGAAGTTGCGTTTTTGGATCGAAACATTTTAAAAACCAAATTTTTCGCACCCACTGTTCAACCCCTCCCCCTTCTAGTGGTGCCTTGCAAGTCCTACAAGTGGTATCAGAGTGCAGGCACACTCACAACACGGAGATCTAACGATCTAAGTGAGATGGCAACCACTAGTTTCAAAACCGAGCAAGAAGGTATGTCTAGTCAAAGGCCTCCTCTTTTTGATGGTGAGTCTTTTATTCAATGGAAACTAAGAATGAAACTTTTTCTTATGTCTATTGATATTGGTCTATGGTCTATTATACAAGACGGTCCATTTGTTCCTTCAAAATTATCCACTGTAGATGGTGTCACAATAGAGGTTGTAAAACCAAAACAAGAATATACTAGTGATGAGAAAAAGAGACTAAGCATGAATGCTAGAGCCATGCAATTACTCTTAAACGGGCTAAGTAAAAACGAATCTAGTTATGTGTCTAATTGCTCTAGTGCTCAAGAAATGTGGAGAATTCTTGAGATGAAACATGAACGGACTAGCCAAGTAAAGGAGTCCAAGATTAATATATTTATGTCCACACTTGAGTCTTTTAAATTATTGCCAAATGAGTCTATTGTTGATATGGATCTACTATTGACTAACATATATAATTCTCTTGAGTCTCTTAGCAAAGCTTTCTCTACGCAGGAAGAGGTCCAAAAGGTACTGCGAAGCCTTCCATCCGAATGAGACCCTAAAGTGACGGCAATAGAGGAAAGTAAAGAAACCAAATCAATAAAAATGGAGGAACTAATTGGATCGCTAAGGGTATACGGAAACAAACTTACTTTAAGGAAATTGGAATCAATGTCAAAACAAGGTAAGACTATTGCTTTTAAATCAAATGAATACGTCTCTACTTCTTCTAATCACGTAGATGATAGTGATTCCGAATCAGACATGATGACTTAATACTATTAGCTAAAGGTTTGAGAAAATTCATGAGACAGTCATTTAGAAACAAACCTAAGGCTACTTCCACTAAAAGAAATAAAAATAAAACCAATGATAAGGACGTAAAGTGCTACGAATGCAGGAAACTTGGACATTTATCTTATGACTGTCCGAAAAAGGACAAACAAACAAACACCTTGACAAGGATCGGACTGAAACTAGACTCGTCTCAGAACCTAAACAAATGATAAGAGCTCTTAAGGCCTCCACTTGAAGTGACACATCCGACTCTGAGACTGATACAGAAGATTTAGACAGCACAAGTATGCTTTGTATCTAAAGCATCAAACGAGGTATCTTCTGATTCTGACTCTGATTCTGAACCTTCCTATGATGATATTTTTAGTCAATATTTAGAATTGCACAAATTCACCAAGACTCTCGCAAAAGAGAAGAAACGATTAATTGAAGACAAGAAGTTGTTAGAATCTTCTAACACGAATCTTGTTTCTCAATTAAACGATTCAAAAGAAGAGTCGTCATGCATCATCAATACATTAAAATCAGAGATCTCATCATTAACTACACATAATAATGAAATGAAATCCGAGATTTCAAATTTGAAATAAAGGAATACGGATTTAGAGAAAATGATGAAACAATTTAACACGGGAACTAACATGCTAGATCGTATTATTTTATCACAAAAGCATAATAGTGATAAAACCAGATTAGGTTACATTGAGAAAAAAATCAATTAAACCAACCAAATTCATTGTGTCTAAGAAAATAGACACACCTAAGGCATACATGGCTCCTAAGATGACGCAAAGGCCCCCTCTCTTCATCTCGTCATGCTTCTTCTTCATATCATACAAAATATAATTATGTACCGTATAGATATGAGAATAAACCATTGATACATACACGACATTCATTCCATGCATCTAGATCACGTACTATGCACACTAACACTAGAACATATCAAAAACGCACACCATATGATGCGCATAAGGGGATTCTCGTCCAAAGGCCTAATGCTTTCTCACCCCATGTCTACTATGTTGCTCCCATATACATTCTTGCCATTTGCTAGAACGAGAAGGATCACCCAAGTATGGGTACCGAAGGTACTTTTACGAAGAGGTGAATAACTAACGCGTGGGACCCAAATTAAAAGGGTACCTAAATCATTGTTGTACATTGCAGGGAACCCATACATCAAAAGACACATCTATCAAGTGGTTCCTTGATAGTGGTTGCTCGAGGCACATGACGGGCGACCCGAGCTTGTTCATAAAGTTGAAAAAGATTAAAAAAGATGGATTCGTGACCTTTGGAGACAACAATAAAGGAAGAATCATTGGAAAAGGTACAATCGGAAGCCCAAGTACCCTTCAAATCTGCAATGTCTTCCTAGTAAGTAATCTATCATATAATCTTCTTAGCATCTCACAGTTTATTGACAATGGCTTCAATGTGTGTTTTACTCATCCGTATTGCAGCATAATAAATAAAAATAGAGAAACAGTTTTAAAAGGAAAAAGGGAAGGAAATATTTTTACACTTTCTATGGATGACATGTTAGACGCTAAGGTTAAGTGTTTTATATCAAATGAACCTAACGTTAATTTATGGCACAGATGTTTAGGACACATTGCAATTTCCACACTTGAAAAACTTCAACGAAAGAACCTGATACGAGGATTGCCTAAACTTGATTTAGACAACTTTCAGTTGTGTGAATCTTGTATTAAAGGCAAACAAACACGCGACTCAGTTAAACCCAAAAATGAAATTAGCACGTCTAGGGTTTTAGAATTATTACACATTGATTTGTTTGGTCCTAGTCGCACTAAGAGTCTCGGTGGACGTCATTATGCATGCGTTATCATTGATGATTTTTCTTGCTATACTTGGACTTTATTTCTTGCAAACAAAGATGATAGTGACATTGAGATTGTGAAACTAATAAAACAACTTGAAAATGAATATGGCTTAAATGTGAAAAAGATTAGAAGCGATAGAGGCGTTGAATTTAAAAACAATGACATGATTGCATTTTGCGAAGAAAAGGAAATCAAACACGAGTTTTTGCCACCTAGAACTCCACAACTAAATAGAGTAGTAGAAAGAAAGAATAGGACACTACAAGAAATCGCTAGAACCATGTTGTGTGAAAATAAATTGCCTAGATTTTTGTGGGCGGAAGCCGTAAATTGCACGCTATATAGTTAAACGTTTGTCAATTAGAAATAAAATAAATAAAATGCCTTATGAGATAGTAAATGATCGCATGCCTAGAATTGATTACTTTCATGTGTTTGGTTGCAAATGCTTTGTTTTAAATACAAAAGATAATTTAGACAAGTTTGAATCTAAATCAATTGAATGCATTTTTGTTGGATATTCTGTGAATTCAAAAGCACATAGATGTTATGATCCTATCACTAGACAAATTTTAGAATCCATTCATGTGAAGTTTAATGAATTTGGTGAGGTTGAAAAAGATAAAGAATATGACGATGATTTTGAACTAAAACCCGTGTTAGATGATGTAGAGATTGATGGCGTGCATGATGAATTGAACACACTACTGTTTTGGCAGATTTGCACAATCTAACCACAAACAATTTTTAAGAGGGTTAAAGGTTGAATTTTGATCTGAAATTTTTAGGAGATACTCAAAACATCTGAAACTACAATCTCTCCAAATTTCAGAATTTTTGAAGGCATGTAACCTAGTTTTTCAAACGTTGCAAAACAGGTCCTGAAAACATAAACTCTTTTTCAGAAGTTGGGTTTTTGGATCGAAACATTTTAAAAACCAAATTTTCTGCACCCACTATTCAACCCTCCTTCTAGTGGTGCCTTGCAGGTCCCACAGATAACCTGGCCAATCTGAGTAAAAATCTGACAGAAAGTCTAAAAAGCATGGATATCAGGAATCATCTGAGGTAAGGGCCCCTGAGGTGGAGAATTGTTCTGAGTAGGAGGTGGATTTTGATCTTGCGATGGTGGTGGCAGAGGGACCTGAGCAGGTGGAGGAGGAACAGGCTCTTGAGGCTGCGGAGGGACTGGCTCCTATGCAACTGGTCGGGCTCTAGCTGGTCTGCCACGGGGTCCAACCATCTGCACTACGGAGCGTCGGAATTTATTCAGAGTTGAAGAAAAATCAGGATATTCGACAGAATAAAATCATAATTTAAAGAAAATTTAAACAAGGAGGAGAGGAGATAAGATTCAGATTAGATTTTGAGGCATTTAGGAGTTTACCAACTAAGATTAAATTATTAGGTTAAGGTCCTGATTCTGGTCTAAGTCATACTAGTCTAACGTCGACACTCTAACTCTTCTAAGATCATGGCTTAGGTGTAAGATCAAACTTAGATTTCTAGAATCATAACTTAGTTCTACATTCTGCCCGAATCTAGAGACTGGGCTCTGATACTACCTGTAGCGTCCCGTACTTGGCCTGCCTGCGTACAGTGCACCTGCTGTACTTCGCTACGGAAAGTACCAGGCGTCAATGCATAACATGTCACAGTCCACAACAAAATCATAGACTACAACGTCATCAGTTTAACAGGTATGAAAAATTTAGGCAGAATAAAAACTTTCAAAGAAAACATTTTCGAGCATCCGACATAGAGTTTACAACCAAGTTCACAAAATAAAGACAGATCCAATATCAAAGTCCACAAAACATAAGCCCAGCATAAAAGTCCTTAAGCTGCAATTCACTCTCACGACTACGGATACGGAATTCGATGCTCATCATCAATCCACTCTACACCATTCCCTGCAGGCTCTGGGGGGGAAATAAAAAGGTGAGTGACAAAGTCACCAGCAAGTATACCATAAACAATCATGACATAAATGGAAACTGTACACAAGAACCAAATCCCAAGAATCTCAACTTTTTTAACATACCTGACCTTCAACCCAATAGCCGCAATGGTAACGTGATCATAACTTAGGCAACAATAGGCTAAGCATTCTACTCACACTTATATTCAACGCATATGAATATGCAAATGCAATGCAACATGATAGGATGAAAACCAATTTCGATCATTCTTACTTTCAAAACATACTCGTCATAAAACAAGGAATAGAGAGGGCTCAGATCTATTGTCTCCAGATCTGAAATGGTCATACCATTCCCTTCAGATCTATTATTTTCGGATCTGAAAACGGTCAACAATCAATCATCATTATTAGGTCTATTATCTCCGGACCTGGACGGTCATCAATCATCATCAGGCCTATTATCTCTGGGCCTGGACGGTCATCAATCATCATCATCAGGTCTATTATCTCTGGGCCTGGACGGTCATCAATCATCATTCTCAGATCAATTAACCCCGAATCTGAATCGGGTTGGGCTGGCCCGGAAGTACTGGTGCCATAGGAACTTATCTTTCAAAACAGAAAACTTATCTTCACGAAAGAGAGCTTTCTTACAATTCTTTGGCAACAAATCAGTTTCAAAACTCACATGAACATGGAAAATGAAATGCATGGTATACAATATGAAATTCATGACTAAGTACATCATAGATAACATATACGGACTTGTCTCTTAAGCTGGAAAAACAGTCCAGCTGTAATGCCATGTTCACACGGCCTCAAAATCACCAATTACGAGCCTATTTCCAGAACCTTTTGCCACAAACATGTATAATGGGATCTTACATACATTTTGGAGTTGTGTACATTGAGGTTTGAATTTTACAAAAATGGGTACTGAATCTGAAGAGGTCTCAGATTCTGTTTTCAAAGGGGATTTTAACCAATGGTAGTAGTGTTATTTTTGCTAACCACTATTTACCCATCCTCTAGTGGTGTTTACTGTAGGTGCACAGTCCAACACTCCTTTTCTCTTATGTTGGCCAAAAATTCCACAAGAACAAAGGAGAAGAATTTTCTTCTTTTCACCTCATATACACATATCCAAACCAAGTTCAAAAACTCTACATCCTTCAAGAGTGCTTCAAGACGATTGTAGAACCTAGAATCAAAGAAAACCAAGGTAAGAATTTCGTGTAACTTAAATTGAATTTTTCTATCTATTTAGCTCCATAAGTTGCTCACTAACCCTACCTTTTCTTCTCCAAATCCGTGTCCCAAGGAAAGGAGAAGAAAGGTTTTTCTTCCTAAAAAACCAAGTGAAGAACATCACCTTTTAATGTAACAAAAGTAATACATGCAAATATTCTTCCTAGATCCTACATGGATTTTCAAAGGTTAAGCATAATATGTTTATATTAAAGTTAGATCATTCATGCATTATGTTCAAGTTTTGACAACAATGATATATAAAATACATGATTCTATGTGATGTATATATGTGGTATTGTAGCGCCCCGTACTCGGCTACCCCTCGTACGGTGCACCCGCCGTACCTTCCCTTTCGGAAAAGTACAAAGCGTCGATACTTAACTCATAAAACCCATGGATAATCATGGATTACCAAGTCACGATCTTAACAGGTAGATAAAAATACGGCAGAATTTGAAACTTTTACATAAATCATTCTATACATCCGACATAAGTTTTACAACCACATTCATTACATCATTACTTCTGCAATCATCGCTTCCAACATAAATCCGCCATATTATGGATCCATCATAATAGAATCCCTAAGCTGTCATCCACTCGTATTCTCGCGGATGTGGGATCCTATGCTCGTCATCAATCCTTGCTACCCCGTTTCCTGTAAACTCTGGGAGGAAAAATAGGGGGTGAGTGACAAAGTCACCAGCAAGTACACCATAAACAATCATGCATTAAATGGAAAGTACATACAAGAACCGAACCCCCAAAATTTGGTCTCTTACCATCATGCCTGTCTTTCCATTTAAATGCCACCAAGGTAATAGAAGCATCACTTGATCATAAAGGGAATAAGATCATAGCTTACATAACAACAATAATAAGATCGTAACTTAGGTAACGAAAGATCATGACCTAAGTAACATTTCGTCTAGCGTTTAACTAGCATCTCATCCCTTCCGTCAATAGCCACTAAGGCAATAAAATCATAACTTAGTCATGTAGCATGTAAAGACACAACTCAGGGCACCTCGACATCATGCTCATGATCATATGCAATGTGTATGAGTATGCAAATGCAGTGCATAAAGAAAACATGAAAATACTTGAACTTTCTTTCTTTCTTTTAAATCATACTCATCTTAAAACAAGAGAGTGTGTCAGCCTATTATACCGGGCATGACTCGGTTCTTATAACATGATCACCTTCAGGTCTATTATACCGGACCTGGCTCGGTTCTTACACTCTTCAGACCTATTATACCGGGCCTGGATCGGTTCTTATAATCTTCAGACCTATTATACCGGGCCTGGATCGGTTCTTATAATCGTGATCATCTTCAGACCTATTATACCGGGTCTGGCTCGGTTCTTATAACTCTTCAGATCAATTAACCCCGGATCTGGAGCGGGTTAAGCTGGCCAGAAATAAATGGTACCATAGGAATCTTTTCGCAATCGTAAACCTCTCTTTCAAAGATCTTTCTTTCAAAACTCAAAACTTCTTTTCAAAAGATCTTTCTCATCATTCTTTTTCATAAAATCAGTTTCATGAACCGTATGAACATGGACAATGCGATGTATGATATGCAACATGCGACTCGTGGACAAATACATCATAACACGCATATGCTGACTCGTCTCTTGAGCTGGAAAAACTGTCCAGCAATTATACTCTGTTCATACAGCCTCATGCTCATCAATTCGTGCTCATTTTCATCAACTCATATCATACACATGCATAATGAAGTCTTAGACACATGCCATAAAAATTTCGTAACATTCCGAAATGTCTAACGACCTCAAAACATCAAGTATCATCAAGGTACTGCTGAAATCAGCAGGGAAGTACCGCCTTACCTCATTTTGATGGATCATCAAACCTTAATCACTTTGATCCAACACCTGGAAAACATAGCTAACATACCTAGGAGTAATATTCATAAGGATAAACATCACATTTAAGCCTAAGTGATCCAGAACAAAGCCTCACAACTTAAGACATTAAGTTGTCCTGTTTTCCAGTTTTGTACTCCAATTTCCATTCAGTTGTTAACCATCAAAATGGTGGTTTTATGATGGTTTATTTACATGACCCTGTACCTCTATGTCTTGGGTAGTTACCATAAAAATTCCAAGGCAATCCAATAAGCTTAAGGGGGTCATCTAATTACATTCCCAAACTGGGTACCTGCAGAAACTGGAATGACCAGTTATATCACGAATTGAATTGTGACCAAACCACAACTCTTTTTACCAAAATTCCAACTCACAGATGTCACAAACACATCAAAGTATCACCATGTCAAAAATCATCCCGTTTGGACATTCCTAAGGTGCATTTTAGAGCCACACAACTTACTACTCAAAACTGTCCTGTTCCAGCAACTCTGTTTGAGCAGTTTTACTAAGAATTTCATTAAAAATAAACCATGACTCCTTTCAATGAAATTCCAGCTCTCACACTTAATAAATACATAGGTATATCACTATACCAGAAATTAGCACATTTGAACCCTCACAAGGTCCATTTTCAGGTCATACCACACGTTACCAAAAACTGTCCAGTTTCAGTATTTCTGTTTGACCAACCCTTACTAAAAATTTCATTAAAAACAATCCACAACTCCTTTTAATGAAATTCCAACTCTCACACTTCATATACATATGAGGCTAACATCATACCAAATATTAGCCAATTTTAACACTCCTAAGGTTAATGTTCAGATCATATAACATGACACATCAAAACTGTCCAGCTCCAGTACTTCTGTGTGAGCAGTTTTACCAAACGAATTATTAAAAATAAACCAGAACTCTTTTTACTGCAATTCCAACTCTCACACTTACTCAACACATAGAGCTAGTGTCATGCCAAAACTTAGCTTAATTTAACATTTCTAAGATTCGTTCTCAGACCACACAACCAGCAACACAAATCTGCCAGTTCCAGTAGTTTTAGTACTTCTTTACCTTTTTATTGTTCAAACTTCCTTCAACTAAGATTAATAACTTAAAATGGCTAGACATTCAAGCATGCACTTCACAAATAAGGCAAGATTGGCTAGAGTATACTTGCCTCTTTGAACCTTAGAGCTTTCTCCTTTGCTTGAGCTTTGGTTGAAATGGAATGAAGTCTTCCTCCTCTTCACATGTGCAGCACGTTTTTGAAGAGGAGAAGGAGGTGAACATTAGCTATCATTTTAAATGAAGAATGGAGCTAGATTGAGGCTAGATTCATCTTACCAAAATGAGGCTTGAATGGAGCTTGAAATAGATTCACACCACCAAGATGTTAGCTCCTCTTAGTAGCTTGAAGAATCTTCTCCTAGTGACCATTTGATGGTCACGTTTTTAGCAAGAAAATGAGGTACCAATGTGAGCTTCATCCTTTAAAATATAAGACTCACTTAGAAGTTTAACATTTAACTTACCTAGATGAGTTCTTGAGGCTTGAAGATCTTGGATCTCCTTAGGCTTACTAACCGTGTTCTTGATGAAGAAATAAGGGAGGCTCTTGCTCCTTGTAACTTCTTAAGTGTTAAATATGCTAGAGAAAATTCTCTCCCTTTGGTTTATGGGGCTGCCGTGAGTTATGAGGGAGATGGGGAGGGGTTTTCCTTGTCTTTGTTTAGGCTAACTAGAATTAATTAGCTTAGGTTACTTTTACCTAACTATGGTTACTTTAGTTCAACCATAGTTACTTTATATCAACTATAGTTACTTTATGTTAACTATAGTTACTTTATGTCAACTATGGTTACTTTATGCCAACTATAGTTACTTTATGTCAACCTTGGTTACTTTATGGTTAACCTTGGTTATTTTACCCAACTAGAGTTATTTGTTTCAACCTTGTAGTAACATTAAGTAACATGGTAATCATTCTTGGTCAACCATAGGGGGGGGTGGCCGATTTCTTATCCTTGGGGGGCCCCATTTCCATGCTTAATTTAATTCTTTTTTTTTTCTTTTCTTACTTTGTTGGTTCCAAGACAACCTATTTTATTGTAGCCTTACTAACTACATAATTGTGATAATAAGGAAAAGTCTAGGCTTCTCCAAGGCCTTATGGCCGATTTTTACATAATGTGGGAAGGGTAGTTTGTCATTTCACTTGTGTCGTGCGACACACCTACATAATTATATTAAATTTCCTATAATATTTACTTTAAGGAAATTCTATCGGAGAATGTCAAATAAATGTAGTTACATTTAAATAATGTAACCGGTTGACTAATTCTTAGTGATTCGTCTCATAGGAGTCGGCGGTATAGGCGAATTCCCGTGGGGTATCACAGTATTCTCTCCTTAAACCGCTTTATACAATTCTTAGTATATACCAATTTTCGCGGGGTACAACATTCTCCCCCCCTTAATAAAAGTTTCGTCCTCGAAACTCAAGGCTAGTCAACACAATGGGGCGTCTATTCCTCATGTTCCCTTCCATTTCCCATGTGGTTTCTTCTTTTGGGTAAATAAGATCGCATAAAACGTCTATTTCGTTCCTTCAGAACTGCTTTGTTCTTTTCATCTTAGAGATTTCACCAGAACTTATCCTTATTCTTTAGAGGTGTTGTCGTAATCTATCTCATATCTAGCACTTGAAACCTTGATACTATGTACTTGATAACAAAATCCATTCCGTATAATCATGATCATAGTAGGCTTATAATTTCCTTTTTCATAAAATATGAAAAAAAACTTGGCAGAGATCATTAACTCTGGGATATAGACCTTTATCTCTTTTCTGTAAACATTCTTTCAGTGATCATGTGACTGTCATCCTACGTACAAAACAGCTTCCAAGGACATCCGGAATAATTCCCACAAGGTACACATACCAAGCTCTTCATAAGTATGTGCCACGTTCATCTGTCTTGCTGATCGTCTTATCACGTAATAACTTTTACCCCCTTTTTGCGATCATTTCATAAAATCGAACTAGAAGTTGTGAGTTCTCCTTTGAAACTTATGTTCCCTTTAGGATGTTTCAAATCATCCGAAGGTGGCCCGCTCTCTTAAAACATGGTTTTCATAGTCATGACATATTCCCTCTATACTGCATTAAAATGCGTACAAGTGTTAAAAGTGACGCATTATGGCGAGGACCTCGAGTCCCATACATAGTGTCATACTTAGTCATGTTATCATTAATAATCTCACTTGCTTACTTGTGGTCTACTCATCATAACTTAAAGAAAACTATCATAATCACTCATACTTGGTTAATAGGAAGTAAAGCAGAGGACATAGGTACTTTACACTTATTAGGCGTACCTTGGTTGTTTCTTGGTCATCTGCATAAACTAGCCTTATATGGATACGGTTTCCACCTTCTACTTCATTTGCTTGTTAAATCGTTTCTTTCATTCTTTCATTCCTTTACTATCGCATTCCGCTCCATAGCGATCCTCTAATAATTCACCAAAGGTCTCTGAATACGACTTAACTTAGCCTAATTAGATCTGAGGGTCTCGACCGCGCACAAATCTGATCACCTTAAACCTTTCATTTCTCATAATCAAAGGAACATACTGTTCCAAAGTAATGAATGGGTATGGTGATGCGTGACCCTTGTCTTAATGAGTCATATTCCTCAGCCCTTCTCGTGACTAAGTTCTGAGAGAGGAAGAACTCACAAAACTCCTCTTAGAACTTTGCTCTTTCTCTATCCAATAACAGTATCAGCATGGAGTTACCTTCAACTTTACCTAACCATCTTTCTGCCCACTATGAACTAAATTCCCTGCCAAACCTTGGAATACGTGTTCTTACTAACTATTGCTAGTAAAGTCTACTGCCTCCTGTGGTGACAGTGATGATGTCATCTTACTGAATTGTGGTGTCATCCACACTACGAAGTGTCGGAGTCTTACTTAAGGTATAAATATTCAGAATAAGCGACACCATTTAATTCGTAATCCCTATACGATCTTATGGTCATGCAAACAGTCATGATTACATTCCATAGATGGCCATCGACTAGGGCTTTATCATATGGTCAAAACTCTAGTTTCCAGTCTAAATCATCCTGGTCTAAGGTCAACTCTCATCTAAGATCAGAACTTAGGTCTAAGATCAAACTTAGTTGACTATAATCATCACTTAGTTCGACATTCTGCCCGGATCTGGAGCCTTCGCTCTGATACCACCTGTAGCGCCCCGTACTCGGCTACCCCTCGTACGGTGCACCCGCCGTACCTTCCCTTTCGGAAAAGTACAAAGCGTCGATACTTAACTCATAAAACCCATGGATAATCATGGATTACCAAGTCACGATCTTAACAGGTAGATAAAAATACGGCAGAATTTGAAACTTTTACATAAATCATTCTATACATCCGACATAAGTTTTACAACCACATTCATTACATCATTACTTCTGCAATCATCGCTTCCAACATAAATCCGCCATATTATGGATCCATCATAATAGAATCCCTAAGCTGTCATCCACTCGTATTCTCGCGGATGTGGGATCCTATGCTCGTCATCAATCCTTGCTACCCCGTTTCCTGTAAACTCTGGGAGGAAAAATAGGGGGTGAGTGACAAAGTCACCAGCAAGTACACCATAAACAATCATGCATTAAATGGAAAGTACATACAAGAACCGAACCCCCAAAATTTGGTCTCTTACCATCATGCCTGTCTTTCCATTTAAATGCCACCAAGGTAATAGAAGCATCACTTGATCATAAAGGGAATAAGATCATAGCTTACATAACAACAATAATAAGATCGTAACTTAGGTAACGAAAGATCATGACCTAAGTAACATTTCGTCTAGCGTTTAACTAGCATCTCATCCCTTCCGTCAATAGCCACTAAGGCAATAAAATCATAACTTAGTCATGTAGCATGTAAAGACACAACTCAGGGCACCTCGACATCATGCTCATGATCATATGCAATGTGTATGAGTATGCAAATGCAGTGCATAAAGAAAACATGAAAATACTTGAACTTTCTTTCTTTCTTTTAAATCATACTCATCTTAAAACAAGAGAGTGTGTCAGCCTATTATACCGGGCATGACTCGGTTCTTATAACATGATCACCTTCAGGTCTATTATACCGGACCTGGCTCGGTTCTTACACTCTTCAGACCTATTATACCGGGCCTGGATCGGTTCTTATAATCTTCAGACCTATTATACCGGGCCTGGATCGGTTCTTATAATCGTGATCATCTTCAGACCTATTATACCGGGCCTGGCTCGGTTCTTATAACTCTTCAGATCAATTAACCCCGGATCTGGAGCGGGTTAAGCTGGCCAGAAATAAATGGTACCATAGGAATCTTTTCGCAATCGTAAACCTCTCTTTCAAAGATCTTTCTTTCAAAACTCAAAACTTCTTTTCAAAAGATCTTTCTCATCATTCTTTTTCATAAAATCAGTTTCATGAACCGTATGAACATGGACAATGCGATGTATGATATGCAACATGCGACTCGTGGACAAATACATCATAACACGCATATGCTGACTCGTCTCTTGAGCTGGAAAAACTGTCCAGCAATTATACTCTGTTCATACAGCCTCATGCTCATCAATTCGTGCTCATTTTCATCAACTCATATCATACACATGCATAATGAAGTCTTAGACACATGCCATAAAAATTTCGTAACATTCCGAAATGTCTAACGACCTCAAAACATCAAGTATCATCAAGGTACTGCTGAAATCAGCAGGGAAGTACCGCCTTACCTCATTTTGATGGATCATCAAACCTTAATCACTTTGATCCAACACCTGGAAAACATAGCTAACATACCTAGGAGTAATATTCATAAGGATAAACATCACATTTAAGCCTAAGTGATCCAGAACAAAGCCTCACAACTTAAGACATTAAGTTGTCCTGTTTTCCAGTTTTGTACTCCAATTTCCATTCAGTTGTTAACCATCAAAATGGTGGTTTTATGATGGTTTATTTACATGAACCTGTACCTCTATGTCTTGGGTAGTTACCATAAAAATTCCAAGGCAATCCAATAAGCTTAAGGGGGTCATCTAATTACATTCCCAAACTGGGTACCTGCAGAAACTGGAATGACCAGTTATATCACGAATTGAATTGTGACCAAACCACAACTCTTTTTACCAAAATTCCAACTCACAGATGTCACAAACACATCAAAGTATCACCATGTCAAAAATCATCCCGTTTGGACATTCCTAAGGTGCATTTTAGAGCCACACAACTTACTACTCAAAACTGTCCTGTTCCAGCAACTCTGTTTGAGCAGTTTTACTAAGAATTTCATTAAAAATAAACCATGACTCCTTTCAATGAAATTCCAGCTCTCACACTTAATAAATACATAGGTATATCACTATACCAGAAATTAGCACATTTGAACCCTCACAAGGTCCATTTTCAGGTCATACCACACGTTACCAAAAACTGTCCAGTTTCAGTATTTCTGTTTGACCAACCCTTACTAAAAATTTCATTAAAAACAATCCACAACTCCTTTTAATGAAATTCCAACTCTCACACTTCATATACATATGAGGCTAACATCATACCAAATATTAGCCAATTTTAACACTCCTAAGGTTAATGTTCAGATCATATAACATGACACATCAAAACTGTCCAGCTCCAGTACTTCTGTGTGAGCAGTTTTACCAAACGAATTATTAAAAATAAACCAGAACTCTTTTTACTGCAATTCCAACTCTCACACTTACTCAACACATAGAGCTAGTGTCATGCCAAAACTTAGCTTAATTTAACATTTCTAAGATTCGTTCTCAGACCACACAACCAGCAACACAAATCTGCCAGTTCCAGTAGTTTTAGTACTTCTTTACCTTTTTATTGTTCAAACTTCCTTCAACTAAGATTAATAACTTAAAATGGCTAGACATTCAAGCATGCACTTCACATATAAGGCAAGATTGGCTAGAGTATACTTGCCTCTTTGAACCTTAGAGCTTTCTCCTTTGCTTGAGCTTTGGTTGAAATGGAATGAAGTCTTCCTCCTCTTCACATGTGCAGCACGTTTTTGAAGAGGAGAAGGAGGTGAACATTAGCTATCATTTTAAATGAAGAATGGAGCTAGATTGAGGCTAGATTCATCTTACCAAAATGAGGCTTGAATGGAGCTTGAAATAGATTCACACCACCAAGATGTTAGCTCCTCTTAGTAGCTTGAAGAATCTTCTCCTAGTGACCATTTGATGGTCACGTTTTTAGCAAGAAAATGAGGTACCAATGTGAGCTTCATCCTTTAAAATATAAGACTCACTTAGAAGTTTAACATTTAACTTACCTAGATGAGTTCTTGAGGCTTGAAGATCTTGGATCTCCTTAGGCTTACTAACCGTGTTCTTGATGAAGAAATAAGGGAGGCTCTTGCTCCTTGTAACTTCTTAAGTGTTAAATATGCTAGAGAAAATTCTCTCCCTTTGGTTTATGGGGCTGCCGTGAGTTATGAGGGAGATGGGGAGGGGTTTTCCTTGTCTTTGTTTAGGCTAACTAGAATTAATTAGCTTAGGTTACTTTTACCTAACTATGGTTACTTTAGTTCAACCATAGTTACTTTATATCAACTATAGTTACTTTATGTTAACTATAGTTACTTTATGTCAACTATGGTTACTTTATGCCAACTATAGTTACTTTATGTCAACCTTGGTTACTTTATGGTTAACCTTGGTTATTTTACCCAACTAGAGTTATTTGTTTCAACCTTGTAGTAACATTAAGTAACATGGTAATCATTCTTGGTCAACCATAGGGGGGGGTGGCCGATTTCTTATCCTTGGGGGGCCCATTTCCATGCTTAATTTAATTCTTTTTTTTTTCTTTTCTTACTTTGTTGGTTCCAAGACAACCTATTTTATTGTAGCCTTACTAACTACATAATTGTGATAATAAGGAAAAGTCTAGGCTTCTCCAAGGCCTTATGGCCGATTTTTACATAATGTGGGAAGGGTAGTTTGTCATTTCACTTGTGTCGTGCGACACACCTACATAATTATATTAAATTTCCTATAATATTTACTTTAAGGAAATTCTATCGGAGAATGTCAAATAAATGTAGTTACATTTAAATAATGTAACCGGTTGACTAATTCTTAGTGATTCGTCTCATAGGAGTCGGCGGTATAGGCGAATTCCCGTGGGGTATCACAGTATTCTCTCCTTAAACCGCTTTATACAATTCTTAGTATATACCAATTTTCGCGGGGTACAACAGGTATATTTGAAAAATATATAAGTGTATAGATAAATATACACATGCGGCTCTAAATAAATTGTTAGGGTGTAAATAAAGTATTTATATGTTATGAGTATATATATGTATAATGTACAAAAATATCATTATATATACATATATAAATACGGCCATAAGATTTATTCAAAAATAAAAATGGCTTTATTAGATGTTATGGGTATGTACATGTATAATGTAAGAAAATATGATTTTTTAGTGGAAGGACATGCGGTACCATGCGTTGTCTTATTGATAATAAATCCCTCACTTGTGGCGGCAGAATTTCATGGTTACAATGAAGTCCTGTTGCATACGGGAGACTCTCCCCAAAAGCAGAATAAAACAATGTAGATGTACAAAATTGCAAATGTAATAAATAAAGTAGCTTACACAAGAAGAATATAAATTAAATCGCATGTCGTTGTAGCCACCTCTCGGTTGGAAGATCCCGTGTCATACGCGCAGGGATCATTTTAGATGAGTATACACAAACAAAAAGTGAGCAGTAAGCGTAGTGAAGCTAGAGATATACAAATAAAATAAGATATATAGGAAGTCATACCGTGTGCGCCTCTATCCATATGAATACAGGCGACATGAATGATTTAATGTGCCATTGGTATACTAAGTCGTATGTATGCATTTGGTGTATGATGATGTGCCGAATTTCCTCAACCAACATATACAGAAAATGTGTCATTAATCTGTATCCTATGTAATTGTGTAAAGGGCCATAATAGAGAAAAATAGCGTACCGTCGTTGCCTGTATGCGTGTGATACATGCAACGTCCTTGGAGTGCACACTAATCCAGCCAGACGGAGTATATGGCCTGCAATATATGAACAGAATGATCTGTTAAGTAAATGTATTTTGCATTCGGTGGTCCTCAGCGAAAATATCGATAAAACAGTGTCAAGAACATATGTGAACAGAAAATATTTAAAGTCAGTGAAAGAAGAAGGCCATACCACTGTTGCATGTATCTGTGTGATACAGGCAACATCCTTTTTTGATGAGCAAGTGCATACGAATTCAAATCTAATGACGGAAAGCATGGGTAGAGTGGTCCGTCTAATAAAAGCCTCAAGCAGTCGGAGGGAGAGTGGAATCCATGTCATAGAAGATAGTGTGTGGAAACCTACGGCTATGCTGAGCTAGGTGATGGGCTACCATGTTGATTTCACGCGGAATGTGATGTAACAAGCTGCCCGTCAGATGCAAAAAGAGTTCTAAACGCGAGTAATCAGACAGAGGCGATACTGTCCGTGCTTGTTGAACCACAGCCAAAGAATATGTCTCAACTATCATGTTACGATGCCATTTGCCAAAATAGATGGGACTATACACTAGCTCTTGGAGTTTTGCACGAAATGGTGGAAGACAAGGTAGAGTAAAAGAGACGGCGCCAACCCATATGACAAGAATGATCACGTAGATTGGCGTCTGCTGAGGCTTGTTGTCGCCCAGCAGCAGCTTCAACATTCAACTTCAATTTCCTTGTCAGAGGAAGCTGCCATTTTAACAATTGAACCTTCGTATCTTCATACACGGAGAACATGCCTGCTGAATTAAAGCTGGGATAATTGTAGCATATTTTGTGCCTGAGAGTTTAGATGCCGAAGTGTAACACGATTTTTATGCCATGGTTGCACTGAGATGTTGGCATCATCATAAATAGCACTGGTCTACACTTTCCAAATGGACCAATAAATGAGTGTTGGAGCAATGACTCGCTATTGCCCATTAGATTATCTTATTCTCCATGTGAGACAAACACTGTGGCGCACTATCTTTCTCGGTACGGTTTACGATCGGTAGGAGTCACCCTCTATTCATCATTATCATCCTTGCCATGTGAAGTTCATAGTGCAATTATTTTGGACTCTTCAGTCCCCTCTTTGCGATTTTGATGTCTCCCAATGGATTGGCGGGTATCGGCTTTCGTTGCCTATGTCAAGTGGACATAGGCAACATGGGTATGTTTTCATTTCTGTTACTAATTCATATCTTCGCCATCCTCTATTTCGTTTATCAAATGGGAAGTAACAATATTTATCTTGTTTTACTTGAGGACAACATCGATGGCAGCGTGAAATTTGAGATGAGGCGTATGAGCCTTAAGGGCGTGGCTATCTTGTTGTTTGTATTCCTTGTGAATGCAGTCAACGTTGGTATGTTCAGGAAAATCATGCTTTTCTTTTTATATATAGCTTTTACGGTATTGACCGATTATTTTTGGCATGCATGGACACTGGTGGCACCGTACGGAACCATCCTTTGCCGCAAGCACAGAAGGAAGCAGGAATTCTCCCTCACGATTATGGAAGATCTCCTACCCTGGACGAATCAAACGATGGCTGAGTTTTCACATGGGACAATCGGATGCGAGATGATTGGGAAACATATTATACATATTTTAGTTCAGTTAAATTATTCAGTGCGAACTGTAAAGGATCAGCACTCCACTTATATAAATATGTACGCTTTTTCTTTCGCCAACGTTTTATTCACAAGGGTGGTTTTACTTGGCAAGGTTTTAATGCGGCATATCATATATGACTTGAGGTTGACAATCATTACATCACTTCATTCTCTTTTTTCGTATGATGAACATATATGTAATATGGTTTCTTCCACCATAAGTGAGGGATTATCTTAATAAAATAATGTTTCTTTAATAAGGATCACCACTCGCTCCCGATCCAATTCTTTTTTGCTTCATTAGCACATTCTTACCCTACTCCGACACAATCGCACCCGCTGCCGCCAACAAAAACTTTTGCATCCCTTTTTTCAACATCAACACCAGCGGCGGTTGAACCTAAACATAGTAAATATGGCACCATTTAGCTTGAAAATTTCGGTCACCCTAATGCACACATGCTGAAATTTTCAGCATGTGTAACAAATGTGACATAGTTTGAAATGTTACCTTGTGTAGCTCCTTTCTTTATGTCACCAACATTGTATGCTTCATTCTTGGCCAATCAAGATGCCAACAAAGCTCCACATATGCTCCAACAAGCTGTAGTAGGCGTGTGATATAGCTTGTGCATGTGCTGAATTTATTTTTGCAAACTTTGTAAAATAGTGCACAATAATTATACACATATGGTATATTCCAATCAGCCCTTAATTGATTTTTCTAAAATACTTTATAATGTATAGAGTATGTAAAAAGTGTCTAGACACATGTTATATGTCATGCCAAAAATGTTCCATGTGTCGTGTTCGTAGAAAACCGAATTTTCGACGTTTGTCAATTACCCGATTTTTCTCCGATTAAATTCCAACTTTTTGCACATGTTATATATATTATGTTACACATAATATACATAAATTATACTTTAATATTCAGCACTCATGGCTGATTTAAAATGGCGCCTAACATGTGATAAAAATTGAATTTGAAATCTCCACAATTTGGCCTTAATTTGGGGTGATTTGTGTGTGCCAACATGGAATGATTTTATGGCTGTATATACCATGTAAGCCACGAAATTTGTTGCCATTTTTGAAGTGTAGGGGTTGGCCATCTATATATGGCAAGTACGTGACACATTGGCAAAGTTTCGGTATTCACCCGATACGATAATTTTTGGTTTAGAACCTTTTAACGTGTTGTAATAAATTTTTCATCACCATGAATTATATCATATGATATAAAACCTAAATATACTCATAAATATGAGGTAAATATAGTGGTGTGATGTTAATGCACGTTCATAAAATATATAACGTGTCGGTAGTACGTTGGAATATATGTGTATGTGTCTTTTTAAAAAAAATCTGAATATATATAAAAATATATGTATAAGGCGTGTATGAAAGAGAGGAGAAAATTTTCATTCTTCAATTTGTTGCCTTTGTGCCTTTTCCAAATATAGCTTCCTCTAATGAACTACTTAGTTTATTTAACTAAGTACTTCACTTAAGAACTAGTTTAGTTCATTAATGATGGCACCTGAAAATAGTTCAAACACAACAAATGCTCGCCATTTGATGCAAGCTTTAAAGCTTCATGGCTCATTAGTACGACAACATTATATATGAACTATATAAGGCAAGTTTCATGCAAAAACGTGTCATGTCATAAAACATGTCATGCATTTCTTTAATACACGTTAGTTAAATCATGCATTTTGTAATCACTCAAACCCCTTTTTCTCTACACCATCTAGGAGGGCCTATCGAAGGTTTGCCTATAAACGTACGCTTGAGTCTAAGGTGTTGCTAGCCCACAATTTCTACACAACAGAAGCAAGAGAAAATTTACCTTGTTTGTGCCTAAACCCTTGTGGAAAGATTGTTGGAGGTGGAAGAGTGTATCCTTTCCGTGTCAGCTTGCATCATTATGAATTGTACTGATTTATAATGTAATGTAATGCATGTCGATTGTGATTGTTTATGTTTGTAGCGCCCCGCACCGGCTCGTTCGCATACGGTGCGCCCGCCGTACTTCACTACGGAGAGTACCAGGCGTCGATTCATAACATATCGTAGTCCATAACAAGGTACACGGACTTTCATGCTTACACATCATCAAGTAAGCAAAAACTGAGGCAGAATAAAAACTTCTAAATAAAAACATGCCGAATATACATAACATCGTCCACCAAAATAAAAGAGATGTCCAAATTTAAAATCCCATCATAAGTTCATCAAACATAAGTCATCATACTAAAGTCCTCAAGCTATCCTCTATCGCATGCCTATGTATAGGGAACCCTAGGCTCGTCATCGATCCACTCGACCCTGTTCCCCGCAGGCTCTGGGAGAAAAAATAATAGCATGAGTGACAAAGTCACCAGCAAGTATACCATAAATAATCATGAATTAAATGGAAAGTATACACAAGAACCAGAACCCCGAAAATGTTTGGATTCGCAACATACCTGACTTTCAACTAATCATTCGTAAGGACATAGGATCATAACTTAAGACACAAAGAATCATGTTAAGATCATAACTTAGGAGATATTAAACCATATCGTCATAGCCTAAATAATAGTACATCAATCATTCGACTAGCCATAGAAAATGCAGTATGTATGCGTATGCACATGTGATGCATCATGACAAAAATAAGAATAAGTTCTCTCATTCTTTCTTTCAAAACATCATCGTTAGTAAAACGAGAGGAGTGAGTATTCAGATCTATTATATCCGGATCTGAGGCGGTCATACCATTCCCTTCAGATCTATTATGTCCAGATCTAAAAATGGTCATACTAATCATAACCAGGTCTATTCTCTCCGGGCCTGTACGGTCATAATCATCAATAGATCAATTAACCCCAGATCTGGAGCGGGTTACACTGGCCAGAGTTAATGGTACCAATAGGAGTCGTTCTTTTCAAAAATGAAATCTTTTCTTTAGAAGCGGTTTTTTGTAATTTCTTTGTCATGAATTCAGTTTCATAAATCACATGAATGATGATGATGCAATGCATGATGTGCAACATGAAACTCATGGCTAGATGCATCACATAATAGATATATGGTCTTGTTCCCTAAGCTGGAAAATTTCCAGAATTAACGTTCTATTCATGCGGCCTCAATCCTCACAATTCGGGCCTATTCTCATGATCTCATGACATACATATACATAATGGAGTCTTATCTACTTGACATAAAAATTTCGTAACGTTTCAAGACATATAAAACTCCCAAATCATTAAGTTACCAAACAGAGTACTGCTGAATCCAGCAACGCAGTACCCTGTCTTTACCTTTCTTTTAAGCCCATAAAGACCTTATTAATTTGGACTAACACTTGGAAAACATAGTAGACACATCAAGAAGTAATATGCATAGGCCCAAATAGTTAATACATGTCCAAAACCACAAGACTAAGGCCTATTAACTTCTTCCATATTTCTGTCCTGCTTTCCAAATTTTACAACGCCAACTTCAATTCAGTAATTACCCACCAAAACAACTATTCCAAGTTGATTAATTTACATAGACATGCTCATCTATGTCCTAAGTACTCTCCACAAAGGTCACACAATACGCCACATAATTCTGCCAGTTCCAGTAGTTTTCCCCTTTTTGTCATTTTTCATGCCAAGTGGTTACTAACTCAATTCATTCATCTAAAATGACTTACTATCTACCATATACACCTTTTATCATCGATATTCTAGGTTCTATAACATTTAGTAGACTTCATACGGTACATCCAAAACAGTTTTGAACTTACACATAACACACATCATCATTGTACACTTTGTACCAAATAAAGTCTCCCTTTAGCATAACTAAAGTATAGGTCACACCATCCCTAAAACAGCCCGTTTCTTACCCTTGGAGAAATTCTCTTTCCCTTTTTAAAGTGAGTATGATACACCCATATAATATATTATACAACTTTCTTACATCTTTTGCTCCCCAAGATATAGAGTTCTTATATAAATAGAATGTCAATATATGTGGTATTCTAATAGATTGTTTCGCTCAGCCCCAAGTATGATGTCCTGCCACGTTTGATATGGTTCCAGACCACGTAAAATCCACTGAGTGAAGGAAGCGACTGAACCGTGTGCCTGGGTATGTTGATGAAACATTTGCTCTCCGAGAAAATGGTCGCTGTGAATCCATGCAAAAGATAAATGACACGAGGATTAGTGACACCAATATATTAGTAGCTGAGTGTAAGTATGAGCCATTTTCAGGAAAAACGTTACTCGTGTTGGATGTATCCGCTGACACAGGCAACCAAAAGCAAGTGCATTTCCATAGCCAATATTATAAAGAAAACATTAGTATGTATGTAGGATAAGTAGATGTTTGTACTCGAGTTGCCCATATCATATGATACAGACAACAATAGTTTTTCCCATCTTATGTACATAAGTCTTTAATTTAACATTCACACTAATTATTTTCATATTAGTTTCAATCAAAGTGATGACTTTCAAGGTTACGAACATGATGAAAATAAAATACAACATAAAGATGATGGAAACCATGAAAAGTTAACTTTTTGAGCCATGAACATCATTAATATACACATCATGAAGATGGATGATTAAGCTCAAGTAAGGAGCCAAAATGGTCTCCTTGGTTGTGTATATACATATGCAAATATGACATGGTGATCATCAAGAGCAACATTTGTGACATAGTATATTATGCATGCTTATGATGTATACAAACATGCTAAAACAAGATCACTCAACATATAAAAACCAAAATACCATAGAAAATGCATATATGATGACCACCATAGAAAAATACATGAACAAGTGTAGCAAAGTTGTATTCTTAGTACACTTTTTTTAACATATTTTATGACTTAGTTTTCTTTCTTTAGCTTCGACATACATCACATAAGAATGTTCATCTCATTCCATTTATACATAAAAGTCCATCTTTTTGTATGTTGGCCGAATTTTAAGCATACAAATATGACAATATATACCTCACATAGGAACATGCATTTTACATATTCTTGTTACTAAAACTTTGAATGTATTACATGATTGATCCAACTTTGATAAGAACATGTATACTTAACCTTTAAAAATCCATGAAGGATCTAGGAAGAATACTTGCCTTTCATTACTTAGCTCAAAGCAAAGATTTCTTCACTTGGCTTGGAGAAATCCTTTTCCTTTATCCTTAGTATACCTACAATTTGGAAGGGAGAAAAGAGAAAATTAGTGAGCAACTATAGAGAAAGTTATAATAGAAGGATGTGAAACCATTCTACATGAAGTTTTTACCTTGCTTCATCTTGTTCCCTAGGTTCTACATATTTTTGGCCACCATACATTTGAGAAAGAGGAGGTTCTAATTCTTTCCTTGAATGAAGGGGTGGGATGCAAGGAAGAAGTTTTCTCCTTGGTTCTTCTTGGCTTAGACTTTTCGGCCATTGAAAGGAAAAATAGAGGTTCGAAGAGTTTGTTTTCTTTCTTGGAGAGGAAAGAGAGTTGTCTTGGAGATGGAAGTTCATTAAGTATGAAATGAGAAGAAGAAAGAAAGTTTTTCTCTTGGTTCCTTGTTCTTGAAATTTCGGCATGGAAGAATAAAGAAGAAGCTTGGAGGACTTGTTCTTCCTTGAAGAGAAAGGAGAGTTTTCTTAAGTGGAAATGAGAGTGAGAAGTGAAGAAGGACGGAGAGGGATAATCTTCTCTCTTTAAGTCAAAAGGGGGAATCGGGAGGAGATGGGAATGGGAGCGAGAAAATCATGAAGACTTGAAAGGGTCTGGAAGAGGGAATGATGGAAACTTGTCTTGAAAATGGAAGAAAGGTGGAGTGTTAGGAGGGAAAAATCTTTTCTCCTTTTTGACCAAGGGTGGCCGGCCATAATGGAGTGGGAAGAGGAGTTGTTGGCTTTGGTTGAAAATGTAAGGGGTGTAAGAAGTGGTGCAAGAATATGGAAGCTTTTTAGGTAGAAGCTATGATTGTAGGAAACAAATATTTTATCCTTTAGGTGACCGGGTAACATGAGGGTGGGGAGGGTTTTTGTCTTGTTTCGTTATATATAAGAAATATAAGAAATAGGGTAATAAGTTGTAGAAGCTTTTGGGTAGAAGAAATGATGACTTCTTGTAGATGTAACCCAAAAATCTTTTCCTCCTACATCACTTGGGAGGTGCCGGCCTAATGGAGTTAGAAGTAGGTGGAGTAGGACAAAATACAATCATTTATTTCTACACAGTTTTCTATACTTGGTATTTTGTTAGGGTACTTTTCTAATCGCAATTTCCTTCTTCCTTTTTCTACGTAAATGGTGCCATATATATATGTATAGACGTATGTATTCATTTTCCTTTTCTTCTTTTTCAAGATATTTTATTATGTCCTACTTTTTTTCTTTATTTAAGCGGTTCTAATTTCTTGTGTCATGTCTTTTAGTTTTATTTAAATTTAGTCTAATAGCTTAAGTTGTTACCAATTATTCTTATTAAATTTTATCGCATGTTCAGAAACGTTCACTACTTAGTTTCATCGTATATCGATATATTGGGTAGTCTATCGTTTGATTATTTTTCCGAGCATACTAACCCTGATATACTATCTCAGTCTATTTTATATTATCGGATGATGATGATACGATTGGGGGTGTAACCTAATGATGTTAACCCATTATGTACGATCGATATTGTTACAACCCGCATCTCAGGACTACAGGATAAAGAAGACAAAGGGAAACCACAAGAAATTATGAGTGATTGTTGCACAACACTTGAATTAATATGAATAGGTTACTTAAAAAATCTAGGAACTACTAAGAATTAATTCAGTAGGTGCAAGACTAACCAATAACGTATACAAGTGAGTGGTACAAATTTTAGTTATGAATTAAATAAAGGGAAGAGAAAAATAACCATAAATATATAAGGCAAGATAAAGTGGTAAATTCTACCCCACTATTTTCTTTCCCAACCGCCAAACCATGCAAGACCGACTTGTCTTACATAATATTGCTATCTCCACACTTTAGCCATGCATGCCTTATAACCTCTTATTACTTATTTTATTTTCTTTCTTTGGTTTTCTTTTCATCATTACCACTCTTGCACCATGCATGAAAGGCTACCAATCAAAATACATGGAAAGCAAATATACCGTCTCCATCAATTTACTAACCTAAGAATGATAATTATAGCCTTCCACCACCCTAGATTTCGGCAACATAAGGGGACAAAACTTAAAATTATTATAATCCATTTTCCTCCAAGTCTTGTATTATAATGTAAAGACCGATTACTACAAATCAAACAACATGTAAGATCACTAACAAATCCTCTACCATACATGGCAAGAAATCTTATAGTAAATTTCAACCAAGTAGAAATGACAAGGCCAAAAGGTTCATTTTTATCATCACCTTTAGTCATTTCCATTATTACACAAAGTGAGACAAATGCCCAATAAGATTGCATGCAAAATTCTCTTTTCTATTTTTCCTACTACAAGAAGTTTCAATCATTGCCTACCACTCAAGTATTTCGGCCAAGACAAGCTACTATATTTTTCTAAGACAGTTTCTTCCATCTAATTACCTTACATCACTTCACATTATTACATTCCATTTTTCCATCCAATCACCTTTCATGCAATATTCTTTAATCTTACAATCTCACTTCATAAACCAAAAGCTGCATCATTGCATTTCATTGCATGGAATTTCGGCCAAGGCTAGGAAGCAAGATAAGTTGTCTTACATAAGCCATCATAGTAAACTCTTACACCTTCAAATCCTTTCCCAATAGGAATTCATGCATGACTTTCTTTTCTTACACATAAAATTATCCAAAAACCATAAAGAAAACTAACTCCCTTTATGCTCTATTATCAAATCTCGGCTAAGGGGGAGGATTGAAAGACAAAAATAATTTTCACTTGTAAGACACATGCTTACTCACATCACTTCATCCTCTTACACTACTATTTCCCCTCCAATTACATTGCATGCATGATTTATTTTCTTGCAATCACCTTTCCACAACCACGATATAATCATTCCTTCCTACTATCAATAATTTCAGCCAAGATCGGAGAGAAGGGAAAAAACAAGAAAACTTCAAGATAAATCCATTTCATTCATACTTACCTCACACTCTCAACTAAAATCTTACTAATCACCTCTCCATCTCTCTAGAAAGAGACCTGCATATCCTCCTTCCAAACAAGAACTTCAAGCCGAGGGAGCAATGAAGCCTTCCATTTTTAAGCAAGTACCTAGTCCTTAATCAAGGTAATCACATCTATTTTCTTCTTATTCTTCTTATTTTCATCCTTTATTTCTTCCTCAAAACAAAAGCCTCTTCATTCTAGGCCCTCACCGTAATCTTCCAACAAGGGTGTGAGAGAAGTTTTTCAACTCAACAAGTGAAGAATCTCAAGCTAATTCAAGGTAAAGTTCACCTAGATTAACCTTAGAACATTTATACTCCTCTTTCCTCAAACAAGACTAATTCTTTTCCTCATTTTGGCATTCAAGGCCGAGACTTTCAAGCTAGGTAACCAAGAAGAAATCTTTCACAATTTAGTGTAAGATTCAAGTACTTCGAGGCAAGTATTCTTCCTAGATTCCTCAAGGAAATTAAAGATGAAGCTTAGCATGTTCACTAATATTAAATGGATCATACATGCAACTAAAACTATTGTCTCTAACTCTTGTTGAAATAAAGAATGCTTGCATTTTGAAATTGATGATGCATGTGGATTTTTCTTGAGTGAAATCATCAAATATGTTTAGAATAATGCTCCAATTTGGCATGCAAGATGAAATTTAGTCACTAATAGGCCATTTAGGCCGTGCATGTCAAGAAGGAGGTAACTTCACCATCCTTTCTAAACTGTGATGCTAAGTGGTAGACATATGATGTTATTGTACTAAAAAGTCTTCTAAGAACTCTCTCCTTGGTCATTTTGGATACACGCATGCCTTTTTCTTATGTTCATATGTAGTAGAAGAGACTTTCATGGAAATAGAAGTACTATAGCCTCATGATGGTACAAAACCATTCATTTCATTATGCATGTTCAAAAAGATGCTATCTGTGATCGGTATAAGTGTTAGCATCACCTATTTCATTCCCGTAGAGGACGGTCTAAGAGCCTCCCATGTAAGCCATGAATTCATCACCATCATCATGATGTGTATCTTGAAGATCATGGTTTTAGATGGGTGAAATGAAATCTTTAGCTTCATATGCTACATGTCATGTATAGCATGTTCATCATCATAAGGTGTTACATTCTAGGTACTTGCATGTCATTGTAGTATGATCATCATCATACAATTTCATTTTTTTGTGATCATAAACATATATGCATGATATGACTTGCGCATGCCATCATTTAGTATGATTGATATACATTAAGATCATCATCAACGTCAAGCTTTTTATTTATGATGAAGAATACCATTTGAAATACCCCTCACTTTCGGTTGAGGGCATCAAATAGGTAACTTGGATGCACAAATTATTATTGAAGTATATTTTGTAACTATGATGTGCAAATAAAAGGAAAAAGGCCATAAGTGTCACATTCACATAATATGATTGGACCACACTATTTTTGGCCCAATGGCCTTTTTGTACTTAGACTAGTAAAGTACAAACATAAATTGATTTCCATGGGACATGACATTAACAAAAGTTATAAATGTCTATGAAAATTAAGATCCAATGTAATATTAAAGAAAAGAATGGATAAAGCTAAATTGGTGCAAAAAGGCTTTTCGGCCGTAAGCCTAATTTTCGGCCATCATCAATAATTGAGGTAACCTTGGACATATTACATAAATATGAATTATATGTGTCTTAATATTAGTATTATTAATAACACGATACAACTTGAATGTCCAGTATTATGAACATGCGAATTCTTCAAGTCATGATATACGACCCAACATAGTAAGTAACTTAGTAAAATTATGTCAAAATTAACGGAATAAAGTAAATGTATCTACAAGTATAATAAATTAAAGGTTGCACCCAGATAAGAGTATAAAGGAACCTACCAACCACATCTTCTCACGCATGATGTTCTTATAATTTTCCATCAACATACAGTTGTTTTCAGGACATGTTTATACACGCTGCATGAAATGTTTTAAGGTTTACATGATTTAAAAGAATTCGTACTGCGAGACAAATGATTCCATACGACTTATGCCTATATCCATAGGTGAGTGTAACACCTTGTCTGGGACAAGGGTTCTCTACCTATCTATATACGCATGATATGTAGTTTGTGTGTAACACCTTGTCCGGGGTAAGGGTTCTCTGCCTTTCTGTTACGTCTATGACGTTCAGTATGGAGAGTTGTCTGATGTCTGGTCTTGGGGGGAGGATATCAGGGGCAAAATACGTTATTGCAGAGTGTAACACCGCGTCCGGGACTCAGGTTCGCTGCTATAACGTGTCACCGCTAGTCCTATGTACGTATGATGTAACACCATGGTTGGACCATCGGGACATATAGACAGTACTTGTGGCTACTCGGGAAATCATTTGGTATGTCGTGGGTACCATTCCTATGTTATGCAAAGTGCTATAACCACCCATGTCATGTGATATTTATGAAAGTATGAGATGAAACGTTTTTCAAAAAGTTTTACAATGCATATGTCATGTCCATGTCTTATGCACCCTCTAACAACTCTAAGTCATGAATCTGCAGAACAAAAATCAAGTGTGACTAATGTACAACCCAAACAAACCAACGAAGATTGTACACAAGGACAAAGTAAGTCTTTATCTGTGATAGTTATTCATGAGATGGTACATGCTTTACTGTTCCGCACTAATGCTATGTTTTATTATTCTGCACTCACTCTGTGTTTATTTATTCTTGTTTACATTATTATACCCCTCGGAACTTCTCTAGGTAACACTTACAAAACTGTGTCACTTCTGAAATCAATCTTAAGTTTTAAAATTATAGCCTATGTACTTGTTGTTGTTTCGTTTATGCTATCTGCTGTGGATCTGGAGCCTTGTGCTCTGATATCACCTGTAGTGGCCCGCCTGGGGCTATGGTCTCGGTACGGCACACTCACCATACTCTACTACGAGAAGTACAGGGCGTGGATGTCATACATGTACAAGTCGTAATAACATGTATCGATAAGCATAAACAAAATCATATAAGCAGAAATAAATATCAAATGAAGTACATCTTAGTACATCCACATGAGTGTCATAGATACATCCATAGTACAAAATATCAAAATACATAGCTGAATATCCAAAATTACAAAAGAGGTTGTAACCAGCTACTAGTTAGCTCCATACATCTAGTTTCGAGGCTCGTCTTCAATGAATTCTGGTTCAGAGTCCTGTGGATCTGCGTGGAGAAATAAAGAGACGAGCGATAACAAATCGCTCAGCAAGTAGTTCCACCTAGGTTCGTGATGCGACCCTAAGTGCCCTAGTGTCTTGCATGTTTTACTTACATTTTATGTTTCCATTTATCGTGTGTTTTTGTCTTGGTGAAACTAATATTGGTTCAAAGTTGTGTCAAGATGGTTTATACAGGGTTTTTTGGGAGGTTACTTGACCAGCAAGAAAGCTTGGAGACGTTGGTACCATCCATGTTGAAAAGTAGGATTTTAGCTTGATACAGTCTCGGTATTTTGGCTATATCTTTTCAACGGATGATTCAAATCATCTGATTATAGCGCCAAATGATAGCTAAGAGATATATCTACAACTTTTGTCCTAGTACTTTTCTCAAATTAGAAGTCTAAGATGCCCAGAATTCGTGATAAAGTTGAGCATAGCTGACAGCGAGTATTTTACTGACACCTGAAATTCAAATAGCCATATCTCCTTCAATGGTTATCCAAATCAAGTGATATTGGTGGCTAAAGTCAAGGAAATTTCGTTCTCTACAACTTTGAAGAAGGTATCAACAGCTAATTCGGTCCATATCCATGACTAAAGTCGTGTGCGAGATAAATCTGTACAAGAAAACAAGATTGTCATTATCCATTTTAGAACTTATCTTTATTTTTTTATTTTCAGATTGTTAAACTTTTAGATTGTTATTTTTTGTCCTTTTTAAAGGCCATTGGCCGAATGTAGGAGGGGGAATGTTTTTCATTTTTATAGAATTTGGTGAATTCATCATTTTTCTTCACAAGAGAGTTTCTTGTGTTCTTTGGTTTCAACCCAAGGTTAGATCCATATCAAAAATTGAGCATTCTTTGAGGGAGGATCGAACTTTTCAAGAGGTGAACACGTCCTTAGGTGTTAATTCACCTAAGATCGCAAACAAGTCGATTCTTGGGAAGCATTTCTCATTGAAGAACACGTTCTTGGATGTTAATTCATCCGAGGTGACGAACAAGTCTTCACCACACGAAGGTTAAAAGGAAGATCGGGCCACACTTACGTCATACTCGCATCAATTTTGGTATCAGAGCCAAAAGGTTACACCTTTTAATCTTTATATCCTCATTCTTATTATTCATAAAAAAAAGGACTGTGTTTTCTTCTTTTCTTCCGTGAAAAAATGAAACCACACCAATTTAATGTTTTGTTTCAGTTGCCTTGAATATTATCCACTGACATCGATTCTATAAAAAAAATCGTTTGCATCTTTCTTCCCAGAAAGCAATTGAATATTGCCACAATTGGCAACTATTTCAAATCTGCATCAATTTGCTATTTCAAAAGGCCGTGAGTTAAAAAAACAAAAAAAAACTTGGACTTAGGATAATTGTTTTTTTCGTAGAATTTATTCAGCCTTTATATATAAAGCTAGTCCACCATCTAAACATGCTACCTGTGTCACATACAAATCTTGTTGCTATTCGAAGCTCTTGACTAGTTTTTAGTCTTTGTGTTGTTTACTTGTATAATTTGTGTGATTTTTGAATGCATTCTTGATGTTCCTACTGACTCAAAACTGCTACATACACGAGATTAGGACTTTTGGCCTATAAACTCTAATTTGTTTACTGTTTTCTCTTCAATCCCATAAAAAAAGCCCTGCCCACAAAAAAAGGACAAGAAAAAAGTTCATTTTGTGCCAAAAAAAGTCCTGGACAGTACATGCTTGAGAAAAAAATGTGCGATATTTGGAACAAAGTTGTAGTGCATGAGCCGTAAAAGCATCTTGGCCGTGTAAACCACCCCCACAAAAAAAAGAGCTGAAATTTCCATAATACCTTTGAGCCTAAAATCATGTATACACATTTCTTGGGACACTTGTTTGCAAATTAGGACATACATACATACAAGTAAATATCATAAAGCCTAAGATTAGTTAAGGATTGCCCAGGGCAACCCCTTAGCGATTATTTGGCTCAGCCTTCGACATCATGTTTGGTTTCTCATTGCTTTTGACTCTTTAGTGTGTCCAAGTTTTGTGTGTCAGTTATATTGGTGTATACTCTGTTGCCACACTCTTTTGGTAGCATTGAAGACTTGGCTATAAACTGGCGGTTGAAGATCCCTCATTGATTTGCTCTCTTTGATTGTCTCTAACTCAAGGTCTTGAGCCAGAAACACAAGTGGTGAGATTGAGTGACTATACACGAGAGGGTGAGACATACATATACTGATTTCATTATCTACTAACGTAACGTTGTCTCTTCCGTCTTTGTGTTAGTTTTCCTCTTTTTTTGTTTTAGTGTTTTGTTACAGAATCTAAGTACATGGCTGGATCACAAAAGAGTACCTCGAGGTCTCCACCACCCCTGGAGGAGAAAACCAGTACCATACACACGACGTCCCCACAAGAGCTGTTTGATAGACTTGATCAGTTTCAGAGGACGCAAGACCGACTTGTGACCACTGTAGAGCAACTCCAGAGATCTCAACTAAGAGCTGTGGACATAAGCAGACCCACAGTGCAGAATGATACTGCTCCACCTCCACCAGTTAGAGGACGCCGAGTACACAAGGGAAGAGAGAGAGCGGCCCTACGACATGTCCCAATGCAACCTCTAGGTGATGTGCATGACGAGTATGACCTGAATCCTTACATTGAGCACGAAGATGTGTTTGGTTATGCACCACCCCCCGAGCATGTCTACTTTGGCCAGAACCAAGGCATCCCCCGCTTCGTCCCGATTATATCAGAGATTCAACCAAGAAGATGAGACAAGTAGGATCAAGATGAAGATTCCTCTGTTTTATGGTATATGAGTGGGAGAGGAAGGTAGACTTGATCTATTCTTGCAATAACTTTTCGGAGATGTCTAAAATTAATTTTGTTGTGTCCGAGTTTGCTGATTATGCACTTATATAGTGGGACAAGATTAATAGTGATAGACGAAAATCCGAAGAGGAAGGATAAATACGTGGGAAGAATTGAAAAGGTGCATGAGAATTAGGTTCATTCCTACGTCCTATAAGAGAGACTTGCATATGCAGCTTCAAAATCTTGCCCAAGGCACTAGAAGTGTCGATGAATATGACAAAGAGATGGAGCTATTCTTGATGCGGGCTGACATTGATGAAGATGAAGAAGCCACTATGGCACGTTTTCTCCGTGGCTTAGACTGGGAAATTGCCAAAACTGTAGAGTTGCATCCCTATTATGACATGGCCCGCTTGGTCCATCTTGCTGATAAAGTTGAAGCACAGTTACAACGAAGAAATGCTCAGGCTCGACAGTTTTCATCTTCGACACAATTTAGAGGGATGAACACCCAGCAGATGAGGTCGCAGGATGCACGTCCACATCCTACACCATCGCTGCCCCATTCTACGTCGGCTCCAGATAAAGGTAATGTTAAGTTGCAAAGTGTTTTGATGATGAAAAGATGTTTTGAATGAGTTAGAATTATGTTTGATATTTGATGCATGATGGAAAAATACGTTATGATCAAAGATGGTTAAGATTGGAATTCAAAAAGGACATCGATCTCTCAAGGAAGGAGACATCGATCGATCGATGTCACTGACTTCGATCGATCGATGTAAGATCTGAATACATCGATCTCTCCCTCCTTGGACTTCGATCGATCGATGTAGGATCTGAGGACATCGATCTCTCCCATCCTGGACATCGATCGATCGATGTAGGATCTGAGGACATCGATCTCTCCCACCCAGGACTTCGATCGATCGATGTAGGATCTGAGGACATCGATCTCTCCCTTCCAGCGACTTCGATCGATCGATGTCCTCCAGAATTCAAATTTTCTGAACGTTTGAACAAAATCCAAGGAAGATTTTCAAGGTTTTCTCTTTCCAATCTTCTTCAAACTTCTTGTGGACTTTAACCCAACTGATTACATGCTTCCTTGACTATTGTAAGCTTGTCTAAGATTCTCTAGGGTGGCTATCCAAGATCAAATCACTCCATAGGGTGGCTAGAGACTATTTTGGCTTTGTCTTGACATTTTTGAAGATGAAGACTTGGTGGAAGGCCTCAAAAACATGGTGAACTTCATCTATAAATAGAGGAGGCTTGGATGAAGCAATTACACACTTTCAACATCATCTAGCTTCATCTTACATTGTTGTATATTTCTCTCATACTTGTAAATTTGTTTAAAGCTTGTCTAGCTTTCTTTGATCTTCATTGTTTGTATATTGAGAGAAAGAGAGTCAAGCACAAGAGGAACCATAAATATTTGATCTCTAGCTTGTGCTTAGACTTGTGAGAAAGTGTGAACCTTACTATATATCTTCAACCCATTGTGAGAAGTTCTTGAGAGAACTTTTGTTGAAGCTGTGAGGAAGCAAGAAGTTGTTCTTGCTAAGAGCTGTAGTTGTTGTAGTTGCACAAGTGTGTTGTGCAAGAAGTTGCTGTTGTTGTTGCTTACACTAAAGTGTTAGTGTAAGTGTTGCTGTGGTTGTTCTTATTGTTCATAATAAGAAGAGTAGTTGTTGAAAATCCACTTTGGAAACAAAGTGGTAGTGGAGCAGAATCATTTACGATTCGAACCACTCTATATCCGGTGTACTCTTTCATTGTCTCTCATCTCCAATTCTTGCTCTGATTTTGAATACCTTTTTGAGTTGAGAAAAACAAGAAAATTCCGCTAAAGAGCCAAACACTCTATTCACCCCCCCCTCTAGAGTGTATTTCGGACCTTACAATTGGTATCAGAGACAAACCTTGATTGCTTGGCCAATCTTTGCAAGTAGCAAGGTTAAAAGATCATGGCAACCTCAACCTCAACCTCAACCTCAACCTCTTCATCTCCTAAGCCTACTGCACTATTTTCCGGATCAAACACTAAAGCTCCTATGTTTGATGCCCAAAACTACTCTTTGTGGAAATTTCGAATGATCAATCATTTGAAAGGCTGTGGATTTGATATATGGAGAGCTGTTGTCAAAGGAATTGAAGTTCCAATGATTACCAACTCAAAAGGAGAATCAATGTTTAAAGATGAGGATGACTACACCGACGAAGAGAAGATAAAGTTCGCCATCAATGGCAAAGCTTTTGACATTCTCTCAAGTGCTCTAACCACCACTGAGCTCATTAGACTCCAAGGTCTTGAAACAGCCCACGAGGCATGGAAAAGGCTTGAAATGATACATGAAGGAACTGAGCAAGTAAGAATGGCCAAAAGACTCATGCTCATGAAGGAGTATGAGATATTCGGAATGAAGAGTGGTGAGAAGATTGAGGAGACAATCGATCGATTCACACGAATAGTGAATCAACTCTCCATGGTTGACAAGAAAATCTCAAACGAAGACCTTGTCTCAAAACTCCTTAACTCCTTGCCAAGAGAATGGACACCCAAAGTCACCGCCATCACCGAATCAAAGAATCTCAAGACTCTTACTCTTGATGAGCTATCCGGTAATCTTCTTACTCATGAAATTCTTATTGATGAACAAAATAGGATGAATCCCATCAAGCCTACACAAACATCACACAAAGGATTGGTGGTAGAGTCCGATGATTCGGATGAGGAAGTTGCCCTTCTTGTAAGAAAATTTAGAAGAATGGCAACTAGAAACAAAGCTCAAGCAAGAAAGTTTTTCAAGAAACCATCTAAAGAAAAAGAAGCAAGTGAAAATTGCTATAGATGTGGTCGACCCGGTCACTTCATTGCTGACTGCCACATAAAAGAGCCGCAAAAGCAAGAGAAGAAGGTCTTTCCTCAAAAGAAGAAAGCCTTCAATGCGGAGGTAACCACGTGGGATGATCTTCTTTCGGAATCGGAAGGAGAAGAGAGTGAATATCAAGGTGTTGGACTTGTGGCAATGGTTGAAAATTCAAAGGTTCAACATACTTGTCTTATGGCGATTGAAGACGACCTTGAGGTAAATTCTAACCCTTCAAATTTTCATGATGAAATAGGAGATTTGCAAGATGACTTTGAGAAATTAAATTTGAAATATAAGCATTTAAAGAAAGAATTCAAGAAATGTATTTTAGAAAATAAGAGCTTGCATGACAAAAATATTTTGATGTTTCAAGAGCATGATATCATACTTACCATGCACAAAACCGTAGCTCTTGAAAATGAAGAAATTAGAAAAGAATGTGAAAAACTAAAATTAGACTTACAAAGACTAACAAATGGCAAAAACAACTTAGATATACTACTTGGGAATCAAAGAATCGGAAATGATAAATCCGGTTTAGGATTTAACTCATCATCCTCTATTAAACCTAAGTCTTCAAAGAAAAAGGCAAACAATAGAAAAACACACCAAAGTTCATCATCTTCTAAAAAGCTTGTACCCACTTGTTTTTATTGCAACAAGCTAGGACATGTAAAGAAAGCATGTAGAGCTCGATTTGAGAGCACATATGTTTGGAAGCCTAAGGGTCGAAAAACTAACCCTAAAGGACCCAACCATCAAAGGGTACCAATGCATACATCTTTTGGTTTTGTAGGCTCTCAAGATAAATGGAGTAGCCAAAGAAGAAGGAACCAAATGGCTTATGGACAGCGGATGTTCAACTCACATGACCGGAGACAAGACGTTGTTCACCAAGCTCAAGCTCCAAGATGGTGGAACGGTGCATTTTGGCAATGGGAGAGCCAAAATCCTTGGACATGGAGAAATTGGTAATTCTTCCTTTACTATTAATAATGTACTATATGTAGAAGGGCTTAAGTATAATTTGATAAGTGTTAGCCAACTATGTGATGCTAATTTTCAAATTGAGTTTGTGAAAAGAAAATGTGTTGTGAAAAAGAACGATAAGATTGTTTTCAAAGCTATTCGTAAAAATGATGTTTACAAATTTAGCACACATGATTTGATATCACAAAATGTTTCTTGCCTAGTTGCCAAAAATGATTTGAGTCAACTATGGCATAGACGACTTGGACACATTAGTTTCAAGAATTTCAAAGAGATTTGCAAAAATGAAAAAGTCCAAGGTCTTCCAAAATTAAATTTCGAAAACCATGGCTTATGCGACACTTGTCAAAAGGCAAAACTTGTTAAAATAAGTTTCAAGCTCAAAAGTGAAATCTCCACCACCAAACCTCTACAATTGCTTCATATGGATTTGTATGGGGATATTGGTACAGCAAGCCTAAGTGGAAAACATTACACCTTTGTGGTGGTAGATGACTACTCTAGGTACACTTGGGTAATGTTTTAGCTAAAAAGAATGATGCGTGTCAAGAATTTATAAAGCTTTGTAAGAGATTAGAAAATCAAAGAGAAGACACAATTAAGGAAATTAGAAGTGATAGAGGTGGTGAGTTTGATGGAGAGTTTCAAGAATTTTGTGTATCCAAAGGGTATGGACACAATTTTTCAGCTCCAAGAACTCCTCAACAAAATGGTGTTGCGGAAAGGAAAAATAGAACACTTCAAGAAATGAGTAGAGCCATGCTAAACGAATTTGAGCTACCCAAATATTTTTGGGCCGAAGCGGTAAATACCGCTTGTCATGTGATCAATAGAGTTTATTTGAGACCATTTCTCAAAAAGACTCCTTATGAGCTTTGGAAAGGTAGAGTACCAAATATTGGTTATTTCAAGGTTTTTGGTTGTAAGTGTTTTATACTTAACACCAAAGACAACTTGGATAAACTCGACTTCAAAGCAGATGAAGGAATCTTTATGGGCTATGCTCAAAATAGCAAAGCATTTAGAGTATATAATAAGAGAAGTATGAAAGTTGAAGAATCAATTCATGTCAAGTTTAGTGAATTCATTGATGATAAGTCAAACGACAATAATAATGATGATGAAGATGAAATAATCGAAGTAAGTCATATAGAAAAATTTGAGAATCCAAAAGGTAATATTGTCATCGACCTTAGGATTGATCCACTTAAACCTAATGTTGAAGATGAAGAAGTAGGAGGAGATACCTCAAATTTGCCGGATTCATATAAATATAGGAAAGATCACCCTAAAGAGTTGATACTAGGTGAAACTAGCCAAGGTGTAATGACAAGGAGAAAATTCAATGAAAATGCCTTCATTTCACAAGTTGAGCCTAAAAATATAAAAGAAGCAATAAATGATGAAGATTGGGTATTAGCTATGCAAGAAGAATTAAATCAATTTGAAAGAAGTGATGTTTGGGAATTAGTTGCTAAACCTAGTGATCATCCTGTAATTGGCACCAAATGGGTATTTAGGAACAAAATGGATGACAAAGGAAACATCACTAGAAACAAAGCTAGGTTAGTAGCCCAAGGCTATAGGCAAGAGGAAGGCATAGACTACGATGAGACTTTTGCCCCCGTGGCTAGGTTAGAAGCTATTAGGATGTTATTAGCATATGCATGCTATAAGGATTTCAAACTATATCAAATGGATGTGAATCCGCATTCTTGAATGGAATAATTCAAGAAGAAGTCTATGTAGCTCAACCTCCGGGATTTGAAATCATGATTATCCAAATCATGTTTTTAGACTCAAAAAGGCCCTTTATGGACTTAAACAAGCTCCTAGGGCTTGGTATGATAGATTAAGTAACTTCCCTACTTAAAAACGAGTTTTCAAGAGGAAAAGTCGACACTACTCTTTTATTAAAGAACAAGGAAACCATCAATTGCTTGTTCAAATTTATGTGGATGATATCATATTTGGTGGCTACTAATGATTCTCTTTGTAAGCATTTTGCTAAATTGATGGAAGGAGAATTTGAAATGAGCATGATGGGTGAACTCAACTACTTTCTTGGTCTACAAATCAAGCAAACTCAAGATGGAGTGTACATATCTCAAACAAAGTATACGAAGGATTGCTCAAGAAGTACAAATTCGAGGATGGAAGAAGTGTGAGCACTCCGATGAGCACAAGTACAAAGCTTGACAAAGACGAAAAAGGAAAGCCGGTTGAGGTAACGAAATATAGGGGTATGATTGGAAGTTTACTTTATTTAACCGCTAGTAGACCGGATATTATGCATGCTGTGTGCTTATGTGCTAGATTTCAAAGTATGCCTAAGGAATCTCATTTAGTTGCCATTAAACGTATCTTTAGGTATTTGAAGGGATAAACTTCGGTTTATTTTATCCCAAAAATGGTTGTTTTGATCTAAGAGGATATAGTGACTCTGACTATGCCGGAAATCTTGTTGATAGGAAAAGCACCTCCGGGACATGTCAATTTCTTGGAGATTGCTTAGTTTCTTGGTTTTTCAAGAAACAAAATAGGTGTCACTTTCCACGGCGGAATCCGAATATGTATCGGCCGCTTCGTGTTGTGCACAACTACTTTGGATGATCAACACCTTGAACGATTATATGTTAAGTTTGAAAAAGTTCCCATGCTATGTGATAATACCTCAGCCATAAGTATAGCACAAAACCCGGTCCATCATAGTAGAAACAAAACACATTGAAGTAAGGCATCACTTCATAAGAGATTGCATTCAAAAAGGATTGGTATGCGTTGAGTTCGTTCCAACAAATGACCAGCTGGCGGATATCTTTACCAAATCCCTCCCCACCGAGACATTCGAATCAATTAGAACAAGATTAGGAATGATAAACAATGATTAAAAGGTTAGAAATGTCAAAATTGCAGAAATTAGCACACATAGATCGATCTATGTGAAAAACCTCAGAGACTGATGTCTCTTAAAGACATCGATCGATCTATGTCTAGGACATCGATCGATCGAAGTCCCAGACATCGATCGATCGATGTCTGCGCAGACAGGGGATTAAAAGCTGCACTTTTCTCCTTCCCCTTCACTTTCCCTCTTCCTCCACCGAAAATCCCTAACTTTTTCTCTCAAAAACTCAAAACCCTTCACTCAAAACTCCAAAACCTTTAGATAAATCTCCATTTTTTTCAAATCAGTCATCCTTTACAAAAATTACATCTATTCCTCCAAAAAATCCGAACCCTAGTTCTAAAAAATGGCACCAAGAATGAAGCAAACAGCAAAAAGGCAAAGAACTTCTGAGGAAGAGGATACTACAACCACCCCACTCTAATCCTCAAGTGCCAACAGGTTCTAGAACACAAGGATTGAGGAAGAGGGCCACTTCCTCCCACAACTCAATGTTGATTGAAACAAGGAGCAAATTAACAGTCAACAATTTTCCCTGGCTCAAACCCTCAGACTACAAAGATGCTATAAAAGAGCAACTGGTACAGGTAAATTTGCCTATATCACTCTTAGAGCTCAAATGGTTTTCATTGAATGGGAGCGCAAGAAGAGGGCAACCATTCCATTAAAATTGCTCAAAATTGAAGATATTTTGAGCAATGAAGAATTAAAACCAATCATTGATTGGTTTGATGTTCAAAAATGGAGACCTGTGTGGGAGGTCTCACAGATGACCAATATATCTACCCGGTATACTAGAATGTTTTATGCAAATATGTGGGTAGATTTTAAACATGGGGAGCCTTATGCATTGAATACAATAGTCGAAGGCAATTTGTTGATGTTTACAGCTAAAACATTCAACGAATTGCTTGAGGTTCCGGATGAGGGGTTGAACGACTTTGATCCATGGAAGTGGGATTCATTTAAGTATCAAGTTTCAGAAAATGAGGTTAAACATTTTCTTGGCTTTCACCCCACCAAGAATACTAACGACATGCCTTTAGTATACAGAGTCTTACTTGCCATTGTCACTTTCTGTATCAATGGAAATCGGCAAAACTCCCGAGCAATTTAGACTTTTACATTGCGTACCGTATTGCCATGAAGGAGCCCTTAAATTTTGGGGAGATTGTGTTTGCCAATATGTTGGAAGCCGCCACCAAGAAATCAAAGGCGCTTTCCCTATAGCAATCTCATATATAGATTGCTCAAAAAGGCCAATGTGGAGTTTGAATGATGATTTCACGGATCAAATCACAAACAAAGACTATTATACCAAGGCTACATTCAACAAATCCACAAATCTCGGAAAGAGGCTCAAAAACGGGGTGGTGGACAACAAGAAGAAACGAGGAAGAAGAACGTGAAGAGCCTATCCCCCACCTTCCCCTACCGAACCTCAAACGGAACCATCTTCTCATCCATCACCACAACCAACCCCCCAACAAACCGCCACTTCCCAGAAAGAAAAAGGTAAAGCCCCAATGATGGCTGAAAGTGATTTTTGGGATGAGTTTGATGCAGAAGCCGAAATTGCCGACGTTCGTCATACTCTCGGTCAATGGGGAGAAGACTTGGCTACAGAGGCATACCGGATTGATGACCTACAAAAGGAGTATAAAAACTTTCAGGCACGCATCAACTCCATCGAAACAAAGGTCTCCACTGAGGTTGCGGAACTAAAAACCGAGTTAGCCGTACAGAAGACGAAATATCAAAAGCTAAAGACAAAGCTCAAGGCTGCTCTCAGGACTATGTTTCTCCTCCGATGAGGAGTAGTACCTTATGATTTCCCATCCCCCCGTACTTATGTTCCTTTTGCAAGTTTGCGTTTACTTATGTATCTCAAAACTTGATATTTTCTTCATGGTATTTTCGCTTTGATATCTCTCGTTTTTTTTGATGTTTTCAAAAAGGGGGAGATGAATGTTGGTTAGTATGTGTTTTAGCATGATGGGGTAATATGAGATATGGTTTTGGCATGCTAGTTGATCATGGCTTGGTATATGAGGTTATTTGATCATGGCTTGGTATATGAGGTATAATTTTTGGAATACTAGTTAATCATGGTTTGGTATGGTTTTGACATGATATAGTTTTGACCAGATTTTAGCATTTGAGTCAATGATATATTGGGCATGCTAAGTGAAATTTTTTTTAGTTTGATATTGTTGGTAAGCATGATTGGGCATTAACACATGTATAGCATGTTCTTGCAAAAATAGGTTGAAAATTTTGGTATGGTTTGGTTAAGCATGGCTAGACTTATATTGGTTATTAACATAGCTTAGCTTGATAAGATGAATTTGGTATGGCATGACATGAAGTTCTTTGATATCTTTACATATGAAACATGATGCATAAGTTGAGGGGGAGCATGAACTAAGGGGGAGCTGTAAAATATCAAGCTTAGTTGAAAAAGAATCATGTAAAAACATCTTTTGAATTGTTGTTTTGAAATCATCAAAAAGGGGGAGATTGTTAAGTTGCAAAGTGTTTTGATGATGAAAAGATGTTTTGAATGAGTTAGAATTATGTTTGATATTTGATGCATGATGGAAAAATACGTTATGATCAAAGATGGTTAAGATTGGAATTCAAAAAGGACATCGATCTCTCAAGGAAGGAGACATCGATCGATCGATGTCACTGACTTCGATCGATCGATGATGTAAGATCTGAATACATCGATCTCTCCCTCCTTGGACTTCGATCGATCGATGTAGGATCTGAGGACATCGATCTCTCCCATCCTGGACATCGATCGATCGATGTAGGATCTGAGGACATCGATCTCTCCCACCCAGGACTTCGATCGATCGATGTGTAGGATCTGAGGACATCGATCTCTCCCTTCCAGGGACTTCGATCGATCGATGTCCTCCAGAATTCAAATTTTCTGAACGTTTGAACAAAATCCAAGGAAGATTTTCAAGGTTTTCTCTTTCCAATCTTCTTCAAACTTCTTGTGGACTTTAACCCAACTGATTACATGCTTCCTTGACTATTGTAAGCTTGTCTAAGATTCTCTAGGGTGGCTATCCAAGATCAAATCACTCCATAGGGTGGCTAGAGACTATTTGGCTTTGTCTTGACATTTTTGAAGATGAAGACTTGGTGGAGAGCCTCAAAAACGTGGTGAACTTCATCTATAAATAGAGGAGGCTTGGATGAAGCAATTACACACTTTCAACATCATCTAGCTTC
>AP025054.1:15389864-15510295 GCA_036186865.1 Eustoma russellianum | reverse complement strand
TTGTGCAAGAAGTTGCTGTTGTTGCTTACACTAAAGTGTTAGTGTAAGTGTTGCTGTGGTTGTTCTTATTGTTCATAATAAGAAGAGTAGTTGTTGAAAATCCACTTTGGAAACAAAGTGGTAGTGGAGTAGAATCATTTACGATTCGAACCACTCTATATCCGGTGTACTCTTTCATTGTCTCTCATCTCCAATTCTTGCTCTGATTTTGAATACCTTTTTGAGTTGAGAAAAACAAGAAAATTCCGCTAAAGAGCCAAACACTCTATTCACCCCCCCTCTAGAGTGTATTTCGGACCTTACAGGTAAGGCGAAGGTTGGTGATGCAACCCCTCATCAAGGTAAGTTTTCTAATTCGACCTCTAGGACTAGGGATATATTCAGTGCTTTCGTTGCAGAGGCATTTGTCATGTTTCTAGAGATTGTCCTAATCCTAAGAGGATCATGTTAATTGAGGAAACTAATGAGTACGTATCTGAATCCGATCATGATGAAATTGAGAAAGAAAGTGTTGAAGATTGTGGCATTAATGAGGAAGAAGGTGAATGTAGAGAGTTTCTGGTAGTTAGACCATGCTTTAATGCCCAAATGCAAATGAATGAACATGAACTTCAACGAACTAACATATTTCATACACGTTGCATGATTGGTGGTAAGATATGTACTATGATTATTGATACTGGATCTTGTGTTAATGTAGCTAGTATTGAACTTGTTAGAAAGCTTGGTTTAACTATGATTTATTAGCCGCACCCATTTAAGTTATCTTGGCTTAATGATGTTGGTGTCGTTAAAGTGACCAAGCAAGTTCTTGTTTCATTTTCTATTGGTAGCTACAAGGATGAGTTTCTTTTTGATGTTGCCCCTATGCATGCTAGTCACATACTTTTAGGAAGACCATGGCAATAGGATAAGCATGTTATGTATGATGGTTTTCTTAATAGATATTCTTTCAAGTTGAATGGCAAGTTGTATAGGTTGAATGCATTATCCCCACAAGAGGTGATGGAAGATCATAAAAGGCAGCTGCAAAAGCGTAATGATCCACTTGAAAGAGCAGCTGAGAAGAGGTTTTTGGAGTCTCTTAAACAAAAGGCCCACAAAGCGGATTCATGGGCTAAGGAGAAGGAAGGACACAAGGAAGAAAAACAGGTTTTAATGGTTGAACATGTTGGTGACTTATTAGACATATTCTTTGATGCATTGCAAGTTGATTTAAATTCTGATTTTCATATGCCTAATACTTGTGATGTTGGTGCATTATTTGCAGAAATCGAGGTATTTAACCATGTTAGTCCATCTACAGTTTTATGCCCCTTAGAATTGGGAGTTGTTATACACCCTAAACTTGAGTTGGTTTCTAATGACGATGCTTTCATTGCCGAGTTTGATACTTTACTAGATAGGTGCACATTAGAAGCTAACTTTGATAGCCATGTTGATGTATGTGTTAACTTTGCTAAGTTGTTTTACTATCAAGATCCTTTTGATATCTACTACACTTACATTCCACGCATGCCCCTTTTGATGCCTTCTGGTCTAAGTGCAAGCAAATATGATTTGTGTCCTTTTATATGCTTAGATGATATTGGTTCATTTGATTACTTGTGTTCTGATTTCCTTTTTCATATTTTAATGGTCCATACTTTTAGTCTTTGCACTCCCTTGGGTTTGCTTGATTGGACAATTACGTTATTTGACCCAGGATCTAGGACTCCAGAGGGCATGGAAACGATTTTGGCTTCAAATTTGAGAATTGTGTTGTTTACAACTCCACTTATGCTACCTATCTGGGACTGTCTTTTGTTGAATGGTTTTGCTTTTCCTCTTATGTTGCATCTAAACATGTAAAGAAGCGCATGATGTTAGGCATCCTTTTCCTCTATGCATTTTTTTGCTTCGGGATGAATCCTTTTTTCAAGGGGGAGGAGATGATGCGACCCTAAGTGCCCTAGTGTCTTGCATGTTTTACTTACATTTTATGTTTCCATTTATCGCGTTTTTTATCTTGGTGAAACTAATATTGGCTCAAAGTTGTGTCAAGATGGTTTATACAGGGTTTTTGGGAGGTTACTGGACCAGCAAGAAAGCTTGGAGACGTTGGTACCACCCATGCTGAAAAGTAGGATTTCAGCTTGACACAGTCTCATTATTTGGCTATATCTTTTCAACGGATGATTCAAATCACCTGATTCCAGAGCCAAAGGATAGCTAAGAGATATATCACAACTCTTATCTCTATTACTTGTTTCAAATTCGAAGTCTAAGATGCCAGAATTCGTGATAATTTGAGCATAGCTGACATCGAGTATTTTCATGACACCTGAAATTCAAATAGCCATATCTCCTTCAATAGTTATCCAAATCAAGTTATATCAGTGGTTAAGTCAAGGAAATTTCGTGCTATACAACTTTGAAGAAGGGATCAAGAGCTAATTCGGTCCATATCCATGACTAAAGTCGTGTGCAAGATAAAGCTGTACAAGAAAACAAGATTGTCATTACCATTTTAGAACTTATCTTTATTTTTAATTTTCAGATTGTTAAACTTTTAGATTGTTATTTTTTGTCCTTTTTAAAGGCCATGGCCGAAGGTAGGAGGGGGAACGTTTTCATTTTTATAAATTTGGTGAATTCATCATTTTCTTTACAAAAGAGTTTCTTGTGTTCTTTGGTTTCAATCCAAGGTTAGATCATATCAAAGATTGAGCATTCTTTGAGGGAGGATCGAACTTTTCAAGAGGCGAACACGTCCTTAGGTGTTTAATTCCTAAGATCGCGAACAAGTCGATTCTTGGGAAGCATGCTCATTGAAGAACACGTTCTTGGATGTTAATTCATCCGTGTGACGAACAAGTCTTCACCACCGAAGGTTAAAAGGAAGATTGGCCACACTTGCGTCATACTCGCATCAGTTCGTCAAGCAGATCATACATGGGGACTGGGGTTATGGGTGATACAGAATGATGTAAGACAGGCATCATAAAGTTGTAAGAGGAATTATGTAATAGGACTAATAAAATGACACGATGATTCCTGCACGATGACATCACGATCAAGCTGCACCCCATCACCACCTTCACCAGGGGTGATTCCAGTTCCTAGGTTGATGGAGATACCACTGACACCAGTTACATCGCCCGTGTCACTTTCACAACAAAGGCTGTTCGCAATGTCACGAAGGCTATTAAGATATTGAGCCAGCTAGCGGATTATCACAGACTCAGACAGCTCGTTTTAGTGCCTACACTCCTCTGTCTCAATCTCAGACACAAAGGAGTCTTGGTATTATAATGGACTGTTAATCGGACCCGAGTACCAAATTTCCACGGAGAACCTGACCCAAAAGAAGAAAAATAGTGGTTGGATAAGGTTGAGGATAGTTTTTGCCTGATACACAGACCTGAAGAAGTGAAAGTGCGGGGCATATGGCCATTTGTTACAGGGCGAGCTAGAAAATGGTGGAGGACACACATACAATGTTGCCTCAGCCAGTGTCATGGACTTATTTTATAGAGGTGTTCTGCATATTCTACCTCTCACTAGCTTGCTGGAACAAAGGGTGGAAGAATTTAAAAATCTAAAGCAAAAAAGCAGGTGTCACATTCTCCGAATATTTCCAACGGTTTGTCAATTTAGGAAGGTATCTTCCGGAAATTATGAGTGATGAAACCATTAAGATGATCAGATTCGTGGTCTTGACCCCTGAATTCAGAATTGGATGGTTGGGGTACAATCTGACACTTTAAGAAGCTATTGGAAGATTGGTACAAAGTGGAGGCGAGCTATCTCTTCTTTATATAGTGAGCAAAGAAACCGGAGAGATAGGACAACAAGATGGAGTCCATATTCCCAGTAGTCAGCAATCTCGAGATGCTCACGATGCTGAAGCGGCACAAGTGCGAATGCGTTTAAGGACTGATGCTTGCTTCGGGTGTGGTGAGACGGGGCATCGATAAGAGGGTCCCAAGAAGGAGAAGGATTCAACAGGTACAAATACAGCAACGAGAAGGACCCTAACAAATGGACCATCATATTTAAGAAAGCCAATCCGGGATGTTGGATATCAGACGCAACATCAGGTATGATGAAAACAAGTAACTTAGCTATGATCAAAAAATTCGGAATGTTAGCACTTGATGGAGTAACTGTAGTTTAGTATTTATATCGGAAGAACTAATAACTAGAGCACCCGAATTAGAATAAGCTATATCACGGTTTTAACCAGAAATTACGTACCCTATGGTGGAAATATTGATTTCAAGTCAAAATTAAAATTTATGATTTTAGAGAAAACATGTTAAGAATTCAAGACATTCCGTCAGAAAATCCTCGTTATCTGTTTAAGGATGAAATCATGGAAGAACCATTAAGCGGTAAGTCATGATGGGACCCTAAGTGTTGTACCCCAACGACCATGTACTTGAAACTATGATTAAGTGACGGAATAAAAGCGAGGATTCCTTCACGTGCATGTTACTTAAGTCAAATTAGCGCTTCTTATTTAAATTTTAAGTTCATTTAGGACAGACACTAAATATTTATACAAGCGAACGTCACAAGGTGTGTGATACACCTGTGAATTCGGCCAAAGGCCATTGATCACCCTTGAAGAAAACTCGTTCTTGTAAGAATGCAAACATAAACATCCTTACAAAGCAAGATTTAAAATCATATTAAATAAAATAAGTAACATATAAATTATATAAGTATGTGATATGATAATGGGAAAAGACAAAACTACCCCCAATAGCCAAAATTTCGGCCAAGCCCTCAAGTATTCTAGAATCCTCCACATTAGTTCCCATAATCTTTAGATTAATCAAATATTAAAATACAAGACAATCATGCATGTAAAATAATAAATAAAGGATCAAAAGCAAGCATGGGAGACAAAGCATGCAACAACAAGTAATAAAATAAGAAGGAATCAAGCTTGAATGGGAAAAAGTGGTCAATTCTTGTCTTGTGTTTCTCTCCCCTCTTTGACCCTTGGAACCGCCGATCCCCTCCCCATTTCCCAACATGTTCTTTTAATTGTTCCTAGAAGCTCACTTAAATCATCTTGAAACCCCTCAAGCAAGCAAACACTTAAGAAGTTTTCCCTCCCTCCACACTCCAACTTTCGGCCACACCATTTCTTGAAGGTAGGAGTTCTCAATCAAGCTCATATTCAAGACTCAAGAAGATCTCAGGTAAGTCTTGTTCCAAATTCCTTAAGTGAATTCTTATTTGTGTGAAGAATGAAGCTCACTTGCAACCACTCCACCCCCAAAACGTGGCCTCCTTGTCCACTAGGTGGAAGATTTCAACTCTTTTAGGTGGTGCTATCTTGTTACATTTAAATCTCCACTCAAGCCTACTTTGGTAAGATGTTCTAGCCTCAATTGGAACTCTATTTAACTATTGAATGAACTAACTCTCTTCTTTCCTCTCATCAAAACCGTGTAGTCAAGGGTGGAAAGGAAGTGGATTTCAACTCAACTCACTCCATAACCAAGCAAAGACAAGAGCTTTAGCTTGAAGAGGCAAGTATACAATGATCTCTCATGATTTACTTAAAGAGTTAGGGACTTGAATGACTAGAGGTTCTTAAGATTTGATCTTTAGTAGAATATCCTAAGTTTGAGATTACATCTTAGAGATTTCTTAAGAATAATGCATTGCATGTGGCTTATTCTCTCAAAGATGGAATCTTTTACTTCATGCATTAAGATTCAAGGCTGTTTTAAGATGAATTAAGGTCCACCCAGTGTCTAGGCTAGATTAACTCTTGGATGAAACTTGTGAAGACCTAAGAAAGCATGCATGTGTTAAATATGAGTTTTATGAGGATGTTTGGTAAGATTGGAATAAAATGGTACTTGAATGTGTTGCATGCCTAAATAAGTGTTGTGAAAATGTGTTCTTGTATCACCTAGTTTCGGCCTAAAGGATGAAGACGAAGGTGAGTTGAATTCAAGAAAGAACATCTTTTTGTGAGCAAGTATGCTAGTGGTTGTGAACAAACTAACCACTGTTTTGACATGGTGCAAAGAGGACTCAAAGAGGAATGAAATCTGGATATTCATAGGAAAAGGTGTATGTCATGACTAATGAGTTATTTCATAAGCACAAGATAATTAGTGGTCACTTAACATGAAAAGAGGGTAAAATATCAAACACTGGAGCTGGACAAAATTGGACAGTGAGATTGTGACCTTAAACTAAACCTTGCTGACGTGATATCATTGGTTTTTGGTATGATGTTAGTCCTATGTGTTTAGCAAATGTGAAAGTTTAATTGTGGTAAATAAGTTATGGATTATTTTTAATAAATGTTTTGGTGAATAAATGCTCAGGCTGGAAATTCTTGAACTGGACAGAATAGAGTGACTTTTAGATGGTTTAAGAACTGACCTTACAGACCTTCAATGAAGCTAATTTGTGTACAAATTTAGCCTTGCGAGTGTCCCAAGAAGAGTTGAATTTGTTAAAATAAGCTAGGATTATTTTAAGAAATTATGCGGTAAAACGGATCTAGTAGAAATTCTGGAGCTAGGGCAGAATTGATCACTGGATTTAACGAATTAAAAGAGGACCTTGTGGACCTTCAATAATCTGATTTTTGGCACAGAGCTAGTTCCATGAGTGTAGAAGAGATAGAGTTAGAATTTTGGTAAAATAAGTTATGGTTAATTGTTAATAAATATTTGGTAGACTGGTCAGACTTGAAAAACGGGAACTGAGCAGAATTGTAGCCTCTTTTGGCTGGCTTGAAAAGATCCCTTGTAGATGACCAATAAGCTGATTTTTGGCATGGTAATACTATGAGTGTAGTGAACACGCCAGCAGGAATTTGGTAAAACAGTTCTGGATTTTTTTATATGAATTAATAGTCAAACTGCTCAACTGAAATCACTGGAATCAACCTGAAGTTAGTAACGAGTTTATGGACTCAGAAAGGGGACTTAGAGATATGAAAATAGGCTAAATTTCGGTAGGATACTAGTTCCACATGTTTATGATTTGTGCGAGTTGGAATTTCTGAAAAACGAATCTCGGATTTGCCGCAATTGAATTTTAGGAGAATATGTCAGTTCAGTTTCAGCACTCAATCCGTTTCAGAAAAATAATTAATAAGCCCTTTGTGGTTATCGAAGTAATCTGAAATTTTTACGTCATGTATTAATATTCCACCTAACGTATTGGTGACAAAAGATTATGGAAATGGACTTATTGGCTAGCTTAACCGCACCATGAGGAGAAATAAAAGCTGGAAGAAATTAGCTTCCGCATTCATGTATGTTGATTGTTATAAGAATGCATACGATTATTCATGTCATGACTTGCATTTCATGTATCATGCATGATCATGAAACTGATTTTCATGGATTTTATGATGCAAGCAAGTTTTACAAGCGACTATGTTTTCGTTATGCATGAAAGTTTTTACGGTCCCATGTTTTTTAAAGAAAGCTTCATGATTCTTTTGCCGGCCAATGCGACTAACCCGACTCCAGACCCGGGGTTATTGGTCTGATGACATGATATGTTCTGACCCGTTCAGATCCGGGTTAATTTATTGATATCTATTCTGGACCGTTCAGATCTGGGGTTAATTGATCTGATATCTGTTCTGGACCCGTTCAGACCCAGGGTTAATTGGTCTGATGATATGTTCTGGACCCGCTCAGATCCGGGGTTAATTGACCTGACACTCTGTTTACGACATTTTACTATATGGGACCAAACGATGTTTTTGATATGACATGACATCACATTGCATCTTCCATAATTCACGCTCATGAGTAAATGTTTGCATGTTACAGTTAATGGTTATAAGTTATTATTGTATAGCATTCCCTAATAATACGCTTAAGACGAACGTCAAGTAAGTACAGGATCCAAGATCAGGTATGACTTATGATTATTTGAGGTCTCTTTGGGGTAATACATTCATGTTATGATTCTTACGTATTTCATGGTAGTTATTGTATTCTTTGGTGATTTTTTCACCTACTTTATTTTTCCCAGAGCAGGAAAATGCCAAGATAGAATGATCGAGGACGAGCCGAGGGTATGATCCATCCAAGATAGAAGGATCGAGGACGAGCCGAGGTACCTTATCCATAGGCGAGGAGTATGAAGGAGCTAAGCTTAAGGACTTTGTGCTGCCAAGACGATTTGTATTACGACCTGTTTAAACTCTCTGGATTCGGCTATGTTATTTTGTGGGACTACTACTTTTGGGAATATTATTTGTAATGCATGTTTAATTTGAAAAGTTTTAATTGCCTAAATTTTACTACCATGTTAAATGTTAGCATGGGAGTCCATGGCTCATGTTATGGATTTTCGCATGTTTATGCACGACGCTTTGTACTCTCCTTAGTGAAGTACGGCAGGTGCACCGTATGAGGCCCGGGTGCGGGGCGCTACAGGTGGTATCAGAGCCCAGGCTCTAGATTTCGGGCAGAACGTAGGACTAGCAATCTAAGTTTGATCTTAGACCTAAGTCATGATCTTAGATGAGTGATGACCTTAGACTAGGACCACTTAGACCGGGTTTAGGATGTAATTTAATAACTAATCCTAAACTATGAAAGCTAAGTCTATGACATAAGACGTGCCCTTTTATCTCCTTTACTTAAAAGTTTTCGATTTTGGTCCTTAGTCAAATTCAATTGATTTTAATTCCGATATTCTAAATAGATGCTAAACCCATAAGTGCAGATGGTGAGGCCACGTGGCAGACCTCCGAGAGCACAACCAGCTGCTCAGGACCCATTCCACCGCCACAGCACAGGTCCCGCCGCCACCTCAGCCGGACCAGAATCCTCCACCACCAGCTCCACAGGCACCTGTTCCTGGTCATCCAGACATGAATGCTTTTCAGGCTTTTGCCAAGTTGTTACTCAGATAGGGCAAGGCCTAATTCATCAGAATGCTCCACCTCAGCACATCAGCCAGTAAGGGATGCCCAATACTATTTTGAGAAGCTCAAGAGGGCTAACGTACCCCCGTTTGAAGGAAAGCCAGACCCTGATATCGCAGAAAAGTGGCTAGATGAAGTTGAAAACTGTTTTGAGCTAATTCAAGCCCCAGAGGAGATGAAAGCTCAGGCCATCCGACCTTCTTGATCAGTGAGGCCAATCAATGGTGGAAGACAAATCTGCAGCCTTTGCCCAGACCGATTGCCTGGGAGAGATTTCTACAAGAATTCCATAAGTTCTATATTCCCCCATCTGTCAAATTAAAAGAGACATGAATTTGAATCTTTGAAGCAGGAGCCGGGCATGACAGTAGCGGAGTACGCAAATAAGTTCATTGCACTTGGGAGGTTTCAGCCCGTTACGATGAATGACGAAGAGACGAAAATGCTAAAGTTTGAAAGAGGTCTGAATCCGAGGATTAGGACGTGGTTGGTAAATGCAAATCCTACCAATTTTGGAGCACTTCTAGATGCATGCTACCGCATAGAGAGAGATATTATCCGAAGAGATGACGTGGGTCAAAACGAGAAAGACAAGGGACCGGAATGAGAAATATAAGAAAGTGGCAAAGAAGAATTTCAGAGGATCTGCTGTCAGGGACAATCTCAAGGACAGAATCAGCGCCACAAGCAAAACCAAAATAATCAGCAGAAGAATCAGCCTCATCTCAACAGCCAGCAATATCGGTATGCTCTCACTGCCAGAAGAGGCATGTGGGTGAGTGCAGGTGGAAAACAAAATGCTTTGGATGCGGCAAAGATGGCCACATGATTAAAGATTGTCCAGAAAAAGGAGCGCAGCAGCAGCAACAACAAAAGAACCAGCGGCCCCGTACAAATGCAAGAGTGCACGCTATGACAGATGCTGATGTCGAGGAGACTGCTGATGTAGTGACTGGTAAGATTTAAAGTTTTATGCCTTCAATACATTTCACTTATGCATGTCTACCATATTGCTTAGTAAAATGTGCATGGTTCAGGAACTATATTAGTGTGTAGCATACCTGCAAATGTGTTGTTCGACAGTGGCGCTAGCCACTCGTTTATCTCAAGGAAGTTTGCTAAGAATATCGATCTGATCCATCCGATTAGATTCACCTTATAGAGTACAAGCAGCTGGCGATCAGGTGCTTGTTTCCCATCATATTCAGAAATTGTGCGTGAATTTAATGACCAGATGTTTGAAGCCAATTTGATCCCCATATCCATAGTGATTTTGATGTGATACTTGGAATGGATTGGCTCTCAAAGAATCATGCTCACATTGACTGCCGAAGCAGGCAGTTATCATTAAGGACCCAGCTCGAGAAGAGATGTCATTCCAAGGAGGAACCAAATTAAAGAAACCATCTAAGAAAGTCTTTGTTAACGCAACTCGTGCCAGCCAAGCATTAAGGAAGGGTCATGAAGGATTCTTGGTTTATGTTCTAAGTGCTGAGCAAGAAGGCCCTACCCTTGCACAAGTTCCAATTGTTAAAGAATACCCTGATGTATTTCCTGGACTACCTCCTGATCGGGAGATCGCTTTCGAAATAAACCTTGTTCCAGGAGCGAACCCATATCGAAAGCCCTTATCGCATGGCACCTGCTGAACTAAAGGAATTAAAGGAACAGTTACACGAACTGTTAGAGAAGAAACTTATTCGCCCAGTGTTTCACCATGGGGTGCTCCGGTGTTATTCGTGAAAAAGAAAGATGGAAGTATGCGCTTATGCATCGATTACCGGGAGCTCAACAAAATTACCATAAAGAACAAGTACCGTTGCCCCGGATTGACGACTTATTAGCTCAGGGTAAGTAAATCATAAGTTTAACTTGAGTAAGATTTAAATCTTTCCCAAAACCCTACCTAAAGTATCTTAATGCAGGGATCTCGAATCTTTAGTAAGATTGACCTACGATCTGGGTACTTCCAGTTGAAGATAAAGGCGGAAGATGTCCCTAAGACTGCTTTCAGAACCCGATATGGACACTATGAGTTCTAGTCATGCCTTTTGGTTTGACCAATGCCCCTGCCGCCTTTATGGATCTCATGAATCGAATCTTCCAAGAACAGTGGATAAATTCGTGGTGGTTTTATAGACGATATCTTGATAATTCACCCGACGAAGAGACCCACGCAGCCCATTTGAGGACAGTCCTAAATATTCTAAGAGCGAGACAGTTGTATGCCAAGTTCAGAAAATGCGAGTTTTGGCTGCGAAGTGTATCCTTCCTTGGCCATGTGATTTCAGAAGATGGGATTTCAGTAGATCCCAAGAAAATTGAAGCTATCACAGAATGGCCCAGGCCAACAAATGTTACTGAAGTAAGAAGTTTTCTCGGACTGGCCGGGATATTACAGAAAGTTTGTTGAAGGATTCTGAGGATAGCTGTTCCTCTCACCAGATTGACCCAAAAGAAAACCAAGTTCGAGTGGAGTGCCGACTGTGAAAGGAGTTTCTCGGAGCTAAAGCAAAGTTGACGTCCGCACCTATCCTAGCTCAGCCCACCCTAGTGAGAAGTATGTAGTATACAGTGATGCTTCGAAGAATGGTCTCGGATGTGTTCTTATGCAGAATGACAAAGTGATAGCTTATGCATCCCGACAGTTGAAGCCATTTGAGCAAAACTATCCTGTCCACGATCTTGAACTTGCTGCAGTGGTTTTCGCATTAAAGATATGGAGGCATTACTTGTATGGCGAACGGTGTGAAATTTATACAGATCACAAGAGCCTAAATACTCTTTACCCAGAAGGAGCTTAATATGAGGCAGCGCAGATGGCTGGAGTTAATAAAGGATTACGACCTTTCCATTCAATATCATCCGGGAAAAGCTAACAAGGTTCTGATGCATTAAGTCGGAAAGCAAGTCACCCACGGCAACCACCTCTCCAGCGAGACATGGAAGAGTTCGGCTTAGAAGAAGTTGACTCAGTCGATGAGGTGCTCGCCAAGTTAGTTCTTGTTCCTTCATTGATTGATAAGATCAAAGAGGCTCAAGGGAATGATGAAGCGTTGAGGAAAATCAAAGAAAGGATGAAAGATAAGCCACGAGACGACTTCAAGTTCGCAGCGATGGCATTTATGGTATCGAGGACGGATGTGTGTCCCCGAAACAAAGAACTTAAAGATGAGTTTTGATGGAAGCTCATAATTCTCGATTGTCTATACACCCTGAGCAAATAAGATGTACCAAGATCTCAACAAAAGTTCTGGTGGCCCAGTATGAAGAATCAAATAGCAGAATATGTGAGCGATGTTGATTGCCAAAGAGTGAAAGCCGAGCACCAAAGACCCGCTGGATTATTGCAACCCTTAGAAGTGCCGGAATGGAAATGGGATCACATCACCATGGACTTTGTAACCGACTTACCCAAGACTAAGTATGTCGTTTGACTAAGTCCGCACACTTTTTGGCTATGACGATTAAGGCATCTATGGAGAAGTTAGCCTCTATGTACATTGACCATATCGTTTGCTTGCATGGGGTTCCCATAAGTATCGTATGCGACCGCGATCCCCATTTCACTTCGAGATTTTGGACAGCCTTTCAAAAGGCAATGGGCACAGAGATTAGAATGAGTTCTGCATTTCATCCTCAAACAGATGGCCAATCAGAAAGGACAATCCAAACCCTTGAGGATATGCTCCGCACTTGCATCCTTGATTTCAGGGAAGCTGGGATAGAAGCCTTAAGCTCGTTGAGTTCTCTTATAATAATAGCTTCCACAGGTCTATCGGGATGGCACCATATGAAGCTTCTATGGACGAAAATGTCGATCCCCACTCTATTGGGACGAAATTGGAGATAAGATCTACGCAGGACCCGACATTGTTGAGCATACACGACAAAAAGTAAAATTGGTCCAACAAAGATTAAGAGCGGCACAAGATAGGATGAAGATATGGGCAGACGAAAGAAGGAGACCTTTGGAGTTCCAAGAAGGAGAGAAATTTTCTAAAGGTTTCTCCGACTAAAGGTGTTAAAAGATTTGGCATCAAAGGAAAACTAAGCCCAAGATTCATTGGATTATGAGATACTTGAGAGAGTGGGCGAAGTTGCATACCGCTTGGCGTTGCCACCATCTCTCTCCCAGTTACATGATGTATTCCATGTTTCCCAACTTCGCCGATATGTATATGATCCTAGTCACATTCTTGAGGACCAACAGTTGAAGGTTGAAGAAGATGTATCTTATGAGGAAGAGCCTATAAGGATCGTTGATCGAAAGGAGAAGGCCTTAAGAAAGAGAACCATACCCATGGTGAAGGTACAATGGAGGCATCACTCGGAAGCAGAAGCAACGTGGGAAACGGAGGAAGACATGAGGAGTAGATATCCACACCTTTTTGACTAGTTCTGAAGTTTCGAGGACGAAACTTATGATAAGGGGGGGAGGATGTTGTACCCCAACGACCATGTACTTGAAACTATGATTAAGTGACGGAATAAAAGCGAGGATTCCTTCACGTGCATGTTACTTAAGTCAAATTAGCGCTTATTTATTTAAATTCTTTAAGTTCATTTAGGACAGACACTAAATATTTATACAAGCGAACGTCACAAGGTGTGTGATACACCTTGTGAATTCGGCCAAAGGCCATTGATCACCCTTGAAGAAAACTCGTTCTTGTAAGAATGCAAACATAAACGATCCTTACAAAGCAAGATTTAAAATCATAATTAAATAAAATAAGTAACAATATAAATTATATAAGTATGGGATATGATAAATGGGAAAAGACAAAACTACCCCCAATAGCCAAAAATTTCGGCCAAGCCTCTCAAGTATTCTAGAATCCTCCACATTAGTTCCCATAATCTTTAGATTAATCAAATAATTAAAATACAAGACAATCATGCATGTAAAATAATAAAATAAAGGATCAAAAGCAAGCATGGGAGACAAAGCATGCAACAACAAGTAATAAAATAAGAAGGAATCAAGCTTGAATGGGAAAAAGTGGTCAATTCTTGTCTTGTGTTTCTCCTCCCCTCTTTGACCCTTGGAACCGCCGATCCCCTCCCCATTTCCCCCAACATGTTCTATTTTAATTGTTCCTAGAAGCTCACTTCAATCTTATCTTGAAACCCCTCTCAAGCAAGCAAACACTTAAGAAGTTTTCCCTCCCTCCACACTCCAACTTTCGGCCACCATTTCTTGAAGGTAGGAGTTCTCAATCAAGCTCATATTCAAGACTCAAGAAGATCTCTAGGTAAGTCTTGTTCCAAATTCCTTAAGTGAATTCTTATTTGGTGAAGAATGAAGCTCACTTGAACCACTCCCTCCACCCCTAAAACTGTGGCCTCCTTGTCCAACTAGGTGGAAGATTTCAACTCTTTTAGGTGGTGCTATCTTGTTACATTTAAATCTCCACTCCAAGCCTACTTTGGTAAGATGTTCTAGCCTCAATTGGAACTCTATTTTAACTATTGAATGAAGACTAACTCTCTTCTTTCCTCTCCATCAAAACCGTGTAGTCAAGGGTGGAAAAGGAAGTGGATTTCAACTCAACTCACTCCATAACCAAGCAAAGACAAGAGCTTTAGCTTGAAGAGGCAAGTATACAATGATCTCTCATGATTTACTTAAAGAGTTAGGGACTTGAATGACTAGAGGTTCTTAAGATTTGATCTTTAGTAGAATATCCTAAGTTTGAGATTACATCTTAGAGATTTCTTAAGAATAATGCATTGCATGTGGCTATTCTCTCAAAGATGGAATCTTTTACTTCATGCATTAAGATTCAAGGCTGTTTTAAGATGAATTAAGGTCCACCCAAGTACGTCTAGGCTAGATTAACTCTTGGATGAAACTTGTGAAGACCTAAGAAAGCATGCATGTGTTAAATGTGAGTTTTATGAGGATGTTTGGTAAGATGGAATAAATGGTACTTGAATGTGTTGCATGCCTAAATAAGTGTTGTGAAAATGTGTTCTTGGCATCACCTAAGTTCGGCCTAAAGGATGAAGACGAAGGTGAGTTGAATTCAAGAAAGAACATCTTTTGTGAGCAAGTATGCTAGTGGTTGTGAACAACTACGCACTGTTTTGACATGGTGCAAAGAGACTCAATAAGAGAATGAAATCTGGATATTCATAGGAGAAAGGTGTATCTGATGACTAATGAGTATTTCATAAGCACAAGATAATTAGTGGTCACTTAACATGAAAAGAGGGTAAAATATCAAACACTGGAGCTGGACAAAATTGGACAGTGAGATGTGTGACCTTAAACTAACCTTGCTGACGTGATATCGAATTGGTTTTTGGTATGATGTTAGTCCTATGTGTTTAGCAATGTGAAAGTTATAATTGTGGTAAAATAAGTTATGGATTATTTTTAATAAATGTTTTGGTGAAACTGCTCAGGCTGGAAATTCTTGAACTGGACAGAATAGAGTGACGTTTTAGATGTTTAAGAACTGACCTTACAGACCTTCAATGAAGCTAATTTTTGTTACAAATTTAGCCTTGCGAGTGTATCCCAAGAAAGAGTTGGAATTTTGTTAAAATAAGCTAAGGATTATTTTTAAGAAATTATGCGGTAAAACGGATCTAGTATAGAAATTCTGGAGCTAGGGCAGAATTGATCACTGGATTTAACGAATTAAAAGAGGACCTTGTGGACCTTCAATAAATCTGATTTTTGGCACAGAGCTAGTTCCATGAGTGTAGAAGAGATTAGAGTTAGAATTTTGGTAAAATAAGTTATGGTTAATTGTTAATAAAATATTTGGTAGACTGGTCAGACTTGAAAAAACGGGAACTGAGCAGAATTGTAGCCTCTTTTGGCTGGCTTGAAAAGATCCCTTGTAGATGACCAATAAAGCTGATTTTTGGCATGGTAATAATACTATGAGTGTAGTGAACACACCAGCAGGAATTTTGGTAAAACAAGTTCTGGATTTTTTTATATGAATTAATTAGTCAAACTGCTCAACTGAAATCACTGAATCAAACTGAAGATTAGTAACGAGTTTATGGACTCAGAAAGGGGACTTAGAGATATGAAATAGGCTAAATTTCGGTAGGATACTAGTTCCACATGTTTATGATTTGTGCGAGTTGGAATTTCTGAAAAACGAATCTCGGATTTGCCGCAATTGAATTTTTAGGAGAATATGTCAGTTCAGTTTCAGCACTCAATCCGTTTCAGAAAATTAATTAAATAAGCCCTTTGTGGTTATCGAAGTAATCTGAAATTTTTACGTCATGTATTAATATTCCACCTAACGTATTGGTGACAAAAGATTTATGGAAATGGACTTATTGGCTAGCTTAACCGCACCATGAAGGAGAAATAAAAGCCTGGAAGAAATTAGCTTCCGCATTCATGTATGTTGATATGTTATAAAGAATGCATACGATTATTCATGTCATGACTTGCATTTCATGTATCATGCATGATCATGAAAACTGATTTCATGGATTTTATGATGCAAGCAAGTTTTACAAGCGACTATGTTTTCGTTATGCATGAAAAGTTTTTACGGTCCCATGTTTTTTAAAGAAAGCTTCATGATTCTTTTGCCGGCCAAGCATGCGACTAACCCGACTCCAGACCCGGGGTTAATTGGTCTGATGACATGATATGTTCTAGACCCGTTCAGATCCGGGTTAATTTATCTGATATCTATTCTGGACCCGTTCAGATCTGGGGTTAATTGATCTGATATCTGTTCTGGACCCGTTCAGACCCAGGGTTAATTGGTCTGATGATATGTTCTGGACCCGCTCAGATCCGGGGTTAATTGACCTGACACTCTGTTTTACGACATGTTACTATATGGGACCAAAACGATGTTTTGATATGACATGACATCATGCATTGCATCTTCCATAATTCACGCTCATGAGTACATGTTGCATGTTACAGTTAATGGTTATAAGTTATTATTGGTATAGCATTCCCTAATAATACGCTTAAGACGAACGTCAAGTAAGTACAGGATCCAAGATCAGGTATGACTTATGATTATTTGAGGTCTTTGGGGTAATACATTCATGTTATGATTCTTTACGTATTTCATGGTAGTTTATTGTATTCTTGCTGGGTGATTTTATCACTCATACTTTATTTTTCCCAGAGCAGGAAAATGCCAAGATAGAATGGATCGAGGACGAGCCGAGGGTACCTTATCCATAGGCGAGGAGTATGAAGGGAGCTAAGCTTAAGGACTTTGGTGCTGCCAAGACGATTTGTATTACGACCATGTTTAAACTCTCTGGATTTCTGCTATGTTATTTTGTGGGGACTACTACTTTTGGGAACTTAGTTATTTCGTAATGCATGTTTAATTTGAAAAGTTTTAATTCTGCCTAAATTTTACTACCATGTTAAATGTTAGCATGGGAGTCCATTGCTCATGTTACGGATTTTCGCATGTTATGCACGACACTTTGTACTCTCCTTAGTGAAGTACGGCAGGTGCACCGTATCCGGACGAGGCCCGGGTGCGTGGCGCTACACTAAGTTTCAAGAACTAAACTTTTTATAAGGAGAGAGGGCTGTTACAACCTGCATCTCAGGACTACAGGATAAAGAAGACAAAGAAAAACCACAACAGAAATTATGAGTGGTTGTTGTACATCACTTGAGTTAATATGAATGGGTTACTTAAAAAAAATCTTGGAACTACTAAGAATTAATTCAATAGGAGCAAGACTAACCAATAACATATATAAGTGACTGGTACAAATTTTAGCTAGGAATTAAATAAGGGGAAGAGAAAAACAACCATGAAGAAATAAGGCAAGATAAAGTGGTAAATTCTACCCCACTATTTCTTTCCCAACCACCACCCCATGCAAGACCAACTTGTCTTACACAATATTGCTATCTCTACACTTTAGCCATGCATGCCTTATAACCTCTTATTACTTATTTTATTTTCTTTCTTTGGTTTTCTTTTCATCATTACCACTCTTGGACCATGCATGAAAGGCTACCAATCAAAATACATGCAATGTAAAATTTACCCTCTCCATAAATTTACTAACCTAAGAATGATAATTATAGCGTTCCACCACCCTAGATTTCGGCCAAGTACGGGGACAAAACTTAGAATTATTTTAATCCATTTTGCTCCAATTCTTGTATTATAATGTAAAAACCGATTACTACAAATCAAACAACATGTAAGACCACTAACAAATCCTATACCATACATGGCAACAAATCATGTAGTAAATTTCGGCAAAATAGAAAAGACAAGGCCAAAAGGTTCATTTTTATTATTACCTTTAGTCATTTCCATTCTTACACAAAGTGAGACAAATACCCAATAAGATTGCATGCAAATTCTCTTTCTATTTTTCCTACTACAAGAAGTTTCAATCATTGCCTACCACTCAAGAATTTCGGCCAAGACAAGCTACTGTGCTTTTCTAAGACACTTTATTCCATCTATTTACCTTACATCACTTCACATTATTACATTTCTATTTTCCATCCAATCACCTCTCATGCAATATTCTTTAATCTTACAATCTCACTTCCCAAACCAAAAGCTTCATCATTCTATTCATTGCATGGAATTTTGACCAAGGCTAGGAAGCAAGATAAGTTGTCTTTCATAAGCCATCATTATAAACTCTAACACCTAATCCATTCCCAATAAGAATTCATGCATGACTTTCTTTTCTTACACATCAAATTGTCCAAAAACCATAAAGAAAACTTACTCCCTTTTTGCTCTATTATCAAATCTCGGCTAAGGGGGAGGATTGAAAGACAAAAATAATTTTCACTTGCAAGACACATCCTTACTCACATCACTTCATTCTCTTACACTACTATTTCCCCTCCAATTACATTGCATGCATGATTTCTTTTCTTACAATCACCTTTCTCCAACCAAGATATAATCATTACTTCCTACTATCTATCATTTCGGCATAGATTGGAGAGAAGGGATAAAACAAGAAAACTCAAAGACAAATCCATTTCATTTACACTTACCTCACTCTCTCATCTAAAATCTTACTAATCACCTCTCCATCTCTCTAGAAGAGACCTCCATATCCTCCTTCCAAACGAGAACTTCAAGCCTAGGGAGCAAGGAAGCATTCCATTTTAAGCATGTACCTAGTCCTTATTCAAGGTAATCACATCTATTTTCTTCTTATTTTCATCCTATCTTTTTTCATCAAAACAAAAGCCTCTTCATTCTAGGCCCTCACTGTAATCTTCTAACAAGGGTGTGAGAGAAGTTTTCCAACACAACAAGTGAAGAATCTCAAGCTAATTCAAGGTAAAGATCACCTAGATTAACCTTAGAACATTTATACTCCTCTTTCATCAAACAAGACTAATTGTTTTCCTCATTTTTGCATTCAAGGCCGAGACTTTCAAGCTAGGTAACCAAGAAGAAATATTTCACCATTTAGTGTAAGATTCAAGTACTCCGAAGCAAGTATTCTTCCTAGATTCCTCAAGGAAATTAAAGATGAAGCTTAGCATGTTCACTAATATTATATGGATCATGCATGCAAATAAAACTATTATCTCTAACTCTTGTTGAAATAAAGAATGCTTGCATGTTGAAATTGATGATGCATGTGGATTTTTCTTGAGTGAAATCATCAAATATGTTTAGATCAATACTCCAATTTAGCATGCAAGATGAAATTTAGTCACTAATAGTCCATTTAAGCCGTGTATGTTAAGGAGGTAACTTCACCATCCTTTCTAAACTGTGATGCTAAGTGGTAGACATATGAGGGTATTGTACTAAAAAGTGTTCTAAGAACTCTCTCCTTTGTCATTTTGGATACATGCATGCCTTTTTCTTATGTTCATATATAGTAGAAGAGACTTTCATGGAAATAGAAGTATTATAGCCTCATGACAGTACAAAAACAATTCATTTCATCATCAACATCAAGCTTTTTATTTATGATGAAGAATACCATTTGAAATACCCCCCTCTTTTGGTTGAGGGCATCAAATAGGTAACTTGGATGCACAAAATATTATCGAAGTATATTTTGTAACTATGATATGAAAATAAAAGGAAAAAGGCCATAAGTGTCACAATTACATACTGTGAAAGTTTCAATCTTTGGACCACACTATTTTCGGTCCAATGGCTTTTTGTACTTAGACTAGTAAAGTCCAAACATAAATTAATTTCCATGGGACATAACATTAGCAAAAGTTATAAATGTCAATGAAAATTAAGATCCAATGTAATATTAAAGAAAGGAATGTATAACGCTAAACTGGAGCAAAATGCTTTTCGGCCCAAGCCTAATTTTTTGCCATCATCAACAATTGAGGTAACCTTGGACATATTACGTAAATATGAATTATATGTGCCTTAATATTAGTATTATTAATAACACGATACAACTTGAATGTCCAATATTATGAACATGCAAATTCTTCAAGTCATGATATACGGCCCAACTGTGGCGCCCCGCATCCCGGCCCCGCCGTACTTCACTAAGGAGAGTACTAGGCGTCATCCATTCGCGTCGTGATCCATGATAGTAATGCATAGATTTTTGTGCTTACGCGCAACAAATAAGCGAAACCATGGCAGAATTTAAAACTTCAAATTAAACGTCATCACAACCACTTAAAGTTTACAACCCACATCAATGTAGCAGAAAGCGACAAAAGTAAATTGTTTTCCAACTCCACAACTCAGTCATTTCCTTAAAGCTGGCAAGTTCGGTCTTCTAATCCTGGCCATCCTTCAGAGCACCCATGGGTAGGGAACCCTAGGTTCGTCATCAATCCACTCTACTTTGTCTCCTGCCACCTCTGGAGAGAAAAATAGGGTGAGTGACAATGTCACCAGCAAGTATACTATAATAGTCATGAGTTAAATGGAAAGTGCGAACAAAAACCGAATCCCAAAAGAGCTTGGTTTAGAATCATACCTGTCCTTTGACCAATATTCGATAAAGATCATCGCTTAATGTAACAAGATCATAACTTAAGCAAAAATCACCATTCGAAGCAGAATATAATATTAAGAGACTGTAACTTGTATTGAATAACCCAAAAAGAATCATCACTTAGGGTCTACAGAGTCGTCGCAACTTGAATCTCACGAGTCGCTACATGAAGGCAATAAGTATGCATGTGTACGTGTAAATGCATTGAGATAAAATGAAATATGATCTTTCCTGCTTTCTTTAAAATCATCATCATCGTAAAACAATAGAGTGTTCAGATCTATCTTCCCGGATCTACGGCGGTAACTTCTTCCCTTCGAATCTATTATTCCCGGATTCGGATCGGTAACATCATCATACTTGCCGGGTCTATTCTTTTCCGGGCCCGCACAGTCATCATCATCATTCTCATCATCATGCCTATTATTTTCCGGGCCTGCACGGTCATTCTGTCAGATCGCTTAACCCGGATCTGCTCGGGTTCATACTGGCCAAGTTCATACTCACACACGGTACCGGTGGGGAATCATTCAAAACGAAATTATCATTTGAAAATGTTTTTCATCTTTCTTTCTCATAAAAAGACATGCTGTAAGTCATGTTCGTGATCATGATGCAATGCAATGACATGTGACGTGCAAATGACGGCATAATGCATGTCGTAAACGAATAGACACGTTTCGTGGTCATGCTGGAAATTTCCAGCTTAGTAGTGTCTACTTCCTCTTAGGAATTTCCTACTAAAATGCACGTGTTAGACCCATTTGACCACATGTTCTTCTCCGTAAATGTCATAAGTGAATGCCCTGCATGCACTGGGGAATTACGATGTCAATAAGGGACTCGTTTGCTCTTTTTCATAAAACGATGCAACCTGAATTCTGAAATGACCATATTTTACTATAAAATTTATTGTGGTCAATCCCTTAATCTTTTTCTGGAAATACCAACTCTCCAACTTAATAAACTCATTGGGCTAGCTTCCACTCAATTTTTAGCCCATTTTCAATTTCCTAAGGCCTTTTTCCAGGTCATGCAAATTGTGACACAAATTCTGTCCATCCAGAATATTTCAGTTTGACCCGTTTTACTAGAAAATTTATTAAAAATAATCCACAACTTATTTTTGACAAAATTCCAACTGCCACCTCTTCTTTATTCATGAGGTTAGTACCATGCCGAAAATTAGTGGATTTGCACACCCCTAAGGTCCAGTTTTAGACTACCAAACACGTTACTTACATTCTGTCCAGTACCACTTTTTCCAGCAGGACCAATCTCAGTAGAAAATTCATTAAAAATAAACCGTGGATCTTTTTGAGGTGATTCCAACTCTCACATCTAACAAACACATAAAACCAATAGTACACCAAAAATCAGTGGAATTGAAGGTTCCTAGGGTCCCTTTTCTGGCTTCACAAAACAGACTAAATTTCGGTCCAGCTCCAGAATTTTCCAGTGATCATATATTCTTCCTAAATGTCCTTAGCTCATATTTTGTCACCAACACTTAGCAACAATTTTGAGATGAACACACGCACCCTTCCCTAACAGCCTCACTCTTTGGTGCATGAAAGAAAATGGAATAACCAAGAGTATATTAAACCTAACACACAACAAAATCAAAACTTGTCCCCACTTCCTTGCTATATTTGCATTTTTCATGTAAAATCACCCAACCTCCCTTAACCCTTCCACCGTGAGCCTTTCATCATGAAAGGAAGGATCTTTAACACATCCAAGCCTAGATTAGCACATAAATATGCATATAACCCTCAAAGAACACATCTTTGGAGCAAAGTTCCACTCCTACTCATTTAAATGTCTTAGGCCGAAAGTTTTGGGCTTACAACCTGTCATTTTACAACTAAGATTAGATCTTAGGTATATCTAGCCATTCATGCATACACTTTCACATCTAAACCATAAAGAGTATAGTGTACTTGCCTTTTGCTTACTCTTCTTGGTGAGATGTTGAAAAAGTTGAATTCTTGCCTTCTCTATGCATGCGTCCCACGGTAGTGGGGAGGAAAAAGAGTAAGGTTAGTCTAAACCTTTAACCAAAATATATCCTTAAAAGCTAGAGGACTTACCAAAAGGCTTGAGTGGTATCCAAGCTTCTCTAGCTTAGAGTCCTTAGAAGCTTGAGACTTGAGCCTAGTGACCATTGGAGGTCACGGTTAGGAACAAGAGAAAACACACCATGAGTTTCATCTCAAGAAAAATGTAAATGTCTTCTCAAGAGACTAAGAACACTTACCTAATGTCTTTTAGCCTTGGAATAACCTAATCCCTCTTGGTTGCTCTTCTTGGCCGTGGGTTTGGAAGAGAAAGGGAGAGAAGGAGTTCTTTTGCTCTTGAGACACTTTGGAGTGTTTGAAAAATCTAAAGAGTGCTCATGTGTATTTTTTTTGGGGGGGGGGGGAAATCTCTTCTTCTTTTGGCTAGGTTAGCCGTCGGGCATAAAGGGGGTTGGTGAGGGTTTTGCCTTAGCTACTCAATTAGGTCTCTCAACCTTGGTTACCTTTGGTTAACCAAGGTTACTTTACTACTAACTACGGTTACTTTAGGCTAACCATAGTTTCTTTTGACTAACCCTAGTTTCTTTTTGGTTTAGTTAAGTTACATCTCATTAACTTCTAGCCACCCTTCACTAAATTAGCCTCTCCCCCTTTTCCCTCTCAATACCGCCGGCGGTTGGGGTCCTTAATGACCCCAACTAAGCCTTAATTAAATCCCTTGTTTCCTCTTTTTTTTTTCTAAAAATACATATCCATTTCATTAGTTGTTCCTTAAATTATGATTTAAGAAGTAGCCCTTCTTGGCTAGTGGCCGAAACCCTAATAGGCCATGTGGAAATTGGATCCTTTCTTGTAATGCACATAGTACTCTTCATGATATACTTATATTAATCATTGACTTAATCAATTTCAAACGCAAGCGTATATTGTCACATGTTCACTAACTCAACCTTAGATACAAGAAGGATTCTCTTATTGGGTTACAACACCAACATAGTAAGTAACTTAGTCAAATTATGACAAAATTAACGGAATAAAATATAAGTATCTGCAAGTATAATAAATTAAAGGTTGCACCCAAATAAGAGTATAAAGGAACCTACAAACCACATCTTCTCATGCATGATGTTCTTATAATTTTCCATCAACATAAAGTTGTTTTCAAGACATGTTTATACACACTCCATGAATTGTTTTAAGGTTTACATGATTTAAAAGAATTCGTACTGCAAGACAAATGATTCCATACGACTTATGCATGTATCCATAGGTGAGTGTAACACCTTGTCTAGGACATGGGTTCTCTACCTATCTATATACGCATGATATGCAGGTTGAGTGTAACACCTTGCCTCGGGTAAGGGTTCTCTGCCTTTCTGTTACGTCTATGATGTTTAGTGTAGAGAGATACCTGATGTCTGGTCCTGGGGGAGGATATCAGGGGCAAAATATGCTATTGCAGAGTGTAACACTGTGTCCGGGACTCGGGTTCTCTGCTATAACGTGTCACCGTTAGTCCTATGTACGTATGAAGTAACACCGTGGTTGTACCATCGGGATTCATAGACAGTACTCGTGGCTACTCTGGGAAACATTTGGTATGTCGTGGGTACCATTCTTATGTTATGCAAAGTGCTATAGCCACCCATGTCATGTCATGTTTATGAAAGTATGAAATGAACCGTTTTTCAAAAAGTTTTACAATGCATATGTCATGTTTATGTCTCATGCACCCTCTATTAACTCTAAGTCATTAATCGTAGAAAAAAAATCAAGTATGATTGATGTACAACCTTAACAAACCAACGAAGATTGTATGCAAGGACAAAGTAATTAAGGGTTAAGACATGTATGCTAAATAAATTATGTGTGTTTTTATGTCTTTATCTGTGATAGTTATTCATGAGATGTTACTTGGTTTACTGTTCCGCACATATGCTATGTTTTATTATTCCGCACTCTCTATGTTTATTTATTCCTGTTTACATTGAGCATTATGATGCCTGTGTTACATCATTATGTATCATCCATCACCCCAGTCCCTATGTTTGATCCACTTGACGAACCTAGGCAGAACTACTTGCTGAGCAATTCGTTATCGCTCACCCCTTTATTTCACCTCGCAGATCCATAGGACCTTGAACCAGAATTCATTGAAGACGAGCCCCGAAACTAGACGTATATTGCTGACTAGTAGCTGGCTATGTGTTACACCCCGTGACTTTTAAGCACGACTTTCAACACTCTAGGTCAACCTTAAGTGCAACTTAATTAATTATGTAGTTTACGAGACTTAGTTGCACAAAACATAGAAGAACAAAAGAAAGGGGTTAAAAGTAGAATTAAAAGAAACTAAGGGTAATTACTTAAAAGGTCCCTACTAGGAGTTAAGGGAGTTACACCACACTTTGGTATAACTCCCCATTGGCCATAAGGGGGGGACGGTTTTAACATCACAAAAGAAGAAGGAAAACCGCAGGAATTGAGAGAGAGGAGAAAAGGGAGAGGAAGAAGAAGAAGAGTGGAAGGAGAAGGAAGGATAAAGGCCATTCTAGGTTCAATTCTCATCAAGATTCTGCAGTAAATCCGTAAGCTTATCTAGAATTCAAGGCAAGTAATCTTTCTATACGCTTTATGCAAATTTTTATACCTTTGGCCCTATGTTCTTACAAAGAGAAAACATGAATCACACATTAGTATTCTTGTCTTGTTTATCTTAAATGCTTTGTTATATGTAAGTCTTGTTGCTAATTGCGTAAAGACTTGTTCTTTGGGCCAAATTTCTGGAAAAGTTGTGCAGTACTTGTTGTTAGTCAACCATGCCCATGATAGTATATATGTTGATGTGTTTCTTGCCTTGCTCTACTCTTGTGTTGATTGTATACACTTAGATGTCGAGAGTAAGTGCAGGAAATTGAGGGATGAGTGATGATATTGTTGTAGTCTTGTTGGTTGGGTATTGTTGATGATAACTCTTGAAGGTGGTGAATGGATGAAGATTTAGTGTGGATCTTGTTAGACATTCAATAAGTGTCAAATCATGATTAGATGTATGTTAAGTGTGATGAATCTAGTTGTTAAGATGGATCTTTAAGTGTTGAATCTGGAAGGGTTGAAGAAGAAAGGAGTTGGGTGGAAGTTACTGCAGAGAAACTGCAGTTTGGCATCGTCAGAACACTTCGAACGCCTACATGAGGTGCTTCATGTCACTATAGGCGCTTCATGTAGCGTTCCAAGTGTCCTGGAGCTTTCCCGTACAGAAAAACTGCAATTTAGAACCGTCAGAACACTTCGAACGCCTACATGAGGCGCTTCATGTCACATTAGGCGCTTCATGTGGTGTTCAATGTGTCCTGAATCATCCCCGAACACTTCGAACGCCTAGTAGAGGCGCTTCATGTACCATTAGGCGCTTCAAGTGGTGTTCCAAGTATTCTAGAAGTATTTTTGACCCTTTAGGCGCCCTATGTAAGTGTAGTAACTTTATACACTTCTTTTGGACATAAAATGCAAGGGTATTCGAGGTATATTTGAGGTGTAGATGGTAAGTTTGATTAAGTAAGCATAAGATTGAATTCTAGTGAATAAGTGAGACAAATGGACTTGGTAAAACACGTTTAGGGAGAGTTTGAGGTGCAAAACCATATCCTTGATAGACAAGATGTATGTGTGTGTGTGCTACATGTTGATATGAAGCTATCTGTGCATCCTGCATCATGACATGGGCACTTGCATTTGATTTGAGATATGTTGTGCAAAAGAACAAGAAAGGTAAAGTTTGCGAAAGACAAAATGGCTGCTGGTTGATCACAGGGTATAAAAGTCACGTCTGCGAAAGCAGGGTATAAAGAGCGTGATCTGTGAATCAACAGCAGGGTATAAAGTATGTTATGGGGCCGTGGACCTATCAGCACGGAAAATGAAGTATTTTATGGGGCCGTGGACCTATCAGCACGGATATATGATATATGTAATGGGGCCGTGGACCTTTCAGCACGGATATATGTTATATGTAATGGGGCCGTGGACCTTTCAGCACGGATATATGATGGCTGTGGGCTGATCACCCACAGGGTATAAAGTTCTGCTACGCGAAGAATATGATATGTAAAGTGATGAAATGTTTTGTGAAATGGCATGCATGACATGTTTATGAAAGAAGACATATGCATGGGTGTGTGTGTGATTTTAAAGAAGTACATGCATCATGGTACACGAAGCATAAGACTTGACATGCAAGAAACGTGATTAGTTTATGACTTGCTTATGTGATACGTTGTTTTAATGCATGTTGGTTCTCGTATCTGTGTTCACATATGTGCTTTATCTGTTTTGAGAAGTTCTTATTAAGATGCCATTTGCTAACCCGAGCACCTTATTTTGGGCAATGTTTTATTCACTGGTGACTCGACGTGTGTGATTCCGTAAGGTGTATAGACGGGTTACTTGCTGGCGAAGTTTTCGCTAAGAACAATCATTCTGTTCCTTTTCAGGTGAGCCTGAATATGAGTTGATATTTATCGAAGATGACGGCGAGTGGGCTCAATGGGACGATGGACAAGGGAATAGATAGATGCTGGATTATTCTGTTTAAGTTTGGAGACTCATTGTTATTATGTTGTTCTAAACCTTCTGTTGGCTAGATGAACAAACAGTTTGTTTTTATTTCCCCTGCATTTTATGGATGTTTAATGACGATGAAGGTTTAAGTTTTATGACGTTTCCGCTGGTTTTAGTATCTTACCTTATGAAGAATGTACGCATGATTTGCTTGACGCTTCGTAGTTCTCGTAGTAGGCTACGGCGGGTGCACTGGTTCCGATAACGGTATCGGGCTGGGGCGCTACAGGTGGTATCAGAGCCTAGGCTTCAGATCTAGTTCGGAAACTTAAGTTCATGATCTTTAGACACTTAAGCTATGATTCTCCTTTAAGGTTGATCTTTAGTTATAAGTGTTGATCTCTTTATTGGTTAAGTATGATATGGGTTGGGTGTGTGCGAGCGCGTCTTATTATCTAACTTTGTATTAATAGTTGTACTACACACCTCACCTATTAGTACGCATTCGAGCCTTCAGTAATCTTTTTGTATTTACTGAATGCTAATGCAATGTTGACCTTTTCAGAGAAACATGCCTCCCAGAAGAGATAACGCAGGCAACTCTGGCAATGGACAGGAGAACCAGCCACCACAAGTGGTTTTACCCCAAGTACTCACTGATGCGCTGACGGTCATTGCACAAGGGTATGTGCAGCAGCATCAGCCTCCGCCTCCACCACCGCCACAGCATAACATCAGGTTCTTTTATGGAGAGATGAGGAAGATGAGGGTGTCGGAGTTCGGTGGATGTACGGATCCTGAAGAGGCTCAGCATTGGTTGGCTGAAGTTGAGAAATGTTTCCGGCTGGTGCAAGTACCGAATGAGATAAAAGTTGAGGTGGCCACACCCCTTTTAAGTGGCAAGGCTGGCGAATGGTGGGAAGGAATGGTGTTGAGAATGACCCCACCAATCTCATGGACACAGTTCTGTGATGTTTTCCTGAAATATTATGTACCGGAGACGGCGATCTTGGACAAGATAAGGGCGTTTGACAGACTGGAGCAAGGAAGAATGACAGTGTCGGAGTATGCAGATCGTTTTCATGCCTTAGGTAAGTTTGCCCCTGCGATTATGTCTGATAATCGTCTTAAGATGACAAAGTTTGAGAGGGGTTTGGATTCGAGGATACAATCGGCGATAATGAATGCAGGGATGAAAACTTATGAGGATATGCTAGATGCGTGTTACCGTGTTGAAAGTGATTTTCGCCGAGTGGCGGCGAGAGCAGCTAGTGTTGGAGGGTCTGATAGAGGCAAGAGACCAAGGGAGGATGTGAGAGTGGGTGGAAGACCCGGACGTTGGGTCAAGATTCCGAAGAGAGGGCCAGTTGGGAATTTTCAGAGACTGCCACCCCAGAACCAAGTAGCTCAGCAGGCTATAGGAGTTTGTCCACATTGCGGCAGGAACCATGTTGGAGAGTGTAGGAAAGTGGCTGGGGCATGTTTTCGATGTGGTCAAGTGGGCCATATAATTAGAGATTGCCCGGAGATGAAGAAAAATAATCCTGGAGAGGCGGCTCAGCAGCCGAGAGCGAAGCCTAGAGCAAATGCCCGTGTACATCTCATGACGGATACGGATGTGCAGGAGGCTACCGACGTAGTAGCAGGTGCGATATTAGTAAATAAGGTACCTGCCAACGTGCTCTTTGATAGCGGCGCAAGCCACTCCTTCGTAGCAAAGAGATTCACTAAACACCTGAGTAGTCTGCCTGAATGGTTAGAAACTCCGTATCGTGTTCAAGCGGCCGGAGATCAAATTATGGTTTCGTATCATCGGTACCAGGATTGTGAATTGGAGTTTGAAGGACAAACATTCCCCGCCACACTGATCCCTATTTAGATGTATGACTTTGACGTCATATTAGGAATGGACTGGCTAGCCAAGAATCACGCTAATATTGATTGTCGGTTGAAGCAGGTGGCAATCAAGAATGCTAAGATGGAGGAGGTAATATTTCAAGGAGAGGCAGAACGAAGGAAAGTTCCCAAGAAGGTATATGTGTCTGTCGCACAAGCACGCAAAGCATTGAGGAAGGGTGCTGAGGGATTCTTAGTTTATGCCATGGATGTCACTCAGGAGGTGCCGTCTATGGAGCAAATTCGAGTGGTCAATGAATTTCCCGATGTGTTTCCGGAAGATTTACCAGGAGTACCACCTCCGAGAGAAGTTGAGTTCGAAATTAACTTGATTCCCGGAACAGAACCTATTTCCAAAGCTCCTTACAGAATGGCTCCGGCAGAACTGAGAGAGTTGAAGGAACAACTGCAGGAGTTACTAGACAAGAAGTTTATCCGCCCTAGTGTATCGCCATGGGGAGCACCCGTTTTGTTTGTAAAGAAAAAGGATGGCAGCATGAGGCTTTGTATTGATTATAGAGAGCTGAACAAAGTTACTATCAAGAATAAGTATCCCCTTCCACGAATCGAGGATTTATTTGACCAGCTCAAAGGTGCCAAGATCTTTTCGAAAATTGACCTTCGATCAGGATATCATCAGCTGCGAGTGAAGGCCGAGGACATCACAAAGACAGCCTTCCGCACAAGGTATGGCCACTATGAGTTTTTGGTGATGCCATTTGGATTAACCAATGCCCCCGCAGCTTTTATGGATCTTATGAATACCGTCTTTCGAGAGCAGTTGGATAAGTTTGTAGTGGTATTCATAGATGATATCCTTGTGTATTCTCCTGACGAACAAACTCACGACGAGCATTTGAGAACCGTACTAGGCATTTTGAGGCAGAAACAACTTTATGCAAAGTTTAGCAAGTGTGAGTTTTGGTTAAGAAGTGTGGCTTTCTTAGGCCACGTGATATCAGAAGAGGGGATTGCGGTGGACCCGAAGAAGGTGGAAGCTATAACTGAATGGCCTAGACCTACCAATGTCACCGAAGTGCGAAGTTTCTTGGGTCTAGCGGGTTATTACAGGAAATTCGTTGAGGGATTCTCAAGAATTGCTGTACCTCTCAGTCGCCTTACTCAAAAGAAGTCCAAGTTTGAGTGGACGGCGGAATGCGAGCAGAGTTTCACGGAGCTTAAGAAGAGATTAACGACAGCTTCAGTTTTAGCTCAACCCTCTGGAACGGATGGATTTGTGATTTATAGTGATGCGTCAAAGAACGGGTTAGGTACGTAAATTATAGTATAAGGTTATGATCTTATATATATCCATTAAGTTTAGACTAACACCTTATTTGTAGGTTGTGTTTTAATGCAAAACGAACGAGTCATCGCGTATGCCTCACGACAGCTAAAGCCTTATGAACAAAACTATCCCACACATGATCTTGAACTTGCCGCGGTTGTGTTCGCCTTGAAGATTTGGCGGCATTATTTGTATGGAGAGAAGTGCGCGGTATTCACAGATCATAAGAGCCTAAAGTATTTGTTCTCGCAGAAGGAATTGAATATGAGGCAGCGGAGATGGTTGGAATTGCTAAAAGACTACGACCTAACTATTCATTATCACCCGGGAAAGGCTAACAAGGTAGCCGACGCCTTAAGTAGGAAGTCCAGCCATGCACGACAATCACCACTGGAAAGAGAGATGGAGGAGTTTGGTTTAGATTTGATTGAATCCACGGTGAATGTTTTGACAGCCTTGACTATCACCCCGAGTTTGATTGATCGGATAAAGGAGGCACAGAAGAGAGATAAGGCTTTAAGTGAGATAATGGAAAGGGTGAAACATAGTCAAGTTGAAGGATTTCGGACTAAGGAGGATGGGAGCTTATGGTTCAGGGAGAGATTATGCGTTCCGGATGTTGACGAACTTAGGAAAGAAGTTTTGCAAGAAGCTCATAATTCAAGGTTATCGATACACCCCGGTAGCACCAAGATGTATAGAGATCTCAAGCGTTACTATTGGTGGTCTGGGATGAAAAGACATATCGCGGAATTCATAGAGAGGTGTTTGATGTGTCAACAAGTCAAGGCGGAACACCAACGGCCCGGTGGATTGTTGATGCCGTTGGAGATTCCGGAATGGAAATGGGAACATGTCACAATGGATTTTGTAGCGGGTTTACCAAAGACAAGAAGTGGATGTGACATGATTTGGGTTATCGTGGATCGTTTAACAAAGTCTGCCCATTTCCTACCCGTTTCAAGTGAAGCACCTCTTGATAAATTAGTGAACTTGTATATGGACAGCATTGTTAGCTTGCATGGAGTCCCAGTAAGTATAGTATCCGACCGAGACTCACGATTCACATCTAAGTTTTGGACAGCATTCCAAGAAGCCATGGGTACAGAATTAAGGTTGAGTACGGCATATCATCCCCAAACTGATGGACAGTCCGAGCGGACAATTCAAACCTTGGAAGATATGCTAAGAGCTTGCGTGCTGGATTTCAAAGGGAGTTGGGACGGAATGGTAAAGCTGATGGAATTTTCTTATAACAATAGTTACCACAGCGCTATTGATATGGCTCCTTTTGAGGCTTTGTATGGAAGGAAATGTAGGTCTCCGATTTATTGGGACGAAGTGGGCGTGAGGACCATTACCGGACCTGAGCTATTAGAGAAAACGTTAGAGAAGGTGAAGGTCATTCGGGAAAGACTCAAGACGGCTCAGGACCGTAGCAAGAGTTGGGCAGATTCCAAACGACGACCATTGGATTTTGATGTGGGTGATAAAGTTTATTTGAAGGTATCACCTACGAAGGGCGTCATGAGGTTTGGAGTAAAAGGCAAGCTAAGCCCTCGTTTCATTGGTCCCTATGAAATACTTGAGAAGGTAGGAGCCTTGGCATATAGGTTGGCATTACCTCCAGTGTTAGCGCAAGTTCACAATGTATTCCATGTGTCACAATTGAGAAAGTACGTGGCGGATCCGAGTCATGTACTTGAAGCTCAACCTTTGGAACTCAAGGATGACGTTACATATGAGGAAGTACCCGTGAAAATTGTGGACCGAAAGGATCAAGTGTTGAGGAAGCGAGTGATCCCTTATGTAAAGGTTCAATGGAGCAATCACACGGAACGTGAAGCCACTTGGGAGCTCGAAGAACAAATGCGGGAGAAGTATCCTCAGCTCTTCAACTAAGGTACGTAAGTTTCGAGGACGAAACTTTTTGTAAGGGGGGTGGAATGTTACACCCCGTGACTTTTAAGCACGACTTTCAACACTCTAGGTCAACCTTAAGTGCAACTTAATTAATTATGTAGTTTACGAGACTTAGTTGCACAAAACATAGAAGAACAAAAGAAAGGGGTTAAAAGTAGAATTAAAAGAAACTAAGGGTAATTACTTAAAAGGTCCCTACTAGGAGTTAAGGGAGTTACACCACACTTTGGTATAACTCCCCATTGGCCATAAGGGGGGACGGTTTTAACATCACAAAAGAAGAAGGAAAACCGCAGGAATTGAGAGAGAGGAGAAAAGGGAGAGGAAGAAGAAGAAGAGTGGAAGGAGAAGGAAGGATAAAGGCCATTCTAGGTTCAATTCTCATCAAGATTCTGCAGTAAATCCGTAAGCTTATCTAGAATTCAAGGCAAGTAATCTTTCTATACGCTTTATGCAAATTTTTATACCTTTGGCCCTATGTTCTTACAAAGAGAAAACATGAATCACACATTAGTATTCTTGTCTTGTTTATCTTAAATGCTTTGTTATATGTAAGTCTTGTTGCTAATTGCGTAAAGACTTGTTCTTTGGGCCAAATTTCTGGAAAAGTTGTGCAGTACTTGTTGTTAGTCAACCATGCCCATGATAGTATATATGTTGATGTGTTTCTTGCCTTGCTCTACTCTTGTGTTGATTGTATACACTTAGATGTCGAGAGTAAGTGCAGGAAATTGAGGGATGAGTGATGATATTGTTGTAGTCTTGTTGGTTGGGTATTGTTGATGATAACTCTTGAAGGTGGTGAATGGATGAAGATTTAGTGTGGATCTTGTTAGACATTCAATAAGTGTCAAATCATGATTAGATGTATGTTAAGTGTGATGAATCTAGTTGTTAAGATGGATCTTTAAGTGTTGAATCTGGAAGGGTTGAAGAAGAAAGGAGTTGGGTGGAAGTTACTGCAGAGAAACTGCAGTTTGGCATCGTCAGAACACTTCGAACGCCTACATGAGGTGCTTCATGTCACTATAGGCGCTTCATGTAGCGTTCCAAGTGTCCTGGAGCTTTCCCGTACAGAAAAACTGCAATTTAGAACCGTCAGAACACTTCGAACGCCTACATGAGGCGCTTCATGTCACATTAGGCGCTTCATGTGGTGTTCAATGTGTCCTGAATCATCCCCGAACACTTCGAACGCCTAGTAGAGGCGCTTCATGTACCATTAGGCGCTTCAAGTGGTGTTCCAAGTATTCTAGAAGTATTTTTGACCCTTTAGGCGCCCTATGTAAGTGTAGTAACTTTATACACTTCTTTTGGACATAAAATGCAAGGGTATTCGAGGTATATTTGAGGTGTAGATGGTAAGTTTGATTAAGTAAGCATAAGATTGAATTCTAGTGAATAAGTGAGACAAATGGACTTGGTAAAACACGTTTAGGGAGAGTTTGAGGTGCAAAACCATATCCTTGATAGACAAGATGTATGTGTGTGTGTGCTACATGTTGATATGAAGCTATCTGTGCATCCTGCATCATGACATGGGCACTTGCATTTGATTTGAGATATGTTGTGCAAAAGAACAAGAAAGGTAAAGTTTGCGAAAGACAAAATGGCTGCTGGTTGATCACAGGGTATAAAAGTCACGTCTGCGAAAGCAGGGTATAAAGAGCGTGATCTGTGAATCAACAGCAGGGTATAAAGTATGTTATGGGGCCGTGGACCTATCAGCACGGAAAATGAAGTATTTTATGGGGCCGTGGACCTATCAGCACGGATATATGATATATGTAATGGGGCCGTGGACCTTTCAGCACGGATATATGTTATATGTAATGGGGCCGTGGACCTTTCAGCACGGATATATGATGGCTGTGGGCTGATCACCCACAGGGTATAAAGTTCTGCTACGCGAAGAATATGATATGTAAAGTGATGAAATGTTTTGTGAAATGGCATGCATGACATGTTTATGAAAGAAGACATATGCATGGGTGTGTGTGTGATTTTAAAGAAGTACATGCATCATGGTACACGAAGCATAAGACTTGACATGCAAGAAACGTGATTAGTTTATGACTTGCTTATGTGATACGTTGTTTTAATGCATGTTGGTTCTCGTATCTGTGTTCACATATGTGCTTTATCTGTTTTGAGAAGTTCTTATTAAGATGCCATTTGCTAACCCGAGCACCTTATTTTGGGCAATGTTTTATTCACTGGTGACTCGACGTGTGTGATTCCGTAAGGTGTATAGACGGGTTACTTGCTGGCGAAGTTTTCGCTAAGAACAATCATTCTGTTCCTTTTCAGGTGAGCCTGAATATGAGTTGATATTTATCGAAGATGACGGCGAGTGGGCTCAATGGGACGATGGACAAGGGAATAGATAGATGCTGGATTATTCTGTTTAAGTTTGGAGACTCATTGTTATTATGTTGTTCTAAACCTTCTGTTGGCTAGATGAACAAACAGTTTGTTTTTATTTTCGCTGCATTTTATGGATGTTTAATGACGATGAAGGTTTAAGTTTTATGACGTTTCCGCTGGTTTTAGTATCTTACCTTATGAAGAATGTACGCATGATTTGCTTGACGCTTCGTAGTTCTCGTAGTAGGCTACGGCGGGTGCACTGGTTCCGATAACGGTATCGGGCTGGGGCGCTACACTATGGCCTCTTTTGTAATTTTGGATATTCAGCTCTTTATTTTGATATTTTGTACTATGGATGTATCTATGACACTAATGCGGATGTACTAGGATGTACTTCAGTTGATGTTTATTTCTGCTTATGTTATTTTGTTTCCGCTTATCATACATGTTATTACGATTTGTACATGTATGACACCGATGCCTTGTACTTCTCGTAGTAGAGTACGGCGGATGCACCGTGCCGAGACCATAGTCCCGGGCGGGGCACTACAGATATCCTAATTAATTCCTACTCAAGTTTTTATTCCATGGTAACTGTAGCGCTCCGTACCCTGCCTTCCTGCGTACGGTGCGTCCGCCGTACTTCACTACGAAGAGTACCAGACGTCAATGCATAACATGTCATAGTCCATAACAAAATTCATGGACTTTCATGCCTATATCTTAACAGATAACCAAAAACTTAGGCAGAATAAAAACTTTTAAACTAAGCATTCCGAATATCCGACATAAGGTTTACAACCATGTCCACCAAAACATAAAGGGAAATCCGAAATTAATGTTCCATCATAAGTTCATCAAGACATAACCCATCATAATAAAAATCCTTAGGCTGCAATCCTCCCGCACGTCTACGGGTATGGAACTCCAGGTTCATCATCAATCCACTCTATTCCATTCCCTGCAGGCTCTGGGAGGAAAAATAAGGGGGTGAGTGACAAAGTCACCAGCAAGTACACCATAAACAATCAAGAATTAAATGGAAAGTATACACAAGAACCAAATCCCAAGAATTTGGATTCCCAACATACCTGGCCTTCAATCCATTAGCCGCAAAGGAAATAAGATCATAACTTATGCGACGAAAGATAATAAGATCATAACTTAGGTGACAGTAAATAATAAGGTCGTAACCTAAGTAACCGTACATCTAGCATTCGAATAGCCATTAAATGTAACATGTGTGAATATGCAAATGTGATGCAGTATGACAAGATGAGGATAAATTCGATCATTCTTTCTTTCAAAACATCATCGTCATAAAACGAGAATAGAGAGTGTTCAGATCTATTATCTCTGGATCAGAGGTGGTCATATCATGCCTTTCGGATCTATTGTTTCAGGATCCGAAAACGGTCATACTCAATCCTCATCATCAGGTCTATTCTCTCCGGACCTGAACGGTCGTAATTCATTATCAGGTCTATTCTCTCCGAGCCTGAACGGTCATAATCATCATCAAGTCTATTCTCTCTGGGCCTTAATGTCATAATCATCACCAGATCAATTAACCCTGGATCTAGAGCGGGTTGTGCTGGCCAAGAATTAATGGTGCCAATAGGAGTCTTTCTTTCAAAAAAAATCTTTTCTTAAATTTCTTTGGCATAAAATTAGTCTCATAAATCGTATAAATGGGGACAATGCAATACATGATGTGCAACATGCAATTCATGACTAAATACATCACATAACCCATATATGGACTTGTCCCTTAATTTGGAAAACATTCCAGCATTAATGCTCTGTTCATGCAGCCTCATGATTATCAATTCAGGGCCTATTTTTACAAACTCATGCCACACATATACATAATGGAGTCTTATCTGCATGCCATAAAAATTTTGTAACATTTCGAGGTAGTTAAAACCCTCAAATCATTAAATTACTGAAAAGGAATACTGCTGAATCCAGCAGTGCAGTACCCGCCCTTACCTCAGTTTCATGGGCCATAAGGCGTTATCTAATTAAGACTAATACCTGGAAACATATCAAATACACTAAGAAGTAATATTCAAAGGCCCAAACATCACATACAAGTGCAATTGAACAAGATTAAGGCCTTAACATACGCAATACCAGACGGCCCCGTTTCCCAATTTTTGTACCGTGACTTTCCCTTAATTGTTACCCCATAAAAACAGTAATTTCAAGAAAATTCTTTACATGAACATATTCATCTATGTCTTAGGTAAGTACTGTAAAAATTGCAAGGCAATCCAATATACTTAAGGGGGTCATTTAATTTTATTTCTCAGTCAAGGTATTTACTGGAACTGCAGTAATCTACTTCCACTAAAAATTTCATTAAGGCCCAACCACAAGCCCTGTTTTCAAAATTCCACCTCACACTTTTACTAAGCATACAAGGATACCATCCTACCAAAATTTAGCTAAATTGCACTATCCTAAGGTTCGTTTTCAGGTCACACAATACGCTACTCAAAACTATCCAGCTCTAGTAGATTTTCCTTTTATCACTCTTTCTTGTTCAATACTTTCCAACTAGTTTTATTTCTCTAAAATTACTTTTTAACCACTAAATACCTATTTCAACATAGTTATTCCAAGTTTCACAATAGTCCTTAAGATACACATGTATCATGCCAAAACAACCTTGCAACGTACACATATCACACGCCATTTTCATACATTTTACCTCTCATAAAGTCTATTCTCAACAAGAATAATTCATGCATCCAATAATCATCATAACAGCCCATTTCTTGCACATAGTAGGTATCTTGTCATATTTTAGTTTGAGCAAAAACATATCCATGTAGTAAATCATACAATCATGACAACACTTGTTCTTAAATTACTAATTCTCATGTTTAGTACTTAGAATATTCAACTAAGATTCACATCTTAGAGAGGCTAGTCATTCAAGCATACACTTCACAAATAAGTCAAGGTTGCTTAGAGTGTACTTGCCTCTTTGAGCTTAGATATTTCTCTAGCTTGTGCCTTGGTTGAAATAGAGGGGAATTTCCTCCAACTTCTTCCTATGGCATATGGTTTTGAGAGAGGAAGTGGAAGTAGATGTTAGCTACTATTTAAAGACATAATAGAGCCAGTTTGAGGTTAGATTAGCTTACCAAAATGGTGTTCAAATGGGGATTGCAAGAGGTTCAACCCACCAAATGCTTAGTACCTCCTAGTAGCTTGGAGAAGGTTCACCTAGTGACCCATTGAAGGCCACAGTTCTGATGAGGGAAAACAAACAAAAATGTAAGATTTACATTTTAAAGAAAATGAAATCTACTTTAGAATCTAGGATGTAACTCACCTAGATGAAACTTGGATCTTGAAGATGGTTCTTGGATCTCTTTAGTCCAAGGCTAGCCGTACGAGAGAAGGTGATGGAAGATTTGCCTAAGCATGTAAGAAGTCTTGGATTTTTTGCTTAGGTGAGTTCTTGAGAGGGTTGAGAGTTGGAGATGGAGAGAAGCTTCTAGGACCTTTTCGAAAATGTTTTCTTGTAATGCCAAGAGGAGTGGCCAGCGGTTTCTTAAAGAAGGAGGTGAAGAAAACCTTTCATTGCATGGAACACCATAATCAGTGTCTTACATCAATTACTATTTGAGTTACTTTTTGAGGTGGGATTAAGAAAAGTAACTAAGGTTGTTAAGGAGAGTTACCATGGATTAGCCATGGGGTAATCCTGCGGTGGGGGTAGCTTTAGGCTTCTTTATTCTTTAGTTTGCTTTTCAAAGTAGTAAATGAAAAAGTTGATAGTTAGTTGAGATATTAATGGTAAAGGTGATCACATAATCCCCCCATTGATTTTCATCCAACGGTCTCAAGGTGGAAAGGGAGAAAAATCTTAAGTCTTGAAATAACATCTTACTTCACTTTATGTGTAAGACCTTTTTGAATAAACAATAATGTGATTAGTTGAAGCACTTAAATAAAAAGTAATCTCATGGATGCCTTATCCATCCTTTAATCGGCGGTTGAAGAGGAGAAAAAGGTGGGAAACTTTTTCTTAAACTCTAGAAAACACATTTAGTAGAATTCTTAATTCCATGTGTAGGCTTTTAGGCTCACTTTAAGAAGCTGTTAAAGGCTAGTTGCCTTTTTAAGGATTTAAAGTATTCTAGAATTTCCCAAGACCCTTATGGCCGGATTTTCTAAAATCTTATAAGGTCAAAATTGACTTTTAACATGCTTCAAAAGACATGCTTAGAGTATCATACTATTTCTTATAGTATTCACTTTAAGGAAAAATAGTTAAAGAAGAATTGATATAACTTATTAAAATGCACTTGGAAGATCCAACATTTCACTAAACCACTTCATACGAGTCTCAAGTACAATACGAATTTTGTTGGGTACAACAGTAACTTTACCGATATTCAACTTTGTAGGACCTGCATAGCACCACTAGAGGGGGGTTGAATAGCGAGTGCGGAAAATTAGGTTTTAAAACTTTTTGACCCAAATTACTCACTTCTGAAAACAGTTTTGTTTTTCAGATCCTGATTTGAATTTTTTAATGACCTAGTTGTAGACCTCCAAAAATTATGAAATTTGGTGATAATGTACTCTCAGATTTTATGAGTGACTCATGAAAATTTCAAATTAAAACTCCAAACCTAACACCTTGAAAATACGTTTTTGATCATATTGTGCAAATCTGCCAGAAACGTACTCCGATTTGAAAAATTTATTCATCTTAAATGGTAACTCTAAATGGTCTGAATGCAAAAATTTTATGATTTTTGAAAATTGTTTACTATTTTTATCGTTGCAATGAAATCAATGCAGAAAACTTGAAACTGAAAGTAAAGTACTGAAAAGTAAGAACACCAAGAATTTTATACTGGTTCGGTTAAATCAACCTACTCCAATCTTCTAGGACACCTTCCTCGGTTATCACTAAACACAACAAACACCTTACCACAAGGGTTACTAGACTTAAACACTAACTCCACCCTTTTACAATCAAAAAAATCAAGCAAATAATCATGAACACCACCATCGACGGAATGAATGTTTGATCACACCTTGATCAACCTTTTATAAGCAATGAACATGTGTAGGTGGCATATCCAAAGCCTATATAATAATTGGAATATATGAACAATAGGATTGAGACTAAGAAGAAGAATAAAGGAAGGAAGAAAAAGAGAGTAGTCTAGCCTTTTGCACTTGAAAGAATATGAATTATTGCTTGGCCTTGTCTTGCACTATCTCCCCTTTTTATCTCCCTTTGGCCGCCCCCTAGGGCTTTTTCCTACCTTGAGAATTGTCTTTAGTGTCATTGGAAGATTGCCTTGTGTAGAAGATGACACAATCTTGCTTACTTGGTGCAATATGATTGGAAGGATGACTTGGCCTTGCTTAGTTGTCACTTGTTGATTGGTCCATCTTGGCACCCTTGTAATGAGCTATAAATTCTAAAAAAAATGAAAACATGTGCTCAAATTCTAGTCAAATTATTATCATACAATCACACATTAATCTCCCTTCAATTTTGGAAGACAAATGAAGACAATTCAAGGCACAAAATTGCCCACTATAACACGTGTTGAAATAAGCTCCACCTTGGCTCCAACATGGATGTAGTAGGCGTGTAAGAGAGGCTGCACATGTGTTGAAATTTTATTTTGGCAAGCTTTGTCAAATAATGCACAATATTTACATATATATGGTAAATAATAGTCATCCCTATTTTGAATTTTCTAGAACACTTTAACATGTATGAATGTGTAAAATTTGTCTAGATACATGCTACATTTATGCCAAAAAGTTCCATGTATGTATGTTCGTAGAAAACCGAATTTTCGACTTTGATCGATTACACGATTTTTCTCCGATTAATTTCAAACTTCTTACACATAAAATATATCTTATGTCACACATGATATACATAAAATGAAGTGTATATTCAGCTCCAATAGCTGAGTAGAAAACACCCATGTGCAAAAATGACATTGACTTTGAATTCTCCACAAATCTAGGCTAAATTGTGGGTGATTTGTGTGTGCCAACATGCTATGACTTAGTGTCTGTTAGTAACATGTGAGCCACGAAAGTTTTAAGCATTTTTGATGCATATGGACTGGCCATCTTTATATGGAAGTACGTGACATGTCGGTGAAGTTCCGGTAGTCACCCGATACAACAATTTTCTGTTTATGACCATATAACATGTCGTTAAAATTTTGGCGTTGCCCTGACTTATATCATATGATATAAGACCCGAATATACTTATAAATATGAGGTGTATATAGTGGTGTAATGTCGACGTATGTTTATAATATATGTGACGTGACGGTGGTACGCAGAATATATGTATATAGTGTCTTTTATTAAAATAATATGGATACATATATTAGATATATATTAGGCGTGTAAATGGAATAGGGAGAAGACTTTCCATTCTCAAATTTGTTGCCATATAGCTTTCACCAAATATGTCTTCATTTAATGAACTAGTTAGTTCATCAACTTAAGCACTCCACTTAATGAACTAGTTTAATTCATTAATTGTGGCACATGACAATAGTACAAAGACAACAAATGTTTTCCATATGATGCAAGCTTTAACGCTTCATGTCTTGTTAGTACGACAACAATATATATAAGCATATAAAGCATGTTTATCACAAAAACGTGTCAAGTAATACTTTCTTAATGCATTTCGTAAGCGCGTAGCATTGAAATCATGCATTTGTAAATCACTCAAACCCTTTTTCTCAACAATCTCCCCCTTATGATTATTTAAAAAATAACAGTGGTTCATGATTTAAATGTGATTGCTATCCCTCCAATTATGCACAAATTTGAATTTTGAATTTTGAATTTCATATCGTCGTGTGGTCCCCCTTAAATCATGCATTTCTCTCTCCCTTTATTTTGTAAATGTCATCAAAAGTAAGAATGGAAAGAACTAGCAGTTTATAGCATATCATGCATTTCAAGTACGTTCTTAAGGGTTATTGGTTCAACTCTTTGCAAATGCACCTTTTGGTACCCAAACTTAGGTGACATTTCTTGGTCTTACAAAAGGTGAGAAAAGAGATGAAGAAGTAATATAATAAATGCTAAGTGCAAGTTCGTTTGGCCTATGGTCGAGAATGCCATCATGCTCATGATAATATTTTTGTTTTTGATATGCCTTTGTGTTAGTATGCTTGGTGCATGATCTAGATGCATTTGTGTTGTATGAATGTCGTGTATGCATCAATGGCTTCCTTTCATATCTATATGGCACATAATTATATTTCGTATGAGATGAAAAAGAAGTAGCACGATGAGATGAGATGAGCGGTGATCCAGGCGTCCTTTTAGGTTGTATATTTGTCTTGAATGCATGCGGTTTCTTAGATGAGGAGTCTTTTCTAAATCCGCGTTTCTTGATCTCAAATTTGAAATCTCAGCTTTCATCTCAGTTTTCTCAGATATTAAGGAGGAAATCTCAGATTTTAATGAATTTATCATGCAAGAAAACTCTTCTTTTGAATAGTTTAATTGAGATACAAGATTCGTTTTAGAGGATTCTATTAATTTCTTGTCTTCAATTCAACGTTTCTTCTCTTTTGCAAGAGTCTTAGAAAACTTATGCAACTCAAGATATTGACTAAATAAATCATCATAATAGGGTTCGGAATCAAAATCAGAGTCAGAAGATATATCATTTGATGCCTTGGATGTAAAGCATACTTGAGCCATTTCCTCTTCGGTTTCTTCACTTTCGGAATCGGAAGAATCACTCCATATGGAGGCTTTAAGGGCTCTACTCCTTTGTTTAGGTTCTGAGATGGGTCTAGTTTTTGTCCGATCCTTATCATGGTTTTTGTTCATTGTTTTGTCGTTGTTCGGGCAGTCATAAGAGATATGCCCAAGTCTTCCATAAGTATAACACTTAATATCCTCATTATTTTTATTTCTATGATTCTTCGATGAAGTATGCTTAGGTTTGTTTTTAAGAGATTTTCTCATGATCTTTCTTAACCTTTTAGCCAACGTCATTATATCTTCATCATCGGAGTCCGTGTCACTATCATATACGCGATCTTAAGAGGTAGAGACGTATTCATTTGATTTAAATGCTATAGCCTTATCTTGTTTAAAAGTAGATTCAGAATTTCTTAGAGTGATTTTGTTTTCATATACCTTTAATGATCCGATTAATTCCTCCATTTTATCGCTTGTTTCCTTACTTTCTTCGATCGCCATGATTTTGGGATCCTATTCAGATGGGAGGCTCCTTAGCACCTTTTGTACCTTTTCCTATGTAGAAAATGCTTTTCCAAGACACTGAAGAGAATTGTAAATGTTAGTCAATTGTAAATCCATATCAACAATAGATTCATTCGGTAATAATTTGAAGGACTCAAGAGTTCACATAAGCATGTTTATCTTGGACTCTTTAACCTGACTAGTACCTTCATGTTTCATTTCAAGAATTCTCCACATTTCTTTGACACTAGAGCAATTGGACACGTAACTTCATTCGCTTTTACTTAAATCATTTAGAAGGAGTTGCATAGCCTTAGCATTCATGATCTCTTTTTACCGTCTACGGTATACTCTTGCTTAGGTTTTACTACTTCTAATGTAACGCCATCAATCGTAGTTATTTTAGATGGAATAAAAGGACCGTCTTCTATGATGGACCATAAGTCTATATCAATAGCCATAAAGAAAAGTTTCATTCTAAGTTTCCATTGTATAAAAGACTCACCGTTGAAAAGAGGAGGCCTTACGCTTGACATTCCTTCTGGCTCGGTTTTATAAGTAGTGGATTCTATCTCACAAAGATCATTGGATCCTATTGTAATGAGTGTGTCCGTTTAAAACTTTTTGACCCAAACTACTCACTTTTGAAAAACGTTTCTATTTTCAGATCCTGATTTGAATTATTTAAATGACCTAGTTGTAGGCATCAAAAAATTATGAATTTTGGTGAGAATGTACTCTAAGATGTTATGAGTGACTCACAAAAAATTCAAATTAAAACTCCAAATCTAACCCCTTGAAAGTACGGTTTTGGTCAGATTGTGCAAATCTGTCAGAAACTGTAATCCGATTTAAAAAATTTATTACTATTAAATGGTAACTCTAAATGGTCTGAAACCTTTATGATAAGACCCTTAAGATGCGTATTCTAGTGGGTTGAAACAGTTTATGAAAATTTCTTTGGGAAGTATGTCAACCATGTTGATATTCTCAACCTTTTGCAAATCTGAAATTCAGATTGAACTAGTCTCAGAACTATTAACGTTTGATTGACTTATACTTATTCAAATGAGGTGAAACTTGCGCCAAATGAAAACTAGGATGTGTAGCTATGTTTCTTCAAAGTTTTATGATTTTTGAAAAGCATTTACTATTTTTACTATTGCAATAAATTCAATGCAGAAAACTGAAAACTGAAAGTAAAGTGCTGAAAGTAAGAATACCAAGAATTTTATACTGGTTCGGTTAAATCAACCTACTCCAGACTTTGAGGACACCTTCCTCGGTTATCACTAAACACAACAAACACCTTACAACAAGGGTGACTGGAGTTAAACGATAACTCCACCCTTTTACGTTCAAAACAATCAAGCAAATCAATCACGAACACCATCACCACCAATCGAATGAAGGTTTGATCACACATTGATCAACCTTTTTTAAGCAATGAATGTGTATAGTGTAGGAACTGTATAGAACCACTAGAAAGGGGGAGGGTTGAATAGTGGGTGCGGAAAATTTGGTTTTTCAAAAATTTTTGACTAAAAATCTCACTTCTGAAAACAGTTTCTAGTTTCAGATCCTGATTTTAATTAATTTAATGACCTAGTTACAGACCTTCAAAAATTATGACATTCGGTGTGAAAAAACTCTCAGATGTTCTTAGTATCTCATAAATATTGCAAATTAAAATTCTATTCCTAACCACTTGAAAATACATTCTTGGTCAGATTGCGCGAATCTGCCAGAAACCATACTCCGATTTGAAAAATTTATTCCGATTAATTTGTGACTCCAAATGATCTGAAAATTTTATGGAATGTCCCTTAGGATATATACTTTAAAGGGTTGAAATATTTTCCCAAAATTCCTTTGGTAATTATGTCAAATACATTGATGTTCTCAACCTTTGCAAATCTGAAATTCAGATTGCATTAGTCTCAGAACTATTCAAATTTGACTGAATTATACTTATCCAAATGAGTTGAAACTTACACCAAATGAAAGCTACGATATGTGGCTGTGTTTCTCGAAAGTTTTGTAATTTTTTAACAATGTTTACTATTTTTTTTGTCGCAACGAAATTGATGTAAAATACTGGAAACTAAAAGTAAAGTGCTGAAAGTAAGAACACCAAGAATTTTATACTGGTTCGGTTAAAACAACCTACTCCAGTCTTCGATGACACCTTCCTCAGTTATCACTAAACACCAAAACACCTTGACACAAGGGTTACTGGAGTCATACACCAACTCCACCCTTTTTCAACCAATACAACCAAAACAACCAAACAAATCGATCACGAACACCACCACCAATCGAATGAAGATTTGATCACACCTTGATCAACCTTTTACAACAATGAATGAGTGTGGGTGGTATAGTAAAAGCCTATATAATATCAATATTATATGAATAATAGGCTTGAGAGAAGAAGAAGAAAGAAAGAAAAAGAGAAGAAGAAAGTAGTAGAGCTTCTTGATCTTGAGAGAATGAGAGTTGTAGTCTTAGCCTTGTTTGGACTATTTCTCTTCCTTCTGAGCATGTGTGGCTGCCCCCTAGGGCATCTTCCCTTTCTTAAGAATTCTCCTTGATACCTTTGGAAGATTGCCTTACGTAGATATGACACCATCTTGCTTATTTGGCACACTATGATTGGAAGAATGACTTGGCCTTGCTTACTTGTCACTTCATAATTGGTCCAACTTGACATCCTTTAATTAGCTGTAAAATCTGAATAAAAACTTATAAAACATGTGCTCAAATGTAGTCAAAATATTACCGTACAATCACACATTAATCCCCTTCAATTTTGGAATAAAATTGAAGACAAAAATGCACCAAAATTTGTCCATAATGAACAACATGTGCTGAAATTTCAGCATGTGTTGTATTTTGAATTGTTTCCTTATGTATTGCCTTCTTCAATGTCACCAATCATGTGTGGCTTATTTTCCACCAATTGAAGTACCAAATAAATGCCAAATAAGCTCCGTCTAAGCTCCAACATGGATGTAGTAGGCGCGTAGAAAGGCTGCACATGTGCTGAAATTTTATTTTGGCAAGCTTTGACAAGTAATGCACAATATTTACACATATACGGTAAATTGCAATCAGCCCTAATTTGAATTTTCTAGAGCACGTTTGTAATATATATAACGTGTCGGTAGTATGTCGGAATATATGTGTATTGTGTCTTTTTAACAAAAATATGAATATATATATATATATATATATATATAATATATTAGGCGTGTATCTTGTATATCACAAAAATGTGTACAGTAATAATTTTGTCATGCATTTTGTAAATTCGTACTATTTAAATCATGCACTTGTAAATCATTCAAACACTTTTTCTCAACAATCTCTCTCTTTTGATGATTTACAAAATAACACTGGTTCATGATTGAAATATGATCGCTCCCCCTCCAAATATGCTCAAATTCGAATTTTGAATTTTGAATTTTATACCATCGTTGTCTCCCCCTTAAATTGTTGCCATCATGCTCTCTCTCCTCCTTAAATCATGCATCTCTCTCCCCCTTTATTTTGCAAATAATATCAAAAGTACATGTAAGAAAGAAATAACAGTTTATAGTATATCAACAAAAATCATGCATGTGCATTCTTAAGGGTTATTTATTCAACCCCTTTGCAAATGTACCTTTTGGTACCCAAACTTGGGTGGCCTTCCTAGGTCTACCAAAAGGTAAGAAAAGAGATGAAGAAGCAATGTAATAGATGTTCGGTGCAAATCCGTTTGTCCTTTGGCCGAGAATGCCATCATGCACATGATATGATTTTCGTTTTTGATATACCTTCGTATTAGTGTGCATGGTGCGTGATGCATTTTCATGATATCATCGTTGCATATGTATCAATGGCTTTCTTTTATATCTATGTGGCACACAATTATGCTTTTCATGTGATGAAAAAGAAGTAGCGCGATGAAATGCAACGTGGGGCTCCCTAGATTGTATTGTCGTCTTCTTAGGCTTTGCGATCGTTTGAAATATATGTTGTTGCTTATATGAAGATAAAACAAAATTTGTAGATTTGTTTTGTACATGATTATCTTCAATATACCCTAATCCGGTTTTGTCTGTTTCATGTTTATGCGAAGAAATGAGACGATCTAACATGCAAGATCTTCTATCGAATTGTTTTACCTTCTTTTCTAGATCTTCGTTTCTTGATCTCAAATCTGAGATCTCGGCTTTCATTACCACGTTTTCAGATGTCAAGGATTGAATTTCAGATCTCAATGAAACAATCAAATTAGACGACTCCTCTTTTAAATCGTTTAATTGAGATACAAGATTTGTGTTAGAGTATTCTAACAATTTATTGTCTTCAATTAAGTGTTTCTTTTCTTTTGCAAGAGTCTTAGCAAACTTATGTAATTCAAGATATTAAACATACAAATCATTATGAGATAGTTCAGAATCCGAATCAGAATCAGAATCAGAATTTACCTCAATATCAAAAGGTGGAGGCCTTTGGTTTGACATACCTTATTGTTAGGTTTTCTGGCTAGTGGATGCTATCTCACAAAGATCGTTGGATCTCCTTGTAGTGAGTGTGCCTGCGCTCTGATACCACTTGTAGGACCTATATAGAACCACTAGAAAGGGGAGGGGGTTTGAATAGTGGATGCAGAAAATTGGGTTTATTAAAATATTTTTAACCAAAAACCTCACTTCTGAAAACAGTTTCTGTTTTTAGATCCTGATTTGAAATAATTGAATGACCTAGTTGCAGACCTTCAAAAATTATGAAATTCGATGTGAATGAACTATCAGATGTTTTGAGTTTCTCATAAAATTTAAAATTATATTCCATCCTAACCCCTTGAAAATACATTATTGGTCAGATTGCACGAATCTGCCAAAAACCATATTCCGGCTTGAAAAATTTATTCTGATTAATTTGTGACTCCAAATGATCTGAAAATTTTATGGAATAACCCTTAGGATATGTGCTTTAAAGTGTTGAAACAGTTTTTCAAAATTCCTTTTATAGGTATATCAAATACGCTAATGTCCTCAACCTTTGCAAGTCTGAAATTGAGATTGCACTAGTCTCAGAATTATTCAAGTTTGACTTACTTATACTTATCCAAATGAGTTGCAACTTGCGCCAAATGAAAGTTAGGATATGTGGCTATGTTTCTGGAAATTTTTGTAATTTTGAAAAACGTTTACTATTTTTTTGTCGTAACAAATTGATGCAAAATGCTTGAAACTGAAAGTAAAGTGTTGAAAGGAAGAACACCAAGAACTTTATACTGGTTCGGTTAACACAACCTACTCTATTCTTCGAGGACACCTTCTTCTCTTATCACTAAACACCAAAAACACCTTACCATAAGGTTTACTTGTGTTATACACCAACTACACCCTTTTCAACCAATACAACCAAAAGAACTAAACAAACCGATCATGAATACCACCGCCAATCGAATGAAGGTTTGATCACACCTTGAACAACCTTTTACAACAATGAATGAGTGTAGGTGGTATAATCAAAGCCTATATAATATCAAGATTATATGAACAATAGGCTTGAGAGAAGAAGAAGAAAGAAAGAAAAAGAGAAGAAGTAGTAGAGCTTCTTGACCTGGAGAGAATGAGAGTTGTAGTCGTAGCCTTGTTTGCACTATTTCTCTTCCTTTTAGGCATGTGTGGCCACCCCCTAGGGCATCTTCCCTTTCTTGAGAATTCTCCTTAATACCTTTGGAAGATTGCTTAGTGTAGATATGACACCATCTTGCTTACCTGACACACTATGATTAGAAGAATGACTTGGCCTTGCTTAATTGTCACTTGATGATTGGTCCAACTTGGCATCCCTTAATGAGCTATAAAATCTGGATAACAAATTATAAAACATGTGCTCAAATGTAGTCAAAATGTTACCATACAATCACACATTAATTTTGGAATAAAATTGAAGACAAAAATGCACCAAAATGCGTCCATAATAAATAACATGTGCTGAAATTTCAGCATGTGTTGTATTTTGAATTGTTTCCTTGTGTATTGCTTTTTTCAATATCACCAATCATGTGTGGTGTATTTTTCACCAATTGAAGTGCCAAATAAGTGCCAAATAAGCTCCATCTAAGCTCCAACATGGATGTAGTAGGCGTGTAGAAAGGCTGCACATGTGCTGAAATTTTATTTTGGCAAGCTTTGTCAAAGAATGCACAATATTTACACATATATGGTAAATTTCAATCAGCCCTAACTTGAATTTTCTAGAACACTTTAACATGTCTTGGATGTGTAAAAATTGTCTAGATACATGTTACATCTCATGCCAAAAAAACATTCCACGTGTTGTGTTCGTAGAAAAACAAATTTTGACTTTCGTCGATTACGCGATTTTTCTCCGATTAAATTCAAACTTCTTGCACATGTCATATATGTTATGTCACACATAATAATCATAAAATAAAGTGTATATTCAGCTCTAATAGCTGATGGTATAGGTGCCCCATGTGCTTAAAAGAATTGAATTTGATATCTCCACAAATTTGGCCTAATTTGTGGGTGATTTGTGTGTGCCAACATGGAATGCTTCAGTGGCTGATTCGAACATGTGAGCCACGAAAGTGTTTTCTATTTTTGAAGTATATGGGCTGGCCATCTTTATATGGCAAGTACGTGACACGTCGATGAAGTTTCGGTAGTCACCCGATACGACAATTTTCGGTTTATAACCTTGTAACGTGTCGTTTTAATTTTGTCATCACCATGACTTGTATCATATGATATAAGACCTGAATATACTCATAAATATGAGGTGTATACAGTGATATGACGTTGACGTATGTTTGTAATATATGTAACGTGTCGGTAGTACGTCGGAATATATGTGTATTGTGCCTTTTTAAAAAAATGTGAATATATATATATATATATATATATATATATAATATTAGGTGTGTATATTGAAGGAGTGAGGAGACTTTCCATTTTCAAATGAACTAGTTTAGTTCATTATTTTTGGCATCTGAAAATAGTTCAAAGACAACAAATGTCTGCCATATGATGTAAGCTTTAACGCTTCATGGCTTGTTAACATGGCAACAATATATATAAAGCACATGAGACATGTATATCACAAAAATGTGTCAAGTAATAATTTTGTCATGCATTTCGTAAATTCGTACTATTTAAATCATGCATTTGTAAATCATTCAAACACTTTTTCTCAACATATAGGCGATATATCCAAAGCTTATATAATATTTAGAATATATGAACAATAGGCTTGAGACTAAGAAGAAGAAGAAAGAAAGGAAGAAGAAGAGAGTAGTCTAGCTTTTTGCACTTGAGAGAATATGAATTGTTGTTTGTCCTTGTCATGCACTATCTCCCCTTTTTATCTCCCTTTGGCCACCCCCTATGGCTTTCTTCCTACCTTGACAATTTTCTTTAATGTCATTGGAAGATTGTCTTGTGTAGAAGATGACACAATCTTTCTTACTTGATGCAATATGGTTGGAAGGAGGACTTGGCCTTTATTAGTTGTCACTTGTTGATTGGTCCATCTTGGCATCCTTGTCATGAATTGTAAATTCTAAAAAAAAACTGAAAACCTGAGCTCAAATTCTAGTCAAATAATTATCATACAATCACACATTAACCCCCCTTCAATTTCGGAAGACAATTGAAGACAATTCAAGGCACAAAATCGCCCACTATAACACGTGCTGAAATTTTCTGCATGTGTTTTTCTTTTGAATTCTTTCCTTGTGTGGTGCCCTCTTCAATGTAACTTATCTTATGTGGCATATCCTCTACTAATTGAAGTGCCAAATAAGCTCCACCTTGGCTCCAACATGGATGTCGTAGGTGTGTAAGAGAGGTTACACATGTGTTGAAATTTTATTTTTGCTAGCTTTGTCAAATAATGCATAATATTTACACATATATGGTAAATAATAATCAGCCCTATTTTGAATTTTCTAGAACACTTTAACATGTCTTGAATGTGTAAAATGTGTCTAGATACATGTTACATCTATACCAAAAATGTTCCATGTATGTATGTTCGTAGAAGTTTCGGTAGTCATCTGATACGAAAATTTTCGGTTTATGGCCTTGTAACATGTCGTTATAATTTTGATGTCACCATGACTTATATCATATGATATAAGACCTGAATATACTCATAAATATGAGGTGTATATAGTGGTGTAATGTCGACATACGTTTATAGTATATGTGATGTGTAGGTAGTACATCGGAGTATGTGTATAGTGCCTTTTTAAAAAAAATATGGATATATATATTAAATATATATTAGGCTTGTAATGAAATCGGAAGAAGACTTTCCATTCTCAAATTTGTTGTCATACAACTTTCACCAAATATGTCTTCATTTAATGAACTAGTTAGTTCATTAACTTAAGCACTCCACTTAATGAAATAGTTTAGTTCATTAATTGTGGCAACTATAAATAGTATAAAGAAAACAAATGTTTGTCATATGATGTAAACTTTAACGCTTTATGGCTTGTTAGTACGGCAACAATATATATAAGCATATAAAGCATTTTTATCACATAAACATGTCAAGTAATAATTTATTAATGCATTTCGTAAGCGCGTAACATATAAATCATGCATTTGTAAATCACTCAAACCCTTTTTCTCAACAAACTTCTATTTTCTTTACTTATTATATTATTTCCTTTTCTATCGACCCGAAGATGCGGGTCGTAACACTTATTATCTTTTGGGTCCTTATAAGAGAGCATAAATAATTCGTATCTTGGCCCTTATAATGTATTTAAAGTAATCTTTCATATGGTTTGGAAGATCTACTGAATTTGTTCAAATATGTTGATTTTTGAGATGTCCTATTGCAATTTATTCTTGTATACATGTAAAAAGGGACGACCTTTGAAAAGAAAAAAAAACTCGCAAAAGCAAAAAGAACAAAAAAAATGTGTAGACGAAATGAAAACATGCCACGTGGAAAAAAAATCAAAGCATAGTGCTTCTTTAGAGCAAAAGGTCATACTCTGGCCCTGAGAGCTCCTACCATCTCAGCTCCGAGGAGCATTGTGGAGGATGCAAATCATAAACTCATCAACCTTCTAAGTTTGGGACGTCATACACAAGGAATTCACATAAGTTATTTACTGCAAACTGTGCTTTTCGCCTAGACAGCAGTGAGCCACCTACACTGTACGTGTCACTAGAATCGAACTTTGTACCTCTTGGAACAACTCGTAACTCAAATACCAACCGCACTTTTCCTGCCTTTATGTTTGTGATACTTCCATTAAAAAGTTCAAAATTCAAGCCTTTGCTTGGAAGAGTACTGAAGCTGCCTAAAGGAATCGGAGAAAGTTGAGAATACATTGTAGTCACTGTCTATTTGATTTATTTATTGTACTTCTATACTCACCACATACATTATTTTCCGCTATTTAATCTTTACACTTGACTTAAACAGGAAAAGCATTCACGTCTCATTCTGGCTTAAGATGATGGTAAGATGCCGTTTGAGTATAGGCAGAGGATATGTGATATATGAAAGTTTGCACTGCGGAGTCTAGCTTTGATGAAGTTTGTATAATCGTATTTAATTATGTGATATAAGTTTGGGAATGTACAACCAATTAAATACAAAAACAGGATTTTTCCTAACACATTATTTCCCACACTATCCATGTGGTTGACAGAAACAACTCTTTTGATCTTAAATTAGTAACGAGTCAGCAACATTGTTACGGATGTCATTTAAATTAGGAGGTTTGTTGTTGAGGAAATACGCATATGGTTAACAAATATAATTACATGTCAGAATTCTAAGTTTCTGATTCCATCGAGTAAATGAAACCGTTGAACTATAGATTGAAAAACAATCAAATAAACTTTGAGTTAAGGACCACTAACCTTTTAAAATTAGAAAAGAGAGTCACGTAGTTTAATAATTATCATGAGGATCATAAGGAAGTTTAAACTTATTCAAGGCTAGGCTACATGTCCATTCCAAGAATAAAAGGGGTCCAAAAGATTGATTTATTTGTTCATGTTCCCAGTCCATTGTTAAAATGTGGCATATGCCCAGTTGCTAAACAGAAAATAATGCCTTTCCATATTTCTAGTTCAGTCTCCCTAAACCCCTTTACTCTTGTACACATGGATATCTGGAGACCCTAAAAATATCCTACAATGTATAAACAACATTATTTTCTCACTGTTGTTGATGATTATAGCAGGTATTGTTGGATTTACTTGATGAAAAACAAAGCTGAGACAGGATCCATTGTTGAATGCTTTTACCATTATGCATCTGTTTAGTTTCATGCAAAAATTAAAATCCTTAGAAAATACAATGGACCAGAGTTCAATATTAATCAATTTTATGCATCACATGACATAATACACCAAACCATCTGTATTAACACACCACAGCAAAATCGCATAGTTGAGAGGAAGCATCAGCATATATCGTCTGTAGCAAGAGCACTTAGGTTCCAGTCTTTTCTTCCATCTTCATATTGGGGATTTTGTGTCGAATATGTATTTTACCTTATTAATATCACTTCTACACCTGTTTTGCACTAGAAAACACCATATGAACTCTTGTACAAAAGTCAGCCCACTTACAGACATCTGAGAGTATTTGTATGCTTAGTGTTTGGAACCAATACTAAGTTGCACAAAGAAAAATTTGAGGCCAGAGCCAAAAGGAGTGTATTCCTAGGCCTTTCTCACACTGCTAAGGGTTATATCCTCCAAGATCTTGACACTCATGACATCTACATATCCAGAGATGTTACTTTCCAAGAGACCGTCTTCCCATTAATGCCTCATGTTTATAATCCATCTCAGTCTTTATCTGAACCACTTGATACATCCACTACCTTTTCATGCCATGACTTTGATTCCTATCCTATCCCTGTGAATGATCATCTTATACATTCTCAGTCTGAAGATTCTATATTCTCTAGTCCTTTTCCTGGTAATGCTGATCAAGTACCTATACATGTATTTGATTCACCCCATACTTCTGATTTTGCTTGTTTTGAACATTCTTCTGCTTCCATTCCTAATCTGACTCACACTCCCAATGCATCATTACCTGGTGGAAATATTGTTGTAGACTTGCCTCCTATTTCTGATACTGATGTTAATGCTAGACCTCACAGGACAAAAAGGATGCCTAATTATTTGTAAGACTACCACTGTAATTCGATCATATCTCATCCCAATCCTTCAACTTCGTCTCCTTATTCTTTAGACAAAGTCACGACATATGCATCTCTAGCTCCCCAATATAGGTCATATGTGTTGAGTCTTAGTGTACATGTTGATCCTAACTCTTATGCAGAAGCTGCCAGGTTGTCTGTCTGACAGAAAGCTATGGCTACTGAATTGGCTGCTCTGGAAGCTAATAACACATGGAGCATAGTACCCTTGCCCCAGATAAGAAGGTCATTGGATTTAGATGGGTGTATAAGGTCAAGCTTAAGGCTGATGGATCAGTAGAGAGACATAAGGAAAGGTTAATGGAAAAGGGTTATACCCAACAATACGGCATAGATTATCAAGATACTCTCTCACCTGTTGCCAAGATGACTACTCTGGGAGTAGTTTTAGCATTGGCAGCCAGATTTAGATGACATCTTCATTAGTTAGATGTTAATAATGCGTTTCTACATGCTGATCTTCATGAAAGCATATATATGTTGCCTACCCCTGACCTTTCTGTATCTGGCCTTAACATGGTTTGTAAACTGCAGAAATCTCTTTATAAGTTGAAGCAAGCGGATAAGGAGTGGAATGCAACCCTTACCAATTTTTTTGTTGTCTATACGTTTTCAATAGTCAAGGTGTATTATACCTTATTCACTATGACTCCTGGCAATTCTTTGCTAATTCTATTGGTGTATGTTGATGACATAATAATTGCTTGTAGTAATGAAGAGGATATAACATACATTAAGCAGTCTTTGCACTCTGAGTTCCAAATCAAAGACTTAGGAGTTTTGAAATTCTTCTTGGATATTGAAGTGGCTCGGGTTCACATAAACCAAAGGAAACACAATCTTTTGGAACAAGCAGGTTTCTTTCAAGCTAAACCAGCTAAGATCCCTATGGAAAGTCATATCAGCCCGACGCAAAATGATTCACCAGCTTTGCTAGATGTTACAGGATACAGAAAGCTAATAGGGAAATTGATCTATCTTACTATTACAAGACCTGACATTGCTTTTCCAGTGCAACAACTCTGTCAGTTTCTTGATTGTCCAACAGAGAATCATCTAAAAGATATACATAGGCTTCTAAGATACATCATGGGAACAATAGGACATGGTCTACTTTTTCCCAGAACTAAGATTTTAAGGTTGAAGGCGTTTGTTGATGCTGATTGTGGTGGTTGTCATGAAACTAGAAGGTCAGTGACTGGGTATTGTGTATTTCTTAGAGATGCCTTAGTTTCTTGGAAGGCTAAGAAGCAGACCACAATATCTAGATCATCAGCTGAGGCAGAATACAGGGCTATGGCAATGGTGACATGTGAGATCCAATGGCTACTTCATCTTATGAGTAATTTGAAGTTAAGAGAGAAGAAACAAGTGCAGGTGTTCTGTGATTGCAGGAGTGCAATTCATATTGCTGAGCATCCTGTGTTTCATGAGAGGACGAAACACATAGAGATTGATTGCCGTGTGGTGCGAGATAACGTGCAAGAAGGAGTAATAAACTTAATGCCCATACGTAGAGAATTACAATTGGCTGATTTGTTTACTAAGACCCTAGATTTAAGACGTGTAATGCATCTTATCAGTTCATTTGGAATTTGCAATCTTCATGCCAAGCCAAGCCTGAGGGGGGTGTCAAAATGATGGAGTTGACACTAGTGGCGATCCAAGGTGCAGGTTGAGGACAATGGAAGTCAATCCACCGAATTGCAGTGGCAATGAGCGATTAATGTAGTTAATTGATGAATGAAACTAAAAGATAGACGTAAAGCAAACGGAACAAGGTGGATCAGTTGTGATTGGAGGAAGGGTGGAATTTATGGTGCAAGGCAAGAATGCACAGAAAGGGTGAAGAAGAAAGACGTACGCATGAAATGTTTAAATGATTTGAAATGATGTTTTTGTCCCTACTTTAATTACTGTATGTGAAGATAGTGGAAGGGCATGATGGTCCTTTTAGTTTTATTCCTTCTTCTTTGTTTAAATAGCCCTGTAACCACTAGTTGATGTACATTGCAATTCTGTAGAATATGGATATTGGAATTTGGTTATTCCATTAGATATTTTCCTCTCCTCTGTAGTGCCCTGCACCCGGACTGTGCTCTTGTGTGGTGCATCCGCCGTACTTTGCTAAGGAAAGTACACGACGTCAATGCAAATCTACTATAAATTTAGGACTCGAGCATGTATTCTAGATGGACGCATCAACCAGTGGCAATACAAGGCAGAAATAAACTTCAACATCCGAGAATCACAATGTCATACAAAGTACAAACCAGGATAAACATAGTCTCAATGTACTCTCGAGAAATCCCCAAATATCCCTCAGATAAACTCAAACTAGAATCTACTATCAGCCCTAGTCGCCAGCGTCTCTCACGGGTAAGGCACTTGCGGCTCGTCCTCTATATATTCAATCTCAGGTTCCTTTGGCTCTCAAAAATGGTAAATAAAGAGTGAGTGATAAATCACCCAGCAAGTAACTCTCTATTCTATCGAAACACATTAGAGCGATAAATAAAAAATTCTAGCAAATAACGTAATTATTTTAACCACAATCACTTACCCGTTGAGTCTACCCGTTATTGGTTTCCTTGACATCTTAACTCTTTATAATCTTTTATCGTATGAACTGTCTTACTCTTCGTAACGGTCACTTTTACATTACTCAATGAGATGATGATATACGTATGCAATGCAACATGGAACAAAACGAATTATGCAAGACAGAATTGAATAGAACAGGACAAGAAAAAACAGTATTGAACAGAACAAGACGGAACAGAACATTAAGCCATGGCCTTTACTCTCCCTCAGTATGAATCGATCGTCTACTACGAGTGATTCCATCAAGAACAGAACAGTACCCCTTCTACCTCCTAGTCTACTGAGGATGTTACATCGGGTCCAGAAATGCCTCGATATCAGGTCCAGAACAGAATAATACCCTATATGAGTCCAGAAAAGAATAATACCCCGATTACCATAATAGGATGTTACGATCGAACCTAGAACAAAATAATACCTCGTATGGGTCCAGAACAGAATAAATATCCTGATATCGAGTCCAGAACATAACATATACCAGAACCAAACTTAAAGACAAATCGTACAACACGGGTTTTAAAAACTTGTTTTAATTTTCTTTCAAAACCGAAACTTTACTCTTTTAACAATGACATGACATTCATGAAGCATAATGCATCAGGAAACAGGTTTTAATGATCCGAAGTATCCTTAGGGTTATTTCCATGACGATTACAGCTCATTACTTACTATCATTGTAAAGCTGAAAAATTTCAGCAGGGCGTCGTACCCTTTTATTCCTTATTTTAAGCCTTAAACAGTGTCGTCCTGCAAAAGTCTTGCGTAAACGGATTTATTTAAGTCTCGTATTATCTAGTCACATGTTACACGAGTGGTTAGGTGGACTTGGAGGACTAACCAGACCGCTTTGCACAAGAAGGCCGAAACAGTCCCTATTTCGGTTTCTTGTGCTTATTCGGCATCAAAATTCGTCTTTCATAGTTACCATTTATCCTTAAAGTCCCCTAACATTCTAAGATCGGATTTGTAGAAACACACATCAATGACGCCATAAGGTTTCATATGGTGCACTATCAATTTAACCACTTTGTTTGTTGTTTTCCAGGCTTCTCTTTAGGGTCATCTATCCCCTCCTAGGGATTATTACTTTAAGCAAGTCATCCTTAGCTTTAATAAACATAATCAAACGTTAGAATTTACTCAAATAGGCCACATATAGTAAGGTATACAAAACAGTCCAAATATGAGTGTATTTAAGCATAAGAATTGTTTGCAACTCCTTAAGTTCTATCAAATATGGACTCAGCCCAATAGCCCCATTACCTCTACTGTGATTGAAACTTTAACATGAACATAGTCATTAAACCATCCTGGAGGCACAGCAATTAAAGTCCTTTAACCCCCCAAATTCTCCATTAAGTCCAAATGGTGTAGGGAAGGATACACCGTCCAAACACCTTCTCTTTTCATTTTCTTTGTCTTAAGGTCCTTCTACCATAATTAGTCCATTCACTTGTGACCCTTTTTACTCTTATTTTAATATGTTTAGAACCATCCCTTAACCATTCATGGTAAAAAATAAATGTCCACCTAAACATCCCCTATTCCTCCAACTATGTGAAAACTAACTATCCAAGTGCTAATTTTAACCATACTAGTTGTATCATGATGGTGAGACAAATCACCCTCTCAAAGCCTCTCAAGACCGTCAGTTAGGGTGGGAGATCCCTTTAGTTACAAATTTATTTTTACTTCGTGATTTTATTCTACACGCTAGAATAATACTCTAAATTCACTCGTGTGTAACTCAATACACATGAAAGTGGTTGGACTGAAATTTTCAGCCGACTCTTTATGGGAGGTAAGTTCATTACAAGCATAGATAAGGCCTTAGGCATGTTAAAATTCCCTATCCATAGCTGCTCTATGCTTTTAGAAGAATAAAGAGGAGACTTGCCTTGCTAGTTCTTTAAGCTAGTGTCTTTAGAGTTGATGGTTCTTCCTAAGGCCTTGAGAGTCACCTTCTCCTTCCTATTGACAATGTATACGTTTTCAATTGTAGAGAAAAAGGGGTTTGAGTGATTTTCAAATACATGATTTAAATGTGCACAAAAACGAACATAGCATAAACATGCATGATATATATACATGTATGCATCATACATTGCTATTACTTGCCTTATGTAGCTTATATATAATGTTGCCGTACTAACGAGCCATGAAGCGTTAAAACTTACATCATATGGAAAACATTTGTTGTGTTTATACTATTTTCAGGTGCCACCATTAATGAACTAAACTAGTTCATTAAGTGAAGTACTTAGTTTATTAAACTAAGTAGTTCATTAAAGGAAGCCACATTTGGAATAGGCACAAATGCAACAAGGTTAAGGAAGGAAAGTTTTCTCCTCCTCCCCTCATTAATATATACACATGCCTATACATATATAATCATATATATGTTCAGATTTTTTAAAAAGGCACATACACATGTATTCCAACGTACTACTGACACGTTATATATTTTACGTACATACATTAACGTCACACCATCATACTTAACTCATATTTATGAGTATATTCAGGTCTTATATCATATGATTTAAGATATGGTGATGACAAATTAAATACGACACGATAAAAGGTTCTAAACCGAAAATTGTTGTATCCGGCGAATACCGAAACATCGCCAACGTGTCACGTACTTGCCATAAATAAATGGCCAGCCCCTATACTTAAAAAATCATCAAACATTTCGTGGGTTACATGAAATATTCAGCCAAAAATACTTTCCATGTTGGCACACACAAATCACCCCACATTAAGGCCAAAATATGAAGATTCCAAGTCTAATTTTGTCACATGTTATTGGTACCACTTTAGACCAGCCAAGTGCTGAGATTTAAAGTATATATTATATATATTATGTATAACATAATATATATATCATGTGCAAAAGTTGGAATTTAAATTAGAGAAAAATCAGGTAATCGATAAATATCGAAAATTCGGTTTTCTACGCACACAACACATGGAACATTATTGGTACATCATGTGACACGTATCTAGACACTTTTTACATATGATATATATCTTAAAATGTACTAGAAAATTAAATTAAGGGCTGATTAGAATATAACATGTGTGTATTATTAAATGTGCATTATTTTACAAAGTTAGCAAAAATAAATTTCAGCACATGTACATATATATTACCAACGCCTATAACAGCCAAGATGGAGCTTATTTGGAGCCTTGTTGGCATAATGATTGGTCAAGGATCAATCATACAATGTTGGTGAATTAAAGAGAGAAGCCACAAATGGTAAGAATTCAAAGTTTGCCTCTCTTATATCACATGCTGAAAATTTCAGCATGGTAACCTTGGGTGGCCGAATTTTAGCACATTAAAATGATATATTTCATCATCTTTTATTGAGTGATTGATTGGAAGAAGAAATGGAAATTATTTGAATATTATTTAAATTAAATAAAGTGTGATATTCTACATATCACACATGCTGAAAGTTTTCAGCATGTGTGAGACATGGTGGCCGAATTTGTTAGCTTGGAAGTGTCCAAGTTCATTTCTCATGAGATAGCAATACTTACCATAACTTGGTGATTCATTTTATAAAGAAAAAAATCAAAGAATATTTGGCATTATTTTGAATAGAATTGAGTGATGCACATGCTGAATTTTCAGCATGGCAATAAGACATTATGGCCGAAATTATGCTTAAGTTGGAAAGGATTTTTATCTTGCAATTTATGTGATATATCTTATGATTTATGGAAGTTATTTTGTGATGATTTTTGGCACATGTTTAAGTGAAATTCTCAGATTTTTCCAAGTCATCAATGATGACAACATTCATCCAATAAGAAGGTGCCAAGTAAGCGAAGCTTAAATGATCATCCAATAAGAAGATGCCAAGTAAGCAAGACATTGTCACAATGATGTCTTACACTCTCTCAAGGACTTAAAAGATAATTTTCAAGAGGGGGAGGCACTACAAGGGGGACGGCCATGCATCATTAAAAGGAAAGAGAAGAGAGCAAACAAAACAAGGCCAAGCATTGCAAATCAAAGTGATCAAAAAGCCTAGTTCTTCTTCTTCTACATCCTATTTCTTTCTCTCTTCTTGTAAGCCTATTGTATTCATATTGTTCAATCTTGAATAGGCTTGACATAGACCACCACTCAATATATATCTTTGTAAAAGGTTGATCAAGGTGTGATCAATCTTCATTCTTGCTAGGTGGTGGTGTTCGTGCGAATCGTATTGAACATACAAGGTTTGTAAAGGGTTGGAGTTGGTTTGTAACTCCATCAACCCTGTGGTAAGGTTTTTTTGAGTTGTGTGATTAGTGTTAACCAAGGAAGGTGTTCCTTGAAGACTGGAGTAGGTTGTTGATAACCGAACCAGTATAAAATTCTTGGTGTCATTTACTTTCAGCACTGATTTTCTGTTTCACCACTGTTTACTATTTTTAATCACGATTGTAAAAATAGTAAACAAACTTCAAAAATCACCAAACTTTCAGCAAATATAACCACACGTTCTAGGGTTCTTTTGGTGCAAGTTTCAACCCTTTTGGACAAGTATAAGTCTTTCAAACGTCCAAAGTTCTTAGACTAGTGCAGTCTGATTTTCAGGCTTGCAAAGGTTGAGACTTTGATCATATTTGACTAACTTTCCAAAAGAATTTTTTAAAACTGTTTCAACCCATTTAAATATAACATATAAGGGGTTAGTGGTTAAAGTTTCACAGCATTTGGAGTTGTGTACAAATTGGAATTAATTTTGCAAATCAGTGTATCGGTTCTGGCGGATTTGCGCAATCTGACCACCAACGATTGTTCAAGGGGTTAGAGGTTGAATTTTAATCTGCAATTTTTAGGAGATACTCATAACATCTGAGTCAAAGTTCTCTCCAAATTTCAGAATTTTTGGAGACCTCTAACCTGGTTTTAAAAACGTTTTAAAACAGGTCCTGAAAACAGAATCTGTTTTCAGAAGTTGAATTGGTTAGGTATAAAGAAATTTTAAACACCACACTTTCCGCACCACCTATTCAACCCCCCTTCTAGTGGTGCCTTGCAGATCCTACAATTGGTATCAGAGCGCAGGAACACTCACTTCAAAGAATCCAACGATTCAGTGAGATGGCAACCACAACCGTGCAAGAAGGAATGTCAACTGTAAGGTCTCCTCTTTTCGACGGTGAGTCTTTTATTCAATAGAAATTAAGAATGAAACTTTTTCTTATGGCTATTGATATTGATCTATGGTCCATCATAGAAGACGGTCCATGTGTTCCTACTAAGACGTCAATTATTGATGGTGTCACACTAAAGGTTACAAAAACGAAACAAGAATACACTAGTGATGACAAAAAGAAGTTGAGTATGAATGCTAAAGCCATGCAACTACTATTAAACGGCCTAAGTAAAAGTGAGGCTAGTTACGTGTCTAATTGCTCTAGTGCTCAAGAGATGTGGCATATTCTTGAAATGAAACATGAAGGGACCAGCCAAGTAAAGGAGTCCAAAATCAATATGCTTATGTCCACACTTGAGTCTTTTAAATTATTGCCAAATGAGTCTATTGTTGAGATGGATTTACGTTTGACTAACATTTACAATTCTCTTGAGTCTCTTGGAAAAGCCTTCACTATGCAGGAAAAGGTACAAAAGGTTTTGCAAAGCCTTCCATCCGAGTGGGACCCTAAAGTAACGGCCATAGAAGAAAGCAAAGAGACCAAATCAATTAAAATGGAAGAACTAATCGGATCACTTAAGGTATATGAAAACAAACTTGCTTTAAGACATTCTGAGTCCATTTCTAATAATGATAGGGCTATAGCATTTAAATCAAATGAATACGTCGTGGATGATAGTGACACAGATTCCGATGATGAGGACTTAATCACAATGGCTAAAAGATTAAGAAAAATATTGAGAAAATTGATTAAACATAAGTCTACCTCATCTAAGGATCATAAAAATAAAAATAAGGAACTAAAGTACTATGAATGCGGCAAAATTGGACATCTATCATATGACTGCCCTAATAAAGAAAAACAAACAAACAAATATCCTGACAAGGATTGGAACAAGAATAGACTCGTCTCAGAACCTAAGCAAAGGAAAAGAGCATTCAAAGCCTCCACTTGGAGTGACACATCCGACTCTGAGACTGATGATACGGAAGAACACAAGGCACAAGTATGCTTTACATCTAAAGCATCAAATGAGGTATCTTTCGACTCTGATTCCGATTCTGAATGTTCATATGTTGATTTATTTAGTCAATGTTTAGAATTGCATAAGTTTTCAAAGACTCTTGCAAAAGAAAAGAAGCGATTAATTGAAGACAAGAAATTGTTAGAATCTTCTAACGAAAATCTTGTCGCTCAATTAAACGATTCTAAAGAAGAGTCATCATGCATCATCAATGCATTAAAATCTGAAATCTCATCACTGACATCCGAGAACACTGAATTGAAATCCGAAATTTCGAACTTCAAATCAAGGAATGCGGATGTAGAGAAAAAGGTGAAACAATTCGATACGGGATCGAACATGCTAGATCACATCATTTCTTCTCAAAAGCATGATGGTGACAAAACCGGACTAGGATACGTTGAGAAAAGTAAGCCACAAAATAAACCAACCAAATTCATCCCATCTAAGAAAATAGATGCATCAAAGACATATGTGGCATCTATGAAGACGCATAGGCCTTTTCTTATGACATCTCAATGTGCTTCTTCTTCACATCATGCAAAATATAATTATGTGCCATATAGGTATGAGAAGAAACAAGTGATGCATACGCGACACTCATATCACAAAAATGCATCTAGATCACGTCCCGTACATGCAAAACGAAATGCTTATCAGAAACCATACTACATGCATGATGGGATTATTGGCCAAAGGCCAAACGCATTTGTCCCTGACATATATTATGTTGCCTTCTCATCACCTTTCTCACATTTTGGAAGACCTAGAAAGGTCACCCAAATGTGGGTACCAAAAGGGACATTTTCAAAGGGTTGAATCAATGACCCTTACGAACGCACGTAGATGAAATGCATGATTTTTTTGGCATCTTTTGATTTGCTTTCCAAAATAAAGGGGGAGAGAAAGCATGATATAATGGGGAGAGAGATACTAATTGCATAAATTAAGGGGGAGCGATTAAGGGGGAGCGACTCGGAATTTAAAATTCGGGTTTTAATTTTATGCATGATTGAAGGGGGAGCGATAGGATTTAAATCATGAGTATAGGTTATTTTGAAAATCATCAAAAGGGGGAGATTGTAGAGAAAAAGGGGTTTGAGTGATTTTCAAATACATGATTTAAATGTGCACAAAAACGAACATAGCATAAACGTGCATGATATATATACATGTATGCATCATACATTGCTATTACTTGCCTTATGTAGCTTATATATAATGTTTCCGTACTAACGAGCCATGAAGCTTTAAAGCTTACATCATACGGCAAACATTTGTTGTGTTTATACTATTTTCAGGTGCCACCATTAATGAACTAAACTAGTTCATTAAGTGAAGTACTTAGTTTATTAAACTAAGTAGTTCATTAAAGGAAGCCACATTTGGAAAAGACACAAAGGCAACAAGGCTAAGGAAGGAAAGTTTTCTCCTCCTCCCCTCATTAATATATACACATGCCTATACATATATAATCATATATATGTTCAGATTTTTTAAAAAGGCACATACACATGTATTCCAACGTACTACCGACACATATATTTTACGTACGTACGTTAACGTCACACCACTATACTTAACTCATACTTATGAGTATATTCAGGTCTTATATCATATGATTTAAGATATGGTGATGACAAATTAAATACGACACGAAAAAAGGTTTTAAACCGAAAATTGTCGTATCGGGCGATTACCGAAACTTCGCCAACGTGTCACATACTTGCCATAAATAAATGGCCAGCCCCTATACTTCAAAAATCATCAAACATTTCGTGGGTTACATGAAATATTCAGCCAAAAATACTTTCCATGTTGGCACACACAAATCACCCCACATTAAGGCCAAAATGTGAAGATTCCAAGTCTAATTTTGTCACATGTTATTGGTACCACTTTAGACCAGCCAAGTGCTGAGATTTAAAGTATATATTATATATATTATGTATAACATAATATATATAGCATGTGCAAAAGTTGGAATTTAAATTAGAGAAAAATCAGGTAATCGATAAATATCGAAAATTCAGTTTTCTACGCACACAACACATGGAACGTTTTTGGTACATCATGTGACACGTATCTAGACACTTTTTACATATGATATATATCTTAAAGTGTACTAGAAAATTAAATTAAGGGCTGATTGGAATATAACATGTGTGTATTATTAAATGTGCATTATTTTACAAAGTTAGCAAAAATAAATTTCAGCACATGTACATATATATTACCAACGCCTATAACAGCCAAGATGGAGCTTATTTGGAGCTTTGTTGGCATAGTGATTGGTCAAGGATCAATCATACAATGTTGGTGAATTAAATAGAGAAGCCACAAATGGTAAGAATTCAAAGTTTGCCTCTCTTATATCACATGCTGAAAATTTCAGCATGATAACCTTGGGTGGCCGAATTTTAGCACATTAAAATGATATATTTCATCATCTTTTATTGAGTGATTGATTGGAAGAAGAAATGGAAATGATTTGAATATTATTTAAATTAAATAAAGTGTGATATTGTACATATCACACATGCTGAAATTTTTCAGCATGTGTGAGACATGGTGACCGAATTTGTTAGCTTGGAAGTGTCCAAGTTCATTTCTCATGAGATAGCAATACTTACCATAACTTGGTGATTCATTTTATAAAGAAAAATCAAAGAATATTTGGCATTATTTTGAATAGAATTGAGTGATGCACATGCTGAATTTTCAGCATGGCAATAAGACATTATGGCCGAAATTATGCTTAAGTTGGGAAGGATTTGTATCTTGCAATTTATGTGATATATCTTATGATTTATGGAAGTTATTTTGTGATGATTTTTGGCACATGTTTAAGTGAAATTCTCAGATTTTTCCAAGTCATCAATGATGACAACATTCATCCAATAAGAAGGTGCCAAGTAAGCGAAGCTTAAATGATCATCCAATAAGAAGATGCCAAGTAAGCAAGACATTGTCACAATGATGTCTTACACTCTCTCAAGGACTTAAAAGATAATTTTCAAGAGGGGGAGGCACTACAAGGGGGACGGCCATGCATCATTAAAAGGAAAGAGAAGAGAGCAAACAAAACAAGGCCAAGCATTGCAAATCAAAGTGATCAAAAAGCCTAGTTCTTCTTCTTCTACATCCTCTTTCTTTCTCTCTTCTTGTAAGCCTATTGTATTCATATCGTTCAATCTTGAATAGGCTTGACATAGACCACCACTCAATATATATCTTTGTAAAAGTTTGATCAAGGTGTGATCAATCTTCATTCTTGCTAGGTGGTGGTGTTCGTGCGAATTGTATTGAACATACAAGGTTTGTAAAGGATTGGAGTTGGTGTGTAACTCCATCAACCCTGTGGTAAGGTGTTTTTGAGTTGTGTGATTAGTGTGAACCAAGAAAGGTGTTTCTTGAAGACTGGAGTAGGTTGTTGATAACCGAACCAGTATAAAATTCTTGGTGTCATTTACTTTCAGCACTGATTTTCTGTTTCACCACTGTTTACTGTTTTTAATCACGATCGTAAAAATAGTAAACAAATTTCAAAAATCACGAAACTTTCAGAAAATATAACCACATGTTCTAGGGTTCTTTTGGCGTAAGTTTCAACCCTTTTGGACAAGTATAAGTCTTTCAAACGTCCAAAGTTCTGAGACTAGTGCAGTCTGATTTTCAGGCTTGCAAAGGTTGAGACTTTGATCGTATTTGACTAACTTCCCAAAAGAATTTTTCAAAACTCTTTCAACCCATTTAAATATAACATATAAGGGGTTAGTGGTTAAATTTTCAGAGCATTTGGAGTTGTGTACAAATTGGAATTAATTTTTCAAATCAGTGTATCGGTTCTGACGGATTTGCGCAATCTGACCACCAACGATGTTTCAAGGGGTTAGAGGTTGAATTTTAATCTGAAATTTTTAGGAGATACTCATAACATCTGAGTCAAAATTCTCTCCAAATTTCAGAATTTTTTGAGACCTTTAACCTGGTTTTAAAAACATTTTAAAACAGGTCCTGAAAACAGAATCTGTTTTCAGAAGTTGAATTGGTTAGGTTTAAAGAAATTTTAAACACCACAATTTCCACACCACCTATTCAACCCCCCCTTTTAGTGGTGCCTTGCAGATCCTACCTTGGTGAATGGAAATCTTTTTGAGCAAAAGAAGAGGAAGCTTGAAAATAAAATCTTACCTTGGTGGAATGGAAGTGGGGTTCTCAACCTCCTAGAGCTTCTTCGCTTTATGAGTTTGAGAAAGGCCCCTATGGAGATGGGGTCATGGGTTTTTGGTGGTGGTTAGGGTGTACATCTTGTCTTGGCATTGTTCTTAGGGAATGTAACATTAGACCTTTAAAAGTTGCCTACTTACCTTGCAAGTTTGAAGACTAATCTTTGGAGCTTGGTTGAAGTGCCTTGGCTTCTCTTGTAACTGAAATTGGTGAATTCTTTGTGATTAGTAATGGACTAGTTGAATGATTAGGAGAGTAGTGGAAGGCTAGTTGGAAGGTTGGAGTAATGTGGAATGAAATTTTGGTTTTAAGAGGGGGGAGGGCGGCCGATGAATGAAAGGAGGGAGAAGAGAGACATTATTATTACTCATGCATACATGGGGAAAAAGTGGCTACTAGGGTGGCTACTTTTTGGGTTGTAGAAGATATTTTTTTGCCTAGGAGTCCTCTATAATGTGGGAGACATTTTGGCCCTTTGGAGGGAAAGTGGCCGCCTACTCTAAGGGTAGTTTGGTCACTTTCCATTCCTTTGGGTGCCCTAATGGTAATGCCATCATTAGTATTTAGTTATTTATTTTGTATTTTTATTTTTATGGTGGCTTTTAGGGTGTTTTAGAAAGGGATTGTAATTAAATCCTAAGAATATGTATAAAATTTTAAAATTTTTGTTTATGGCCTTTCCACACTTTATACCATAGTATAATTTATAGTTAGACTTGGGTGGTCACAACATCCTCCCCTCTTTATAAAAAGTTGTCCTTAAAACTTGACGTACTTTAAGCAAATAGTTGTGGATGCTACTCTCGCATATGCTATCCGGCTCCCAAGTAGCCTTCTTCTCCGTGTGATTACTCTATTGTACTTTCACAAAGGGGATGGAGCGGCTTCTTAGAACCTGGTCCTTTTGGTCTACAATCCTGATCGGCACTTCGGTGTAGGTAGCGTCTTTCTGAATCTTCAGAGGCTGGTCATTCAAGATATGGCTTGGTCGTGGACATATTGCCATAGTTATGACACATGAAAGACGTCATGTAGCTATGACAAGGTGGGAGGTAATGTTAATCGATATGCCACTTCTCCAATTCTTTCTAATATTTCATAGCGTCTAACAAATCTCGGGCTTATCTTTCCTTTTATGATGAATCGAGCCACTCCCTTATTCAGAGAAACTTTCAAATATACTTTTTCTCCCTCTTGGAATTCAATCGGCCGTCTCCTGCGGTCGGCCCAAGCCTTGCTCCGGTCCAGTGCTGTTTTTAGTCTCTCTTTGATGATCTTTACTTTTTCTAGTGTTTGTTCTACCAGGTCCGGTCCGGTCAAGACTCTCTCTACAATTTCATCCCATAATGGAGATCAGCATTTGCGGCCATAAAATGCCTCTAATGGGGCCATCCTGATTGACCGATGATAGCTGCTATTGTAAGAGAATTCGATCAGCTTTATGTTCCTATCCCAGCAGCCTTTAAAGTCTAAGGCACAGGCGTGAAGCATATCCTCGATAGTCTGAATGGTCCGTTCTGATTGTCCGTCTGTCTGTGGGTGGCAAGCCGTGCTCATCCTGATCTCGGTTCCCAACGCCTTCTGAAAACCGATCCAAATCTCGATGTGAATCGAGGGTCTCGATAACAAACTATACTTTTCGGCACATTGTGCTGGCTAACTACCTCATCCATATACATCATTGCCAACTTCTCCATGGATGCACTAATAGACATGGGCAAAAAGTAAGCGGTCTTCGTAAGACGGTCGACTATTACCCATATAGTATCATTGCCGCTTTTTGTCCTCGGAAGACTGGTGACGAAGCCATAGTCACATGGTCCCATTTCCACTCTAGGACCTCAAGAGGTTTTAGAAGGCCGGCGGGTCGCAGGTGTTCAGCTTTGACTTGTTGACAAGTAAGGCACCTCTCCACATACTCTGCTATCTGGCGATTCATGCCTGCCCACAAAAACTTTTGCTTCAGGTCATGGTACATTTTGTTTTCTCCCGGATAGATGGACAATCGCGAGTTGTGGGCTTTTTTAACACTTCACTAATAAGGGCCTGATCATTTGGTACATAGAGCCTCTCTCGAAACCAGAGACTTCCATCATCCCGAATTTGCAAGTCATCATGTGGCTTTTCTTTTGTCCCATTTATAATTCTTGTCAATGCATCTTCAATTCTCTGAGCGCTTTTGATTTTGTCGATCAAGGAAGGGGTGATGACTAGTGTGGCAAGGACATTGGCAATAGAATCCACGAGATCCAGGTCAAATTCTTCTATTTTGCGATCCAGCGGGGGTTGACGAGGGTGACTTGACTTCCAGCTAAGAGCATCTGCCACCCTGTTTGCCTTCCCAGGGTGGTACTGGATAGTAAGGTCATAATCCTTCATTAATTCTAACCATCGCCGTTGTCGCATGTGTAATTCCTTTTGCGTGAATTACTATTTTAAGCTCTTATGGTCCGTGTATATTTTGCATTTTTCGCCATGTAGGTAGTGCCTCCAGATCTTTAAGGCAAAGACAACAGCTGCCAGTTCCAAGTCATGAACTGGGTAATTTTGCTCGTATGGTTTTAACCGTCGTGAAGCAAACCCAACTACTCGATCCTTCTGCATCAGTAGACATCCCAGCCAATTCTTTGAGGCATCACTAGTGCAGTGGTTAGTTTCTTCTTGAGTTCCATAAACTCTACTCGCAGTCAGGACTCCACTCAACTTTAGTGTTTTTCTGGGTCAACCTGGTGAGTGAGATTGCTATCCGCAAGAACCTTTCGACAAACTTTCGATAGTAGCTGGCAAGACCATTGAAACTCCTGACTTCTGTGACATTAGTTGGCCTAGGCCATTTGGTTATTTCTTCTACCTTCCTCGGACCAACGGAGATACCTTCTTCGGATATGACGTGCCCCAAAAATGCTACACTGTGTAGCCAGAATTCGCATATGCCAAATTTTGCGTAAAGCTTCTTTTCATGCAGAATACTTAACGTCGTCCACAGTTGTTCAGCATGTGCCCTCTTGTCTTGGTGAGTAGACCAAGATATCATCAATAAATACTGCTAAGAATTTGTCCTGTTGTTCTCAGAAAACAGTATTCATTAAATCCATAAACACAGCCAGAGCATTTGTCAGGCCGAAGGGCATAACAAGGAATTCGTAGTGTCCATAACGGGTCCTGAAGGAAGTCTTGGGCACATCCGCATCTTTAATCTTCAGTTGATAATAGCTTGAGCGCAAGTCGATCTTACAGTATACTCGGGCTCCCTGCACAAAGGCAATTTGTTCAGAGGTTTGCAGTTCAATATGACTCGTACGGAAATCATTCTTATTTACGTACCCGTAATTAATCAAATAGGTCGTCTATTCTTGGCAGGGGATATTTGCTTTTTATAGTGATTCTATTAAGTTCATGGTAATCAGCGCAACACCGTAAACTCCCATCTTTCTTTTTCACGAACGACACTGGCGCTCTCTACAGAGAAACACTCGGTCGGATGAAATTTTTCTCGATCAGCTCTTTCAGTTGCTACTTCAGTTCCTTCAACTCCGTGGGCGCCATTAGATATGGTGCTTTTGATATAGGTTCAGTGTAGCGCCCCGCAACCAGACCTTGTCCAAATACGGTGCACCCGTCGTACTTCACTAAGGGGAGTATAAAGCGTCATGCGTAACATGTGAAAATCCATCACCTAAGTAATGGACTCCCATGCTAACATTTAACGTGATAGTAAAATTTAGACAGAATTAAAACTTTAAAATAAACATGCATTCTGGAATATTAAGTCCCCAAAGTAGTAGTCCACAAAACAACAAAACCGAAATCCCAAAGAGTTCAACATGATTCATAATACATCAACATAGCAGCACAAAATTCCTTAAGTGCGATCTTCTCCTGACACCTCGACTATGGGTACGGCACTTTCGGCTCATCCTCGATCCATTCAACTTTAGGATTCACTGGTTATGGGGGAAAAATAAAGCTTTGAGTGATAAAAATCACACAACAAGCATACAATAAACTACCATGAAACAAATAAAGAATCATAACATGAATAGAAACCCCAAGAACCTCAAATGTTAATTCATACCTGATCTTTAATCCTGGATCTGCTTGACGATATAGCCTATTCATAATTTTAAGTAATATTATACCGACAATATCATATTACCTACCAACTGAAACATACAACATGCCAAAATGCTCATGAATTATGCAAGATGCAATGCATGATATCATGTCATGTCAAAATTCATCATTTTGGTCCCATAAAATAACGTGTCAGAAAAACGGAGTATCAGATCAATTAACTCCGGATCTAAACAGGTCCCGAACATGTCATCAGACCAATTAACCCTGGGTCTGGGATGGGTCCAAAACATAATATCAAGCCGATTAACCCCGGGCCTGGATTGGATCCAGAACATATCATCGGATCAATTAATCCCGGGTCCAGAACGGGTCCAGAACTTATCATTTCATCAGACCTATTAACCCCGGGTTTGGAGTCAGGTTATGAGCATGCTTAGTCTGCGAGAGAATCATAGGCATTTCTTTAAAAACATGGGACCACAAATAACTTATATGCATAATGAAAACTTGCTTGCTTGAAAAGACTTGCTTGCATACGGAAAATCCATAAAAATCAGTTTCATGGTGCATGTGATCATACATGATACATGAGATGTTATGCAATGTAAGTCATGGCATGGATTTATCTTAGAAATTACTTAAGTCATGACATATGCATGGTTTTCATATGCTGAAAATTATTCCAGATTTGTCGTTCAGTTCATGAGGCTTCCAAAATTAATCAAACAAGCCTATTTTCTTAATCTTTTGTCATATACATGCATCATAGGATCTTATATTCATGTCATAAAATTTTCGTAACGTTTTAAGATGAGTAAGTCCCTTAAGTTATTAAATTGTTAAACTGTGTACTGCTGAATTCAGCAGTATAATAGTCATCTTTACCTTAATTTTTATGACCTTAAAACCTTAATTATTTTTGGCCAAAGCCTAGAAAACATAGTAAAATCCTCAAGGACTATTATTCCTCTGTTCTGCCCAATTTTCCTGTTTTAGTGCGTCAACTTTAAATCCATAGTTACCCATCAAAACAATAATACCAAGTTGATTAATTTACATGGACATGCTCCTATATGTCTTAGGTAATTATCATAAAATTTCCAGAGTAATCCAATAACTTTAATGGGGTCATTTAATTATTTTCCCGAAATCGGTCATATGCTGATTCTGGACTGACCAGTTTTACTAAAAACTTTATTGTGACAATATTTGTTTAGGCATGCAACACATTTATATGCTATTAAATTTCAATCTTACCAAACAAACTTATAAAATTACAACTAGCACATGCATGATATCCTAGTGCTTTACAAGCTTCATCCAAGAACTATTCTTGTCTAGAATCACTTTGTTGAACTTTGTTTCATCGTAAAATAGCCTCATATCATATTGCATGTAAGAAAAGATTTCATCTTTGAAGGAATTAATCGCATGCAAGACATTTTTCTTAAGGAATCACTAAGGTCTCATGCTTAATACTTAGTATATTCACTAAAGTTCATATCTAAGAAATAACTAGCCGTTCAAGTTACTAATTCTTCAAATAAATCATGAGAGTCTAAGGTATACTTGCATCTTCAAGCTAGAGTCTTTTCTTAGCTTGGATCTTTCATGGAATGAGTTGAAGTTTTCCTCCACTACACCATGGGACATACGGTTTTGAAGGGAGGAAAAATAAAAATGTTAGCCATCATCTTAAGTGAAAAATAGAGCTTTCTTGATATTAGATGTATTTATCAAGATGAGGTTTTGAAGGGAGCTTCAACTAGCAAGAGCTTGCACCACCTAAAAGGGTTGAAAATCTTGTACCTAGTGACCATGAAGGTTACGGTTTTTGGGTACAATAAAAGGACTCATGTGAGCTTCATTATTTGACATAAAGAATTCACTTAAGATGTTTGGAAGGAGACTTACCTATATGCTTCTTGAGCTTGGAGATGGAAGTTACGTTGAATCCTCTAACTCCAAGGGAAGGGCCGTGTGGTATGGTAGGAGGAGATGAACTAGTCTAAGTGTTTTTCTTTTCTTGAGAGCTTCTTGATAGAGTTCAAGATGAAATGAGGTGAAGCTTCTAGGTGGTCTTAAAAGATGACATAAGGGTGGAGGGAAAGGGGGTAGCCGGCGCATGGGGGAGGAGAAAAGCAAGCCTCAGGCTTCTAGCTTGTAAGCTTTTGCCTCCATGCTTGATTATTTTATTATTTCTTTCTTTGCATGCTTTCTTTATTTTATTGTTTAATTTCAAACTAATTTGATATTTTAATTATTAAACATGAATTAGAATAGTGGAGAGGGTTCTAGAGACTTTCCATGGCCTTGGCCGAAAGTCTTGGGTTCTTGGGGGTATTTAGATCTTTTTACATTTATCATGGCTCATATATATGTAATTTATAATATTATTTATTTGGTCTAACATGATTTTAAATTTTCTTGTGAGAACCATTTAGGGTGGTCTTCTTATATAAAAAATTATTCTAAGGTTGATCAAGGCCCCTTAGCCGATTTTCCAAGGTCTTAGGAGAGCTAAATAGTCATTTCACATACCTTATGACATCCACTTATATAATTATTTAGTATCCATCTTAAATGAATTTAAGTGAAGAAGCGCTAATATAACTTAATCAAAATGGACTTGGAAGAATCAATGTTTCATTATATCACATCATCACGGTTTCAAGTACGATACAGTTGGGGTACAACATCCTTCCCCCTTAACATAAGTTTCTCACTCAAAACTTAAGAGACTAGTCAAAAAGATGGGGGTATCTATTCTTCATGTCTTCCTCCATTTCCCATGTGGCTTCTTCTCCCGAATGGTACTTCCACTGAACCTTTACCATAGGTATGGATCTCTTTCTCAACTTCTTTTCTTTCCAATCAAGCATCTTTAGGGGCTCCTCTATATAAGATGCATCTTCTTTAACCTTCAGTTGCTGATCCTCAAGAACGTGACTTGGATCATACACATATCGGCGAAGTTGGGAAACATGGAATACATCATGTAACTGGGACAGTGATGGGGGCAACGCCAGGCGAGATGCAACTTCACCGACTCTTTCTAGAACTTCATATGGTCCAATGAATCTTTGGCTCAATTTCTCTTTTATGCCAAACCTCTTAATCCCTTTAAGAAGACTTTTTCTCCTTCTTGAAACTCTAAGGGTCTCTGCCTTTCATCAGCTCATACCTTACTTCTATCTTGTGCCGCCTTCAATCTTTTCTGAACAATCTTTACCTTTTCTCGTGTTTGTTCTACAATGTCGGGTCCTGTATAGATCCTATCTCCAATCTCGTCCTAATAGAGTGGGGACCGACATGTTCGCCCATACAACGCTTCATAAGGTGCCATTCCGATGGATCTATGGAAGCTGTTATTGTAGGAAAACTCGACTAATTTAAGGCTTTTATCCCAGCTACCTCCAAAGTCAAGAATGCAAGCACGAACCATGTCTTCAAGGGTTTGAATTGTCCTTTCGGATTGGCCATCAGTCTGTGGATGGAAAGCGGAACTCATTTTGATCTCAGTGCCTATTGCCTTTTGAAAGGCTGTCTAGAATCTCGAGGTAAAACGGGGATCACGATCACATACAATACTTACGGGCACACCATGCAAATAGACAATCTGATCAATGTACATCGAGGCCAACTTCTCCATAGGTGCTTTAATCGTCATGGCCAAAAAGTGAGCAGACTTGGTTAGACGGTCCACAACGACCCATATAGCATCATTTCCATACTTAGTTTTGGGTAGGTCGGTCACAAAATCCATAGTGACGTGGTCCCATTTCCATTCTGGTACTTCTAAAGGTTGTAATAATCCAGCAGGTCTTTGGTGTTCAGCCTTTACTCTTTGACAGACCAAGCATCGCTCAACAAATTCAGCTATTTGTTGCTTCATGCCGTGCCACCAAAATCTTTGCTTGAGGCCCTGATACATCTGTTAGGAAATCCGACGAGATCACTGCAAAAACGCGCAGCGGAAAAAACAAAACTTGATCTCCGATTTCCTACCAATGATCCATGTTGTTCGTTTATTCGATTAAAGAAACGCAAAAATTACCTCTAAAGATTCAAAATTTGCAGATGGAAGAGGTGCGAAATCACGAACACCCTCTGTCGGTATCCACACGAATGCTTCCGCCTGGAGTGCTAGCTCTTAAACAGCACGGCTGAGAGAACTCGCTTTTCTCCAAAAACGGCTCTAGGGTTTTCTGTTATTTTCGTGTGTCTTCTCTATACGAGATACACAACATATATATACACATATATTGACGTCAAAATCCGATTCCTAATCGGATTAGTCAATGCCAATCAAAAATCCATATCAGATATGGATTCTATCAGGATATTCAAAAACCATATCAGATATGGATTCTGTCATTATTATCTGATAACACACACACACACATATATATATATATATATAAATTTAACCATAAAACGAAAATAATAATAATAATAATAATAATAATAATAACAATAATAATAATAATAATAATAATAATAATAATAATTAATATCCAATATTAATATTATTAATATTATTAATCTCAGCCATACGCATTCTTGTGTGTGACCCGATAGGTCCATATTAATTGGCAGTTGATTAAATCTCTATTAAACCAACAAGTCGTAATTGGCCTCTAGCAAGGCATTATGACTACCCATATAATACGAGTAAAGTCCAACTAGACTAATAATAGTACATGCATTAATCCCTTTGTCACACGATATCTAGTTTGAACATAAGTCATGGTCAGTGTCATACTTATATTGTTCAAACATATGATTACTCGATCTCTAAGTAGACTGATAAAACAAATGATACTGATCACACTATCAATTCATTTGAGCACGGCCATGCATTTCAGAGTCTCACTAATCGAGGGGCCCAAAGATATCTCTCTTAAAAGAGAGGGACAAATTATATCTTGATTGTTCAATATCCTCTACATAATTTTTATCACATTCAATCATGATCTTTATTATTATCCAGTTACGGATAACGTTTGATCATGTCAAAACATAATAGTCCTTATGTTGGAAACTATGACAATCTCAAGTCAAAGGATCAAAACATGACTATCATGAGATTTACTTATGACGCTAATCAATGTAGTAATCTCATGATGGGTCTATCCCATACACTGTTCTCTAACAAGTATCTATGAAATTGATTTGTATCACCATACACATAATCATCTCATGATTATGAAATCAATACTCATACAGATTATAAATTATTTTATCTCTATAACAATAATAAATCAGGGACATATATCAAAATTGTGTAACATACTAACCGGCAATAATGATAATAAAACCTCTTTTATCAATAATAAAAGAAAAACATAAATATCCAAATCATGGCCTAGGACACATACACTAACAACATCTTGTTAGCTCCAGGGTGTATAGATAATCGTGAGTTGTGGGCTTCCATCAAGACTTCATCCTTAATTTCTTTGTTCTCAGGTACACAAAGCCGTCCTCGGTACCATAAACTGTCATCACTACGAACTTCGAAGTCATTTTGTGGCTTATCTCGGATCCTCTTCTTGAACTTTCTCAAGGTTGCATCATTCCTTTGAGCCTCTTTGATCCTATCGATTAGTGAAGGAATAAGAACCAAATTGGCAAGAACTTCATCCACTGAATCAACTTCTTCTAAGCCAAACTCTTCCATATCTCGCTGAAGAGTTGGTTTCCGTGGGTGGCTTGTCTTCCGACTCAATGCATCGGCAACCTTATTAGCTTTCCCGGGGTGATATTGAATCGAGAGATCATAATCTTTAATCAACTCGAGCCATCTGCACTGCCGCATGTTTAGTTCTTTCTGGGTAAAGAGATACTTAAAGCTTTTATGATCTGTATAGATCTCACACTTCTCACCATACAAGTAATGTCTCCATATCTTTAATGCGAAAACCACTGCGGCAAGCTCAAGATCATGAAAGGGGTAGTTTTGCTCGAATTTCTTTAACTGTCGGGATGCATAAGCTATCACTTTATCTCTCTACATAAGAACACATCCGAGACCGTTCTTTGAAGCATCGCTGTACATCACGTATTTCTCGCCAGGAGTGGGCTGAGCCAAGATAGGGGCGGTCGTCAACTTTGCTTTTTAACTCTGAGAAACTCTTTTCACAGTCGGCATTCCACTCAAACTTGGTTTTCTTTTGTGTCACCTGATGAGGGGGAAAGCTATCGTCGAAAATCCTTCTACAAATTTCCGATAATATCCTACTAGTCCAAGGAAACTTTTCACCTTCGTGACATTTGTTGGTCTGATCCATTCTGTAATAGCTTCAATTTTCTTGGGATCTACTGAAATCCCATATTTTGATATAACATGGCCGAGGAAGGATACACTACGTAGCCAAAACTCGCATTTGCTAAATTTTGCATACAACTGTCTTCCTCTTAAAATATTCAGAACCGTCCTCAAATGGGCTGCATAAGTTTCCTCATCTGGTGAATAGATCAAAATGTCGTATATGAAGACCACTATGAACTTGTCTAATTGGTCCTGAAAAACTCGATTCATGAGATCCATAAAGGCGGCAGGAGCGTTGGTTAAGCCGAAGGGTAGGGCCAAAAATTCGTAGTGTCCATAGCGTGTCCTGAAAGCAGTCTTAGGGACGTCTTCGGCCTTAATCTTCAATTGGAAGTATCCAAATCGTAGGTCAATCTTACTGAAGATTCGAGATCCTTGCATTAAGATTCTTTAGATAGGATTTTGGAAATTTAAACCTTAATTGAACTAGAACTTGTTAGTTACGTACCCTGAGTTGATCAAATAAGTCGTCTATCCGAGGCAATGGGTACTTATTCTTTATGGTGATTTTGTTGAGTTCCCGGTAATCAATGCATAAGCGCATACTTCCATCTTTCTTCTTTACGAATAACACAGAGGCACCCCAAGGTGAAACACTGGGGCGAATGAGCTTCTTTTCTAGCAGCTCGTGTAACTGCTCCTTTAGCTCTTTCAGTTCTGCAGGGGCCATCCGATGTAGGGCTTTTGATATGGGTTCAGCTCCTGGGACAAGGTTTATCTCGAAGGCAATTTCGCGATCAGGATGTAGTCCGGGTAATTCGTCTGGGAAGACATCGGGGTATTCATTGACAACCGAAACTTGAGCAAGGGTGGGACTCGCTTGCTCAGCACTTAGGACATAAACAAAGAATCCTTTATGGCCTTTCTTCAGCGCTCGGCTGGCACGAGCCGCGTTAACATTGACTTTCTTAGATGGTTTCTTTAACTTAGCTCCTCCTTAGAATGACACTTCGTTTTGAGCTGGGTTCTTAATTATAACTTGCCTACTTTGGCAATCAATGTGAGCATGGTTCCTTGAGAGCCAATCCACTCCAAGGATCACATCGAAATCGCTCATGGGTATAGGAATCAAGTCGGCTTCAAAACACTGTTCATCGAAATCAGGCATGCAATTTCGAAAGATATAATGAGAGACAAGCACTTGATCGCCGGCTGCTTGTACTCTATAGGGTGATTCTAATCGAACTGAGTTATGATCGATATTCTTAGCAAACTTCCTGGAGATAAATGAGTGGTTGGCGCCACTGTCGAATAATACATTCGCAGGTATGCTACATACTAAGATATTTCCTGAATCATGCATTCTTAACTAAGCAACAGTATATGCATGTATAAGTAAAGCGTATTGAAGGCGTAAAACTTTAGATGTTACTAGTCACTACGTTTGCCGTCTCCTCAACATCTACTTCTCACATGACATGCACCCTTGCATTCGCACGTGGTTGCTGGTTCTTTGGCTGTTGTTGCTGTTGCTGCGCTCCTCTTTCTGGGCAATCCCTAATCAAGTGACCATCCTTGCCGCATCCAAAAAATTGTCCAGTCTTCCATCGACACTCACCCATGTGTCTCTTCTGGCACTAAGGACATACTGGTATAGCTGGCTGCTGAGGTGGAGCCTGATTCTTTTGCTGATTATTCTGGTGCTGCTGGCGGCGCTGATTCTGACCCTGTGGCCTCCCTTGACGAACAGAGCCTTTATAATTCCTCTTGGCCACTTTTCTGAATTTCTCGTTTCCATTCACTTGTCTTTCTCTTTTCAATCCCACGTCATCACGGCGGATAATATCTCTCTCAATCCTGTAGCAGGCGTCCAGAGGAGCTCCAAAATTCGTGGGGTTTGCATTCACCAACCATGTCCTGATTCTTGGGTTTCAGCCCTCTTTCACATTTCAACATTTTTGTCTCCTCATCGTTCATAGTGATAGGCTGAAATCTCCCCAGGGCTATGAACTTATTTGCATACTCTGCTACTGTCATACCGGGCTCTTGCTTCAGTGATTCAAATTCATGTCTCTTTTGTAGCTTTACAGACAGAGGGATATAGAACTTGTGAAATTCTTGCAGAAATCTCTCCCAGGCAATCAGTCTGGGCAAGGGATGTAAATTCGTCTTCAACCATTGATTAGCTTCACTAATCAGAAAGAGTCTGATGGCTTGGGCTTTCATCTCGTCAGGGGCTTGAATTAACTCGAAACAGTTTTCAACTTGGTCCAACCACTTCTCTGCTGTATCTGGATCTGGCTTTCCCTCAAATGGTGGTACATTAGCTCTCTTTAATTTCTCAAAATAATATTTGGCATCTCTCACAGGCTCGTGCGGATGAGGTGGAGCATTCTAATGGATTAGACCTGAATCGGCGGTGGAGGAACGGGGCCCTGTGGTTGAGGAGGAACGGGCTCCTGAGCAGCTGGCCGAGCCCTAGGAGGTCTGCCACGAGGTCGTACCATCTGCACTACGGAGTGTTAAAATTATACAAAGGTTGGGATAAAACTAAGTTATTTTTTTCAAGGCCATAATTCTCAGAAAAATTTAAATGAGGAAGAGAAAAGTCTCACCTTATGTTAGAGATCCGGATTTAATAAGGCGGAATTAATTAATAAATTATATTCTAAATCCGGTCTAAATGGTCCTAATCTAAGGCCATCACTCTTCTAAGATCATGATATAAGTCTAAGATCAACTTAGATTCTAAGATCATAACTTAGTTCTACGTTCTACAGTACTGAACAGAACAAGACAGAACTAAAAATTAAGCCATGGCCTTTACTCTCTCTCCGTATGGATCGATCGTGTAATACGAGTGATATTGTCCAAACAAGAACAGTACCCCGTCTACCTCCTAGCCTACCGAGGATGTTACATATGGGTCCAGAATACCTCAATATCAGGTCCAGAACAAAATAATACCCCATATGAGTCAAGAACAGAACAATACCCCGAATACCATAATAGGATGTTAAGATCGAACCTAGAACAGAATAATACCTCATATGGGTCTAGAACAGAACAAATACCTTGATATCGAGTCCATAATAGAACATATACTGGAACAAAACGTAAAGACAAATCGTTCAACATGGGTTTTTAAAACTTATTTTAATTTTCTTTCAAAAGCCAAGCTTTACTCTTTTAACAATGACAGACATGAATGAAGTATAATGCAGCAGGAAATAGGTTTTAATGATCTGAAGCATCCTTAGGGTTATTTCTATGACGATTACATCTCATTACTTACTATCATTGTCAAGCTGAAAAATTTCTGCAGGACGTCGTGAACTTTTATTCCTTATTTTAAGCCTTACACAGTGTCATCCTACCAAAGTGTTGCGTGAATGGACTTTTTTATGTCTCGTATTAAATAGGAACATGTTAGATGAGTGATTAGGCGGATTTGGAGGACTAACCGGACCGCTTTGCACAAGAAGGCTGAAACAGTCCTTGTTTCGGTTTCGTGTGCTTATCCAGCATCCAAATATTTCTTTTATAATTACCATTTATCCTTAACAGTCTCCTAAAATTCTAAGATTGGATTTGTAGCAGCACACATCGGTGACGCACAAGGTTTCATATTGTGCACTATCAATTTAACCACTTTGTTTGTTGTTTTCCAGGCTTCTCTTTGGGGTCATCTATCCCCTCCTAGGGATTATTACTTCAAGCAAGTCATCCTTAGCTTAAATAAACATAATCAAACGTTAGAATTTACTCAAATAGGCCACATATAGTAAGGTATACAAAACAGTCCACATATGAGTGTATTTAAGCATGAGAATTGATTTGCAACTCTTTAAGTTCTATCAAATATGGACTCAGCTCAACAGCCCCATTACCCCTATTTTGAGTGAAAATTTAACATCAACATAGTCACTAAACCATCCTAGAGGCATAGCAATTAAAGTCCTTTAACCTCCTAAATTCTCCATTAAGTCCGGATGGTGTAAGGAGGGATACACCCTCCAAACACCTCTTTTCATTTTCATGCCTTAAGTTCCTTCTACCATAATTAGTCCATTAATATGTTTAGAACCATCCTTTAGCCATTCATGGTCAAAAATAAATGTCTGCCTAAACAGCCCCTATTCCTCCAACTATGCGAAAAACTAACTATCCAAGTGCTAATTTTTAGCCATACTAGTGGTATCATGATGGTGAGACAAATCACCCTCTCAAGACCTCTCAACACCGTCAGTTAGGGTGGGATATCCCTTTAGTTAATACTTTATTTTTACTTCGTTATTTTAGTCTACATGCTAGAATAACACTCTAAATTCACTCGTGTGTAACTCAATGCACATGAATGTGGCTAGGCCAAACTTTTTAGCTAATTTTTATGTGAGGTAAGTTCATTACAAGCATAGATAAGGCTTTAGCCATGCTAAAATTCCCTATTCATAGCTCCTCTATATTTCTAGAAGAATAAAGAGGAGACTTGCCTTGCTAGTTCTTCAAGCTAGTGTCTTGAGAGTTGATGGTTCCTCCTAAGGCCTTGAAAGTCACCTTCTCCTTCCTATTGACAAAGTATACGTTTTCATTCATGAAAAGGTGAGTGGAAACCTTTTTGAGCAAAAGAAGAGGAAGCTTGAAAATAAAATCTTACCTTGGTGGAATGGAAGTGGGGTTCTCAATCTCCTAGAGCTTCTTCCCTTCTTGAGCTTGAGAAAGGCCCCTATGGAGATGGGGTCACAGGTTCTTGGGGTGGTTAGGGTGTACATCTTCTCTTGGTATAATTCTTAGGGAATGTAAGATTAGACCTTTAAGAGTTTTCTACTTACCTTGCAAGTTTGAAGACTAACCTTTGGAGCTTGGTTGAAGTGCCTTGGCTACCTTCTCTTGTGGCCGAAATTGGTGAAGTCTTAGTGAGAAGTGATAGACTAGTTGAAGGATTAGGAGAGTAGTGGAAGGCTAGTTGGAGGGTTGGAGTAATGTGGAAAGAAGTTTTGGTTTCAAGAGGGGGGAGGGTGGCCGATTAATGAAAGGAGGGAGAAGAGAGACATCATCATTACTCTTGCATGCATGGGGAAAAGTGGCTACTAGGGTGGCTACTTTTTGGGTTGTAGAAGCTTTTTTTTGCCTAAGAATCCTCTAGAATTTGGGAGATATTTTGGCCCTTTGGAGGAAAAGTGGCCGCCTACTCCAAGGGTAGTTTTGTCACTTTCCATTCCTTTGGGTGCCCTAATGGTAATGCCATCATTAGTATTTATTTATTTGTATTTTTATTTTTATGGTGGCTTTTAGGGTGTTTTAGAAAGGGATTGTAATTAAATCCCAATAATATGCATAAAATTTAAGATTTTTTGTTTATGGTCTGTCCACACTTTATACCATAGTATAATTTATAGTTAGACTTGGGTGGTCACAACATCCTCTCATCTTGTTCCAATCTCTATTGATTTCAATCTTCTTTTTCTTCAATTACTGATTGTTAAATTCCTGTATACGTTCAATACCGAAAGATTCAACAAGAATTATCGTTAGTGTGGCGCCCCGAACCCGGGCCTCGTCCGGATATGGTGCACCCGCCGTACTTCACTAAGGAGAGTACGAAGCGTCATGCATAACATGCGAAAATCCATAACATAAATCATGGACTCCCATGCTAACATTCAACATGGTAGTAACATTTAGGCAGAATTAAAACTTTTCAAATTAAACATGCATTACTAAATTACTAAGTTCTCAAAAGTAGTAGTTCCACAAGATAACATAACCGAAGTCCAGAGAGTTCAAACATAGTCATAATACAAAACGTCTTGGCAGCACAAAAGTCCTTAAGCTGAGCTTCCTTCATATCTCTTCGCCTATGGATACGGTACCTTCGACTCATCCTCGATCCATTCTATATTGGCATTACCTGGTTCTGGGGAAAAATAAAGTGTGAGTGATAAAAATCACTCAGCAAGAATACAATAAACTACCATGATATACATAAAGAATTATAACATGAATGTAATACCCCAAGAAGCTCGAGTAATCATAGTTCATACCTAATCTTTAATCCCGAGCTTGCTTGACGTTTAGCTTAAGCATAAATTTAAGAATGCTATAACGGTATTATCTCATAAACCATTAGCTGTGACATGCAACTTGTTTACATACTCATGAGTTATGCGAATGCAATGCATGATGTCATGTCGTGTCAAAACATCATTTGGTCCCATAAAATAACATGTCATAAAAAACAGAGTGTCAGATCAATTAACCCGGGATCTGAGCGGGTCCAGAACATATCAACAGACCAATTAACCCCGGGTCTGGGACGGGTCCAGAACAGATATCAGATCAATTAACCCTGGATCTGAACGGGTACAGAACATATATCAGATCAATTAACCTCGGATCTGAGCGGGTCCAAAACAGATATCAGATCAATTAACCCCGGATCTGAACGGGTCCAGAACAGATATCAGATCAATTAACCCCGGATCTGAGCGGGTCCAGAACAGATATCATGTCATCAGACTAATTAACCCCGGGTCTGGAGTCGGGTTAGTCGCATGCTTAGCCGGCAAAGAAATCATGAAGCTTTCTTTTAAAACATAGGACCATAAAAACTTTTCATGCATAACTAAAAACATTTTCACTTGAGAAGACTTGCATGCATAAAATCGGATTCATGTGACATATGGATATGCAAGATACATGGAATGATAAGCCATGCAAGTCATGACGTGAATAATCATATGCATTCCTTATCACATGTCAAGGTGCATGAATTTGGAAGTTAAATACTTCCAGACTTTTACTTCATATTCATGAGGCGGTTAAGCAAACCAAATAGATCTATTTCCATATTCTTTGGTCATCACATTTAATTAATTTTTGAAACGGATCAAGTGCTGAAACTGAACTGACCGATTTTACTAGAAATTTAACTGTGGCAAATCTGTAACTTTTTTTTCAGAAATTCCAACTCTCAAGAGTCATAAACATGTGGAAATAGTATTCTTCCGAAATTTAGCCTGTTTTCATATTTCTAAGTCCTATTTCAGAGTCCACTAACCAGTTACTTAATTCCAGCTTCATTCCGGTGATTTCTATTGCGCAGTCTTACTAATTAATTCATTAAAAATAATCCAGAACTTGTTTCACCAAAATTCCAGTTGGAATGTTCACTACACTCATAGTATTATTACCATGCCAAAAATCAGCTTTATGGATCCTCTACAAGGTCTCTTTTCAATCAAACCAAAAGAGGTTATCATTCTGCTCGGTTCCCGTTTTTCAAGTCTGACCAGTCTTACCAAATATTTTATTAAAAATTAACCATAGCTTATTTTAACGAAATTCCAACTCCCAGTTCTTCTATACACATGGGGATAGCTTTTTGCCGAAAATAAGATTTATTGAAGGTCCAAAAGGTCCTCTTTTAATTCGTTGACCTCAGCGATCAATTCTGCCCAGCTCCAGAATTTTCTACTGGAGCAGTTTTACCGTATAATTTATTAAAAATAATCCTTAGCTTATTTTAAAAAAATTCCAACTCTCACTTGTGCTACACTCATAGGGCTAACTTTTTACCAAAAATTAGCTTGATTGAAGGTTTTCAAGGTCAGTCCTTAAGCCGTTTCATTCTATTCTGTCCAATTCCAGTGGTTTGCTATTTTGTCATCTATCCAAGTCAAATGTCCATGTTTACCTTCTACTCAATCCTTTGGGCCGAAACTTGTGTGGTGCCTTAACCACATTTTACAACACATATTCAAGCATACAATCACATTCAAGTGTCATATTAAACTAATCTCACAAACAACTTCTTAAAACTCCTATCTTTCACATGTATGCTTTCCTAGGACCTTTCATGTTACCTCCACGAGTTAATCTTGTTTAGACTTACTTGGTGAACCTTATTTCACTCTAGGTCAGCCTCTTCTCATATAGCATATAGGAAAATACTTCATCTTTGAAGGAATAAATCACATGCAAAGCATTGTTCTTAGGGAATCACTAAGATATAGTCTCAAACTTAAGATATTCAACTAAAGATTATATCTTAAGAACTTCTAAGCATTCAAGTCACTAACTCTTTAAATAGATCATGAGAGATCATTGTATACTTGCCTTTTCAAGTTAAAGCTCTTGTCTTTGCTTGGTTATGGAGTGAGTTGAATTGAAATCCACCTCTTTCTACTCCCTTGGTTACACGGTTTTGATGGAGAGGAAAGAAGAGGGTTAGTCTTCATTCAATAGTGAAAATAGGATATGTTTGAGGCTAGAGCATCTTACCAAAATGAGCTTGAGTGGAGATTCAAGTACCACAATATGTCTCCATCTAAGAAAGTTGATGGCTTTCACCTATTTGAACCATGAATGTCACGGTTTTGATGTGAATGGAAGGATTCATGTTAGCTTCATTATGCACCAAAATAAGAATTCACTTAAGGAAGCTTGGAACAAGACTTACCTAGATGTTTCTTGAGTCTTGAAAGTGAAGTTGAGCTCCTATTCTTCAAGATGAAGGGCCGAATATTGGTGAGGGAGATGGAGATTGTCTAAGTGTTATGCTCTTGCATGATAAGTAGGTAGATGTTTCTAGAAGGGTTTAAATTAAAACATGTAGGGGACTTGGGAAGGGGATGGCCGATTTTTGGAGGGAGAATAGTGAGGGTTAGGGCTTTCATGAGTGCTAATCAAGGTTAGGTTAGTAATAACCTTGGTTACTTTATTCCAACTATGGTTACTTTGGTGCTAACCCAAGTTACTTTATCAAATCATGGTTATCTTAACCTTGTTTTAAGGAAAAAGTAACCATGGTAGGATTTAAAAATCCTCCATGGTTAGACATAAAGGGGGCGGTTTGGGTTGGGGTCTTTATGACCTCAACCATACTTCCTCCTTCTTTAATGAGTTGTCTTACTTGTTCTTTAAATGCATGTCTATTTTGTTATCTATTTAGCTATTTAAATTTTCTAATAATGGATTGAAAAATCAAAAAGATTCTAGAATCCTCCATGTCTTGGCCGAATTTAGAGGCTTCTTGGGTGATTTTGATATTTCTTGTAATTTTAATTCATGTACTATAGTGTATTCCAAGATTAGCATATGTATGTGTATATAATAGGAAGTACAATGTGCATGTCACCTAAAACATATACTAGTGTACATGTATCCACGTCTGTATGTATATATATATATATACACGCCTATATGTACGTGTACTACATATACATATACCTTCCTATGTATACGCATGTAGGTATTTATACATTTCATACATGTATATTATATACACGCACATACATATATAGTGGTATGTATTGTTCCTGTAACTCTATATTTCATCTAATTATGATTTTAATCTTGCTTGGTGAGGATCATTTACGATTGCCTCCTTATGAATTATAATTGTCTTATGGGTGATCAAGGCCTCTTGGCCGAATTTCATAAGGTATCAGAATACCTAGTGACATTCCCCCTACTTAATTATTCAGTGTCCAATTCAAAAGTACTTAAGTAAAGTGGTGCTACTTGACCTAAGTAACAAGTAATTGATAGAATCATCATTTTCATTACACCACTTAGTCACGGTTTCAAGTACATGGTCATTGGGGTACAACATCCTCCCCCCTTATCATAAGTTTCGTCCTCGAAACTTCAGAAGCTAGTCAAAAAGATAGGGGTATCTACTCCTCATATCTTCCTCCGTTTCCCATTTTGCCTCTTCTTCCAAATGATGCTTCCATTGTACCTTCACCATGGGTATGGATCTCTTCCTCAATGCCTTCTCTTTCCGATCAACTATCCTTAAGGGTTCCTCCTCATAAGTTACAACTTTTTCAACTTTCAACTGTTGATCTTCAAGGATGTGGCTTGGGTCATATACATATCGACGGAGTTGAAAAACATGGAATACATCGTGAGCTGAGAAAGAGATGGTGGCAACGCCAAGCGGTACGCAACCTTGCCTACTTTCTCAAGCACTTCATAAGGTCCAACGAATCTTGGGCTTAGTTTTCCTTTGATGCCAAATCTCTTAACTCCTTTGGTCGGAGAAACTTTCAGAAAGACTTTCTCTCCTTCTTGGAATTCTAAAGGTCTCCTTCTTTCATCTGCCCATATCTTTGTTCTATCTTGTGCTGCTCTTAGTCTTTGCTGGACTAACTTTACCTTTTCTCGTGTTTTCTCAACAATGTCGGGTCCTGCATAGATTTTATCTCCAATCTCGTCCCAATAGAGTGGGGACCGGCATTTTCGTCCATACAATGCCTCATAAGGTGCCATTCCGATGGATCTGTGGAAGCTATTATTGTAAGAAAACTCAACGAGCTTAAGACTTTTATCCCAGCTTCCTCCAAAATCAAGAATGTAAGCGCGGAGCATGTCCTCAAGGGTTTGGATTGTTCTTTCTGATTGTCCATCTGTTTGAGGATGAAATGCGGAACTCATTCTTATCTCTGTGCCCATTGCCTTTTGAAAGGCGGTGCAAAATCTCGAAGTAAATCGGGGGTCGCGGTCGCAAACAATACTTATGGGCACTCCATGTAAACAAACAATCTAGTCAATATACATAGAGGCTAACTTCTCCATAGATGCCTTAATCGTCATAGCCAAAAAGTGAGCAGACTTAGTCAAACGATCCACAATGACCCATATAGCATCATTCCCATACTTAGTCTTGGGTAGGTCAGTCACGAAATCCATGGTGATATGGTCCCACTTCCATTCCGGCACTTTCAAGGGTTGTAATAATCCAGCGGGTCTTTGGTGTTCAGCTTTCACTCTTTGGCAGATCAAGCATTGCTCAACAAATTCTGATATTTGTCTCTTCATACCGGCCCACTAAAACTTTTGCTTGAGATCTTGATACATTTTATTAGCTCTAGGATGTATAGATAATCGAGAATTGAGCTTCCATCAAAACTTCATCCTTAATTTCCTTGTTTTCGGAGACACATAACCGTCCTCGGTACCATAAACTGCCATCACTGCGGACCTCAAAGTCATCACGCGGCTTATCTTCCATCCTTTTCTTGACTTTTCTTATGGCTTCATCAATTCCTTGAGTCTCTTTGATCTTATCAATTGATGAAGGGACAAGAACTAACTTGGCGAGAACTTCATCGACCGAGTCAACTTCCTCTAGGCCAAATTCTTCCATATCTCGCTGAAGAGGTGGCTGCCGTGGGTGACTTGCTTTTCGACTTAACGCATCAGCGAATTTGTTAGCTTTTCTCAGATGATACTGAATGGAGAGATCATAATCTTTAATCAATTCCAACCATCTACGTTGCCTTATATTAAGCTCTTTCTGGGTAAAGAGGTACTTTAGGCTCTTGTGGTCTGTATAGTTCTCGCACTTCTCGCCATATAAGTAGTGCCTCCATATCTTTAATACGAAAACCACTGCGGCAAGTTCAAGATCATGGACAGGGTAGTTTTGCTCAAATGGCTTCAACTGTTGGGGTGCATAAGCTATCACTTTGTTATTCTGCATAAGAACACATCCGAGACCATTTTGCGAAGCATCACTGTATACTACGTACTTCTCTCCAGGAGTGGGCTGAGCTAGGATAGGAGCGGATGTCAATTTTTCTTTCAACTATGAAAAACGCTTTTCATAATCGGCACTCCACTCAAACTTGGTCTTCTTTTGGGTCAATCTGGTGAGGGAAACAGCTATCCTCGAGAATCCTTCAATAAACTTTCTGTAATATCTGACTATTCCGAGAAAACTTCTTACTTCAGTAACATTTGTTGGCCTGGGCCATTCCGTGATAGCTTCAATCTTCTTGGGATCTACTGAAATCCCATTTTCTGAAATCACATGACCAAGGAATGATACACTTTGCAGCCAAAACTCGCATTTGCTAAACTTAGCGTACAACTGTCTTGCTCTTAGAATATTCAAGACTGTCCTCAAATGGGCTGCGTGAGTCTCTTCGTCGGGTGAATAAATCAAGATGTCGTCTATGAAGACCACTACAAACTTGTCCAACTGTTCTTGAAAAATTCGATTCATGAGATCCATAAAGGCGACAGGGGCATTGGTCAGACCAAAAGGCATGACTAAGAACTCATAGTGTCCATAGCGGGTTCTGAAAGCAATCTTAGGGACATCTTCCGCCTTTATCTTCAATTGAAAGTATCCAGATCGTAGGCCAATCTTACTAAAAATTCGAGATTCCTGCATTAAAATGCTTTAGACATGGTTTGAAAGGATTTAGATCTTAGTCAAGTTAAAACTTACGAGTTACTTACCCTGAGCTGGTCGAATAAATCATCAATCCGGGGTAATGGGTACTTGTTCTTTATGGTGATTTTGTTGAGCTCCCGGTAATCAATGCATAAGTGCATACTTCCATCTTTCTTTTTCACGAATAGCACCAGAGCACCCCAAGGTGAAACACTAGGGCGAATGAGTTTCCTTTCCACAGTTCGTGTAACTGTTCCTTTAGCTCCTTTAGTTCTGTAGGTGCCATGCGATAAGGGGCTTTTGATATAGGTTCAGCTCCTGGAACAAGGTTTATTTCGAAAGCAATCTCGCGATCAGGAGGTAGTCCCAGCAGATCATCAGGAAATACGTCAGGGTATTCATTAACAACCGGAACTTGCGTAAGGGTAGGGCTTTCTTGTTCAGCACTTAGAACATAAACCAGAAATCCTTCCTGACCTTTCATTAATGCACGGCTGGCACGAGCTGCGTTAACGAAGACTCTCTTGGGGGGTTTCTTTAACTTAGCTCCTCCTTGGAATGACATCTCTTCTCGAGCTGGGTTCTTAATGATAACTTGCCTGCTTCAGCAGGCAATGTGGGCATGATTCTTTGAGAGTCAATCCATTCCGAGAATCACGTCAAAATCACTCATAGATATGGGGATCAAATTGGCCTCAAACAACTGGTTATTAAACTCAAGCGCACAATCTCTGAATATGTGATGGGAAACAAGCACCTGGTTGCCAGCTGCTTGTACTCTATAAGGTGAATCTAATCGGACTGGATCAGGATCAATATTCTTAGCAAACTTCCTTGAGATAAATGAGTGGCTAGCGCCACTATCAAACAACACATTTGCAGGTATGCTACACACTAGGATAGTTCCTGAACCATGCATATTTTGCTAAGCAATAATAGGTATGTATGAGGAAAACGTACTGAAGACATAAAACTTTTAAATCTTACCAGTCACTACGTCAGCAGTCTCTTCAACATCAGCATCTGTCATGGCGTGTACTCTTGCATTTGCCCGGGGCCGTTGGTTCCTTTGCTGTTGTTGTGGTTGCGCTCCCCTTTCTGGGTAGTCCTTAATCAGGTGGTCATCTTTGCCGCATCCAAAGCATTTACCTGTCTTCCACCTACACTCACCCATGTGCCTCTTTTGGCAATGAGGGCATACTGGTATCGCTGGCGCTGAGATGGGGCCTGATTCTTCTGCTGATTATTTTGGTTTTGCTTGCGACGCTGATTCTGTCCTTGATATTGTCCCTGACGAACGGATCCTCAGAAATTCTTCTTAGCCATTTTCCTATACTTCTCATTTCCGGTTCCTTGTCTTTCTCGCTTTTGACCCACATCATCTCTTCGTACAATATCTCTCTCTATGCGGTAGCACGCATCCAGAAGTGCTCCAAAATTGGCAGGATTTGCATTCACCAACCACGTCCTAATCCTCGGATTTAGACCTCGTTCAAACTTTAGCATTTTTGTTTCTTTATCGTTCATAGTAACAGGCTGAAACCTCCCAAGTGCGATGAACTTATTTGCATACTCAGCTACTGTCATGCCCGACTCTTGCTTCAGAGATTCAAACTCATGCCTCTTTTGCAATTTGACTGACGGAAGGATATAGAACTTATGAAATTCTTGCAGAAATCTTTCCCAAGTGATCGGTCTGGGCAAGGGTAGCAGATTCGTCTTCCACCATTGATTAGCTTCACTGATCAAGAAATGTCTGATAACCTGAGCCTTCATCTCTTCTGGGGCTTGAATTAGCTCAAAACAATTTTCAACTTCATCTAGCCACTTCTCCGTAGTATCTGGGTCAGGCTTTCCCTCAAACGGTGGTACATTAGCCCTCTTGAGCTTCTCAAAATAGTACTGGGCATCCCTTACTGGCTGATGTGGCTGAGGTGGAGCGTTCTGATGAATTAGGCCTTATCCTATCTGAGTAACAACTTGGCAAAAGGTCTGAAATACATTCATATCCGGGATGAATGGAGGAACAGGCACCTGTGGAGCTGGTGGTGGATTATTTTGTGCTGGAGGGTCCTGGTCCTGCTGAGGTGGCGGCGGAACCTGTGCTGGTGGTGGAGGAATGGGCTCTTGAGCAGCTGGTTGTGCTCTCAGAGGTCTGCCACGTGGTCTCACCATCTGCACTTATGGGTTTAACGTCTATTTAGGATATCGGAATAAAATCAATTTATTTTGACCAAGGACCATAATTCAAAATTTTAAAATATGGAAGGAAAGAGCACGTCTTACGTCATAGACCTAGCTTTCATAGTTCAGAATACTTTATTAAGTTACATCCTAAACCCGGTCTACGTGGTCCTAGTTTAAGGCCATCACTTATTTAAGATCATGACCTAGGTCTAAAATCAAACTTAGATTGCTAAGATCATAACTTAATCCTATGTTCTGCCTGAAATCTAGAGCCTGGGCTCTGATACCACCACCTGTGGCGCCCCGCACCTGGGCCTCGTCCGGATACGGTGCACCCGCCGTACTTCACTTAGGAGAGTACGAAGCGTCATGCATAACATGCGAAAATCCATAACATAAATCATGGACTCCCATGCTAGCATTCAGCATGGTAGTAAAATTTAGGCAGAATTAAAACATTTCAAATTAAACATGCATTACTAAATTACGAAGTTCCCAAAAGTAGTAGTCCCACAAGATAACATAACCGAAGTCCAGAGAGTTCAAACATAGTCATAATACAAAACGTCTTGGCAGCACAAAAGTCCTTAAGCTTAGCTTCCTTCATATCTCCTCGCCTATGGATAAGGTACCTTTGGCTCATCCTCGATCCATTCTATATTGGCATTACCTGGTTCTGGGGAAAAATAAAGTGAGTGATAAAAATCACTCAGCAAGAATACAATAAACTACCATGATATACATAAAGAATTATAACATGAATGTAATACCCCAAGAACCTCGAGTAATCATAGTTCATACCTGATCTTTAATCCCGAGCTTGCTTGACGTTTAGCTTAAGCATAAATTTAAGAACACTATAACGGTATTATCTCATAAACCATTAGCTGTGACATGCAACTTGTTTACATACTCATGAGTTATGCGAATGCAATGCATGATGTCATGTCGTGTCAAAACATCATTTGGTCCCATAAAATAACATGTCATAAAAAACAGAGTGTCAGATCAATTAACCCTGGATCTGAGCGGGTCCAGAACATATCAACAGACCAATTAACCCCGGGTCTGGGACGGGTCCAGAACAGATATCAGATCAATTAACCCTGGATCTGAACGGGTACAGAACATATATCAGATCAATTAACCTCGGATCTGAGCGGGTCCAAAACAGATATCAGATCAATTAACCCCGGATCTGAACGGGTCCAGAACAGATATCAGATCAATTAACCCCGGATCTGAGCGGGTCCAGAACAGATATCATGTCATCAGACCAATTAACCCTGGGTCTGGAGTCGGGTTAGTCGCATGCTTGGCTGGCAAAGGAATCATGAAGCTTTCTTTTAAAACATGGGACCATAAAAACTTTTCATGCATAACTGAAAACATTTTCACTTGAGAAGACTTGCATGCATAAAATCGGATTCATGTGACATATGGATATGCAAGATACATGGAATGATATGCGATGCAAGTCATGACGTGAATAATCGTATGCATTCCTTATAACATGTCAACGTGCATGAATTTGGAAGCTAAATACTTCCAGACTTTTACTTCATATTCATGAGGCGGTTAAGTTAACCAAATAGATCCATTTCCATATTCTTTGGTCATAAACCCGTTTGGTGGAATCTTAGATACTTGTCATAAAAATTTCGGACTACTTCGATAACCAAAAAGGGCTCATTTAATTAATTTTTGAAACGGATTAAGTGCTGAAACTGAACTGACCGATTTTACTAAAAATTTAACTGTGGCAAATCTGTAACTTTTTTTTCAGAAATTCCAACTCTCACGAGTCATAAATATGTGGAACTAGTATTCTTCTGAAATTTAGCCTGTTTGCATATTTCTAAGTCCTATTTCAGTGTCCACTAACCAGTTACTTAATTCCAGCTTCATTCCGGTGATTTCTATTGCGCAGTCTTACTAATTAATTCATTAAACATAATCCAGAACTTGTTTCACCAAAATTCCAGTTGCAATGTTCACTACACTCATAGTATTATTACCATGCCAAAAATCAGCTTTATTGGTCCTATACAAGGTCTCTTTTCAAGCCAACCAAACAAGGTTACCATTCTGCTCGGTTCACGTTTTTCAAGTCTGACCAGACATACCAAATATTTTATTAAAATTTAACCATAGCTCATTTTAACTAAATTCCAACTTCCAATACTTATATACACATGGGGCTAGCTTTTTTCCAAAAATCAAATTTATTGAAGGTCTACAAGGTCCTCTTTTAATTCGTTGACCTCAGTGATCAATTTTGCCCAGCTCCAGAATTTTCTACTGGAGCAGTTGTACCGTATAATTTATTAAAACTAATCCTTAGCTTATTTTAACAAAATTCCAACTCTCACTTGTGATACACTCATAGGACTAACTTTGTACCAAAAATGAGCTTCATTGAAGGTTTGCAAGGTCAGTCCTTAAGCCGTTTAAAACGTCATTCTATTCTGTCCAATTCCAGTGGTTTGCTATTTTGTCATCTATCCAAGTCAAATGTCCATGTTTACCTTCTACTCAATCCTTTGGGCCAAAACTTGTGTGGTGCCTTAACCACATTTTACAACACATATTCAAGCATACAATCACATTCAAGTGTCATATTAAACTAATCTCACAAACAACTTCTTAAAACTCCTATCTTTCACATGTATGCTTTCCTATGACCTTTCATGTTACCACCACGAGTTAATCTTGTTTAGACTTACTTGGTGAACCTTATTTCACTCTAGGTCAGCCTCTTCTCATATAACATATAGGAAAATACTTCATCTTTGAAGGAATAAATCACATGCAAAGCATTGTTCTTAGGGAATCACTAAGATATAGTCTTAAACTTAAGATATTCAACTAAAGATCATATCTTAATAACTTCTAAGCATTCAAGTCACTAACTCTTTAAATAAATCATGAGAGATCATTGTATACTTGCCTCTTCAAGCTAAAGCACTTGTCTTTGCTTGGTTATGGAGTGAGTTGAGTTGAAATCCACCTCTTTCGACTCCCTTGGTCACACGGTTTTGATGGAGAGGAAAGAAGAGGGTTAGTCTTCATTCAATAGTGAAAATAGGATATGTTTGAGGCTAGAGCATCTTACCAAAATGAGCTTGAGTGGAGATTCAAGTACCACAATATGTCTCCACCTAAGAAAGTTGATGGATTTTACCTATTTGAACCATGAATGTCACGGTTTTGATGTGAATGGAAGGATTCATGTTAGCTTCATTATGCACCAAAATAATAATTCACTTAAGGAAGCTTGGAACAAGACTTACCTCGATGTTTCTTGAGTCTTGAAAGTGAAGTTGAGCTCCTATTCTTCAAGATGAAGGGCCGAATATTGGTGAGGGGGATGGAGATTGTCTAAGTGTTATGCTCTTGCATGATAAGTAGGTAGATGTTTCTAGAAGGGTTTAAATTAAAACATGTAGGGGACTTGGGAAGGGGATGGCCGATTTTTGGAGGGAGAATAGTGAGGGTTAGGGCTTTCATGAGTGCTAATCAAGGTTAGGTTAGTAATAACCTTGGTTACTTTATTCCAACTATGGTTATTTTGGTGCTAACCCAAGTTACTTTATCAAATCATGGTTATCTTAACCTTGTTTTAAGGAAAAAGTAACCATGCTAGGATTTAAAAATCCTCCATGGTTAGACATAAAGGGGGCGGTTTGGGTTGGGGTCTTTATGACCTCAACCATACTTCTTCCTTCTTTAATGAGTTGTCTTACTTGTTCTTTAAATGCATGTCTATTTTGTTTTCTATTAAGCTATTTAAATTTTCTAATAATGGATTGAAAAATCAAGAGGATTCTAGAATCCTCCATGTCTTGGCCGAATTTAGAGGCTTCTTGGGTGATTTTGATATTTCTTGTAAATTTAATTCATGTACTATAGTGTATTCCAAGATTAGCATATGTATGTATATATAATAGGAAGTACAATGTGCATGTCACCTAAAACATATACTAGTGTACATGTATCCACGTCTGTATGTGTGTATATATATATACACGCCTATATGTACGTGTACTAGATATACATATACCTTCCTATGTATACGCATGTAGGTATTTATACATTTCATACACATATATCATATACACGCACATACATATATAGTGGCATGTATTGTTCCTGTAACTCTATATTTCATCTAATTATGATTTTAACCTTGCTTGGTGAGGATCATTTACGATTGCCTCCTTATGAATTATAATTGTCTTATGGGTGATCAAGGCCTCTTGGCCGAATTTCATAAGGTATCACAATACCTAGTGACATTCCTCCTACTTAATTATTCAGTGTCCAATTAAAAAGTACTTAAGTAAAGTGGTGCTACTTGACCTAAGTAACAAGTAATTGATAGAATCATCATTTTCATTACACCACTTAGTCACGGTTTCAAGTACATGGTCGTTGGGGTACAACAGTTAGCTATCATAAACAAGATGAGAGGAGAGGAAATTTCACTTGTTAATACCGAAAGATTCAACTTGTCATTTTATTTCCCTTGGTTTTGGCATCAATTAACTTATCTAATGAAATTTCTCACAAAAAACATCCTTATGCATAAGTGAACTTTATAAAAGTTGTGTTAATCAACGATTAAAGATAAGATACGTCAGCTTAAACTACTTTTCTTTTTCCATTTCGGTGTAGCATTTTTCTGCATTAGTAGCTTTTTCTTATGTGTGACTAAAATACAAATTATCTTATATCTATTGTGACCCAGTACTTTAAAAAATGTGTTTAATCACTTTCAGGGTAAAACTGTGCAAAATGAATGAGCATAAACGATAAAAGAAATATACGTCTGATGACATCTGAAGAAACAGTGCCGTGGTTAATGTCATGTAGCGTCCCGACTGAGACTACAATCTCGTAACGGTACATCCGTTGTACTCTACTGAGAGAAATACAAAGTGTTGATAGCAATTGAAAATATGTCACGACATAAAACGTGGACTGATATACTGGAAGCAACATAACTTAAACATTTACAACATAATCAAAATGTCCAAAAGTACAATCCAGAGTACATAATACATATAGAATACTAAAGTCCCAAAATGTGTCTATAATACATAACCATGGGAAATAAAACATCTAAGTACGAAAACCAGGTGCCTACTGTGGGACCAATACAGAACCACTAGAAGAGGGGGGGTTGAATAGTGAGTGAGAAAAATTCGGTTTTTAAAACTTTTTAGACCAAACTACTCACTTCGGAAAACAGTTTCTATTTTCAGATCCTGATTTTAATTAACTAGTTGACCATACCTCCAAAAATTATGAAACTTGATGAAAATGTGCTCTCAGATGTTGTTAATGTGTCACAAAAATTTTAGATTAAAACTATAAGTGCAATCCCTTGAAAAACTATTTTTCCACAGATTGTGTCAATCTGCCAAAAACTGTGCTCCGAAATACAAAATTTATTCCTATTAATTGACAACTCTAAATGACCTGAAATGTTTATGGTATGATACTTAAGATGTATACTTTAATTTTTTAAAACAGTTTTTCAAAATTCTCTTGGTAAGTTTGTCTACCACGTTGATGTTCTCAACCTTCGCAAATCTGAGAATCGGATTGCACTAATGTCAGAACTATGAACGTTTGACTGGCTTATACTCATCCAAATATGATGAAACTTGTTCCAAATGAAATATAGGACTTGTGGGTATGTTTCTACAAAATTTTGTAGTTTTTGGAAAACGCTTGCTATTTTTCACGTGATTATGAAAATGATGCAGAAAACTTGAAACTAAAAGTAAAAGTGCTGAAAGTAAATAACTCTGAGATTTTTATACTGGTTTGGTAAAATCAACCTACTCCAGTCTTTAAGGACACCTTTTTCGATATTCACAAATCATAAATAAAACCTTCACATAAGGGTGACTGGAGTTAAACACATGGTTAAAATCAAGGTTTTTAATTACCAATTAATCATGATATGATTCTCCCGCATTTTAGAAGAAATTAGTGCAAGATTCAATGTAAAAATCGGCATACATGTGCTGAATAATTTTGAGCATGTGTTTTATTTTCAATTGTTTCCTTGTGTGTCTTGTCCTCTTTAATGTCACCAATCATGTGTGGCTTATCCTCCACCAATTAAAGTTCCAAACAAGCTCCACCTAGGCTCCAAGAAGGCTAAAATGTTGTGTCACAGCTCAGCTGCATGTGCTGAAATTATCTTTTGAATGTGTCACATAATGATGCACAATCTTCACACACATGGTAAATTACAATCAGCCCTAAATTGATTTTTCTATAACACTCTAATATGTCTTGAATGTGTAAAAAGTGTCTAGATACATATTACATAACACCAAATCCGTCCCATGTATGTAGAGGTGTAGAAAGCCAAATTTTCGCCTTTCGTCGATTATGCGATTTTTCTCCGGTTAATCTCAAACTTCTTAGACATGTAATATACATTATGTATCACATAATATACATAAAATAAGATGTATATTCAGCTCTAATGGCTGACGTTGAAAATGCCCCCATGTGACAAAAACTTGAATTTGAATTTTCCACAAATTAAGGCTAAATTATTGTATCCAACGGAAATCATTCTGTATCTCTGACTCTTATGAAGTGATTTAATAAGATATCAGTCCTTCCAAGTGAATTTTATTAAGTTTCATTAATTATTCTTCAATTAAATTTCCTTAAAGTAAATATTATAAGAAATGGTATAATTATATGTCTCATGAAACAAGTGAAATGACAATTATACCCTCCCAATTTTATTTAGAAAATCTGGCCAATAAGGAGTCTAGGAGACTCTAGATCCTTTTTACTTCTAATGTCCAACTAACCACTTTATTAAGCTCTTAAAATAATTCTAAAAAGGCTTACACATGTAGTTAAGAGCCTCATGATTTTGTTCCAAGATTTGAAGAGTTCCCTCCTCTTTTTCCATATAGACCGCCGGGTACACCATGTTTACCCATGAGATCTCCTTTATCTTAATACCACAACTAACCACTTTAGTTACTTTTCTTTAACCTATCCTCAAAAGCAACCAAGTAGTAAATGTCTCACGACAACTAAATACCCTTCATAATTGTGTTCCATGCATATAAAGAGTCTCCCTTCCCCTTCTTTATGTGAGACCCCAGGATACCTTCTTTTTCTATCCCATGAAACCTTCTTCAAGATTGTCCTAGAAGCTTCATTCCATTTCTCTCTCACAATACTCTCAAGAGTTTATCCCAAGCTAATCACTAAAGGCCTCTTGCACACTTAGACAAATCTTCAATCATCTCATTTCATACGGCAAGCTTGTGCTTAGGAGACTCAAGACCATTTTCAAGTTCTAAATCTCATCTAGGTAAGTTGCATTCTAGCTTCCAAAGTGAATTCCATATTTTAAATTGTAAAGCTCACATTGTACCTCTTTCTCCTTACAAAAGCCGTGACCCCTAATGGTCACTAGGGGAAGATCTCTCAAGCTATTAAGAGAAGCTAGCATCTTGGTAGTTGGTCTCTTTCCATCTCCACTTAAGTTCTATTTTGGTAAGAAAACCTAGCCTTAATCTAGTTCTTTTCTTCATTTAAATGGTAGCTAATGTTCACCTTCATTTCCTCCCTAAAAACCATGTGCTCTATAGTGAAGTTGAAGGAAACTTCCATCCATTTCAACTAAGGATCTAGCTAGGGAAAGGTTCTAAGCTCAAAAGAGGCAAGTATACTCTAGACATTCTTGACTTATTTGTAAAATTGTATGCTTGAATGACTAGTTATTTTAAGTCATGAGTCTTAGTTGAATGTACTAAGTGCAAAGCATGGGAAATTGGTTGTTTTATAAGGTAAAGTGTTGGCATGTTGAGTGATTTTCTATATGGATATGTTATGTGCCTAACTTGAATATAATATGAGACCTACTCTTCACAAAACGAGGCTGTTTTGGTGATTAGTTGAATAGTGAACTAGTTTTGTTAAGAATAGACTTTATGATGCATAAAATGTATGAAAAATGGCATGTTTTATGTGTAGTTTATGGGGCTGCTGGCATGGGTATGGCGTAGCTTAAACAACACTAGGAGACCTGAAAAGTTCATGTTAGAATGTGTACTTGGTGGTTAGCAAGTTATTTTAGGGGTTAAAGTTAGTTGGTGAAATGCTTGAATAATAAAATGATGAAATGTAAGATTCTCTTAAACTGGACAGTTTTTAGTAGCAACTTTCTTGGCCTTAAAATGAAAATTAGGAGTGTGCAATTGAGCTAAAATTTGTTGTGTTGGCAACTTGATATGTTTAGTAAATTTGTGAGGTGGAAATTCTTTAAAAGAGCTTGTGGTTTGTCCTCAATGGAATTTTTAGTAAGAATAGGTCACTGCAGATTCTGCAGGTACCTAGACTGAGAAGGATAATTAAATGACCCTTTTAAACATATCGGATTTCCTTGAAATTTTTATGGTATTTACCTAAGGCATAGATGTACGCGTCCATGTAAGGAAATTGGTTTGAAACTACTGTTTTAAGGGTTAAAAATGGAGATGAAGGTCACGATACAAAACTAGAAAACTGGGCAGTCTGATGGCGTGTATTGTGAGGCCTTGATCTTGTGTATTTGGACTTGTATGTGATGTTTGGGCATCTGAATATTGTTCCTTAGTATGTTTTCTATTTTTTCCAGGTGATAGTCCTAATTGAATATGGTTTTATGGCCCTTGAAACTAAGGTAAAGCGGGTACTGCGCTGCAGAATTCTGCAGTACCCCTTGATGGAAATTTAATGTTTTGAGGATCTTAGCCACTTTGAAATGTTATGAAATTTTTATGGCATGTAGCTAGGATTCCAGTATGCATGTTACGGTGAGAGTTTATGGAAATAGGCTCTGAATTGATGATTTTGAGGCTGTGTGAACAGGGCATTGCTGCTGGACTGTTTTAAAGCTTAAGAACAAGTCCGTATATGCTTTCTATGATGTATTTAGTCATGAATTGCATGTTGCATATCATGCATTGCATTGTCCATTTTCATCGACTTATGAGACTAATTTTTATGCCAAAGAAATTTAAGAGAATCTCATTTGAAGATAAGGTTTTGGTTTTTGAAAGAAAGACTCCTATGGTACCATTAATTCCTGGCCAGTGCAACCCGCTCCAGATCCGGGGTTAATTGTTCTTGTGACAATTATGATCGTCTAGGCCTGGGGATAATAGACCTGAGGATGATGATTATGCCTGTCCAAGCCGGGGATAATAGATCTGAGGATGATGATTATTACCATCCAGGCTTGGAGATAATAGACCTGAGGATGATGATTATGACCGTCCAGGCCGGAAGATAATAGACCTGATGATGATGATTGATTGTATGACCATTTTCAGATCCGGAAATATTAGATCTGAAGGGAATTGTATGTCCGTTTCAGATCCAGAGATAATAGATCTAAACCCTCTCTATTCTTCGTTTTACGACGATTATGTTTTGAAAGAAAGAATGATTGAAATTGGTTCTCATCTTATCATGTTGCACCACATTTGCATATTCATACACATTGGATGTGATTGTGAGTAGGATGCTTAATCTACTGTCACTTAAGTTACTATCTTATTACATTCTATCACTTAAGTTATGATCTTATTACCTTTGTGGCTAATGGGTTGAAGGTCAGGTATGTTGGGAAATTGAAATTCTTGGGATTTGGTTCTTGTGTACAAGTTCCATTTAACTCATAATTGTTTATGGTATACTTGCTGGTGATTTTGTCACTCACCCTTTTATTTTTCCCCCTAAGCCTGCAGGAAATGGTGTAGAATGGATTGACGATGAGCCTCGAGTTCCGTATCCGTAGACGAGGGAGTGGATTGAAGCTTAAGGAATTTTATGATGGGCTTATGTTTTATGGACTTATTTTGAGGACATGGATTTAGGATTTATCTTTATTTTGCGGACTTGGTTGTAAACTCTATGTCGGATATTCGGAATTGTTTCCTTTAAAAGTTTTTATTTTGCCTAAGGTTTGTTTACCTGTTAAGATGATGACATTGTAGTCCACAATTTTGACATGGGCCGTGATATGTTACGCATTGACGCCTGGTACTTTCCCTAGCGAAGTACGGTGGATGCACGTACTCGGGCAGACCGAGTACGGGACGCTACATAAATTGTGGGTGATTGATGTCTGTAAAAATTGTATGACTTTTGGTCTGAATTTGATATGTGGAGCACAAAATTTTTGAGTATTTTTAGTTTACATAGGCTGGCCATCTTTATATGGCAAGTATGTGACATGTCGGTGAAGGTTCGGTAGCACCCGATACGACAATTTTCGGTTTATGACCTCGTGACATGCCGTTATAATTTTGATGGCAATATGACATGTAATATATGATACGAGACTTGTATATTCTCATAAATATGAGGTGTATATAGTGGTGTGACATCGACGTACGTTTGTAATACAGATAACGTGTCGGTGGAACGTCAGAATATAAGTATATAGTTTGTTGTAAAAAAATATGGATATATAATATGTATATGTATGTGGCGTGTATATAGGTGTAGAAAGGGAACTTTTCATTCCAAATTTGTTGTCAAATAGCTTTCTCCAAATATGTTCCAAATATGTCTTCATTTAATGAATTAGTTAGTTCATTTCCTTAAGCACTTCACTTAATGAACTAGTTTAGTTCATTAATCATGGCACCTGAAAATAGTATAAAGACCACAAATGTTTGCCATATGATGTAAGTCTTAATGCTTCATGTCACGTTAGTACGACAACATTATATATAAACATGTAAAGCATTTTTATCACGTGCATATATCAAGTAACACTTATTTCATGCATTTCGTATACACGTAACATTTAAATCATACATTTTAAAATCACTCAACCCCGATTTCTCAACACCTACAATTGGAATATGAATTATTTTGATGAAGTTAAAGGATGTTTCAAAAGATTTACAAAGGTATTTCATACTTGAGAATTAGAGCAAAATAAGAAGAACACACTGTGAGACATCAATCTCCAACATGGACCGATCGATGTATACATCAGTCTCTCAAGAAGAGACATCAATCGATATATGTTGGGATCGTCCAAGGAACAAACCTTACTGTCCAACATCGATCTCTCTGTTTATGAGGCATGGATCGGTCGATGTGACATCAGTCTCTAAGGTTATAGACATCGATCATTCGATGTAGTGAAGGTTCAAAGTTAAAACCTTACTGGAAGATATCGATCCATCAATGTTTGAGATACCGGTGGATCGATGTATACATAGTCTCTCAGAAGAGACATCGATCAATTCATGTATGTAACGAACAAATTTGAAACCTTACTGAAAGACATCGATCTTTCAGGAATGAGACATCCATCAATCAATGTGCGCATCAGTCTCTCAAAGTAGAGACATCGACTGATCGATGTATGAAATGTGCAGAACTGGAACCTTACGGGAAGACATCGGCCTCTTGACACAAACACATTGATCGATCGATGTCATCCAGGATTCAAATTTTTATGACCGTTGGAACAAAATCCAAGGGAGATCTAAGGTGTTTTCTCTCTCCAATCTTGCTCAAATTTCTTGTGAACTTTCCTTTGACATTGATCATGCATCCTTGACTATTGTATCCATGTCTAAGACTTTATAAGTTGGCTTTGGAGGATCAAATCAATACATAGGGTGGCTAAAGGCTATTTGTACATTGTCAAGACTAATGATTGAGTTGGAGACTTAGGGGAAACTGCAAAGACTTGGCACACATACTCTATAAATTGAAGAAGCACAAATGAGGGCAATACGCACTTTAATCTTCTTCAAACTTTATATTTCATTGTTGTAAAAATCATTCATTTGTGCAAAAGTGTTTAAAGCTTATTAAGCTCCTGTTGCTTGTTTTTTATTGTTGTAAATTGTGAGAGTGCAAGTCTAACACAAGAGGAACAAAACATATTTGACCTGTTGCTTGTGTTTAGACTATTAGAAAGGGTAATCCCCACTAATTCCCATAACCCACTGTGAGAAAATTCTTTGAGAGGACTTTGTTGAAGTTGTGAGGAAGCAAGGATTTGTTCTTGCTTAAAGATGGAGTTGTTGTGGTTGCACAAAGTTGTTTTGTGCAAGAAGTTGTTGTTGTTATTGCTTGCACTAATATTAGGGTAAGTGTTGCTGTTGTTGTTCTTATTAAGAGCGATATGAAGAGTAGCTATTGAAAAATCCACTTTGAAAACAAAGTGGTAGTAGAGTAAAATCATTTAAAATTTGAGCCACTTTATATCGGGTGTATTCATTAAATGTCTCTCATCTCCCTTCTTTATTTTGATTTGGAGTTCATTTGAGTTTGCCAAGAACAAGAAAATTCCGCAAAATCAACTAATCACTCGATTCACCCCCTCTAGAGTGATTGTCACGGACCTAGCAATTAGTATCAGAGCCTAACCTTGATTGCTTAGCCAATTTTTGCAAGTAGCAAGGTCAAATATCATGGCAATGACAACCTCTTCATCTTACACCTCAACTTCCAAACCAACCACATTATTCTCAGCTTCAACCACCAAAGCTCCTATATTTGATGCTCAAAACTATTCTCTTTGGAAATTCCGAATGATAAATCATTTGAAAGGTTACGGGTTTGATATATGGAGAGCTATTGTCAAAGGAATAGAAATTCCTATGCATGCTAATTCTAAAAGAGAGTCAATGTTCAAAGATGAGGATGACTACACCGATGAAGAAAAGATAAATTTTGCCATAAAAGGAAACACATTTGATATTCTCTCAAATGCTCTAACCACTACTGAGCTCATAAGACTTCAAGCTCTTGAAAAGTCAATAAAGCATGGAAAAGGTTGGAAATGATACATGAAGGGACTGAGCAAGAAAGAATTTCCAAAAGACTTATGATCATAAAGGAATACGAAATGTTCGGTATGAAGAATAATGAAAAGACTAAGGAGACAATTGACCGATTCACTCGAATAGTGAATCAACTCTCCATGGTTGACAAGAAAAGATTAATGAAGATTTTGCCTCAAAACTTCTCAACTCTTTGCCAAGAGAATGGACACCATAAGTAACCGCCATGACCGAATCCAAAAATCTCAAGACTTTTACACTTGATGAGTTGTCCAGTAATTTACTCACTCACAAAAATCTTATTGATGAGCAAAATAGGATGAATCCTATTAAGCCCACACATGCATCACACAAAGTATTGGTGGTAGAGTCCGATGAGTTGGATGAGGAAGTTGCTCTTCTAGTTAAAAATTTATAAGAGTAGGCATAAGAAACAAGGCCCAAGCATAAGAAAGTTTTTCAAGAAGCCACCCAAGGACATGTTAGGTCCATAACAAATACTCTAGAGAGGGAGGGTGGATAGAGTATTGGGAAATTTTGCGGAATTTTCATGTTTTTGTCTTTCCTCAACTCAAATGGAATTCAAAATCAAAGCAAGAATAGCAGATGAGAGACAATAAATGAGTACACCAGACATAGAGTGGTGCGAATCGTAAATGATTCTACTCCACTACTACTTTGTTGCCAAAGTGGATTTTCAACAACTAGTGTTCTTATTAAAAGAACAACCATAGCAATACTTACACTAACAACCTAGTGTAAGAAACTACAACAACAAGTTCTTGCACAAAACATCTATGCGCAACTGCAACAACTTCAGCTCTAAGCAAGAACAACTTCTTCTTACCTCACAACTTCAGCAAAGTTCTCTCAAGAACTTTCTCACAGTGGGTTTAAGGAAGTAGTGGGGTTTACACTTTCTCACTATTCTAAACACAAGCAAGATATCGAATATTTGCGGTTCCTCTTGTGTTAGGCTTACAATCTCTCGACATACAACAATGAAGAACAAATAAAAGCTTAACAAGTTTTAAGCACTTGAACACAAATGAGAGAAATATACAACAATGAAGAATGAAGCTTGATGATGGTGAAAGTGTATATATGCCTAATCTGAGCTTCTTCTATTTATAAGAGGTGTTATCCACGTTTTTGGAGCCTCCCTCATGTCTTCAAGTCAATCCCAAGTCTTGATAATTTGAAAATGGCCTTTAGCCACTCTATGGATTGATTTAATCCTCCAAAGCCACCCTAGAGAATCTTAGACATAGATACAAAAGTCAAGGAAGCATGTATTATGCTAGAGAAAAGTTCATAAGAAATTTGGTCAAGATTGGAAATAGAAAACATCATGAATCTCCCTTGGATTTTGTTCCAACGGTCATAAAAATTTTAATACTGGGGGACATCGATCGTCCAATGAGTCTGGGTTGAGAGATCCATGCCCTCTAGAGAGTTTCCAGTATTGAACCTGCAACACATCGATGGATCGAAGTCTCTACCTAAGAGATTGACGTGACATCGATAGATCGATGTCCCTGTGACTAAGAGATCAATGTCTTCCAGAGAGGTTCCAGTTTTGAACCTCTTCCACATCAATCGATTGAATTCTCTCATTTTAGAGACTGAAGTCACATCGATCGATCGATGTCCCAGCCTTTGAGAGGTTGATCTTAGATAGAAAGGTTCCAACCTTGGACCTTTCAAACATAGACCAATCGATGTCTTTCTTTGAGTGACTGATGCATACATAGATCGATATATGTGAGAGATCTATGTCCCACAATGTGTTTTTCTCATTTTGCTTCAAATTCCAAGTGTGAATTTCATTTTTAACTTATTCAAAACATCTTTTCCATCATCAAAACATTTCCTCTCCCAACAATCTCTCCCTTTTTGATGACTTCAAAACCAAGACTTTTAAGAGTTTTTTTTCTTGTAAATCCAGCTGAAGGTTAAAAACTTGAAATTCTCACATCTCCTCCATAGTTTATACACTCCATGCTCCCCCTAAAGACATGAACCATGTGAACATGTCAAATCTTCCCCTTCAACCAGTAATCTTCCCAAAACCAATGGATATGGTGAAAACTTTTCAAACCTCCCCCTTTAACCAAAACATGCTTCAATTTCTAAATGCAACATATATCATGACATATTTCCATTTACCCTATTTTTCATCATATATACCAAACATGCCAAATTCTTATATCTAACCAAGTGTTTCAAATGTTGCATTTCTAAAATGATCGCTTATACTCAATATTACCAACATACATCAAGCAAGCAATTCAAGCATACTTTAATGCAAGTCAATTACTAAGCCATCAAGCTGAATACCAATTAAGCAAATGCAAGCAAGCAATTATATCCATCAAGCATATACCAACATCAATGTAAGCATATCAACTTCTCCCACTTTTTGAAAAAATCAAAATCAATAATGTAGGATAAACAAAATATCATTAATTTAGCGCGAAGTTCAGACACACAATAAATGTTCAACTTTTAAGCCTCAATCCTATAGCCAAGACGGAAATGGGGAAATAGGAGCACTATTCTTCATCTGAGGAGAATGCCAATCTGGGAATGCACGCCTTGAGCTTTTCTTTGAGCTTTTTGTATTTGTCTCAAGTGTATAGACTTTCTTCTTGAGACTTGTATTTTCCTTCTCAAGGTCGTCAATCCGAACTTGTTCCTTTGTGAGGTCTTCTCCGAACTGATTTAAGTATCGGTGTAGCACGTCAACATCAACCACGACATCAAATTTATACTTGGAGTTGTTGTCCTCTTTCATCGGAGCTTTTCCTTTATCTACTCGGGAGGTAGGGCTTGGTTGAGTTTGAGATTGAGGTTGAGGTTGATGTTCGATGGGATGTGTTGGAGGGACTGGGTCTTTGGTAGGGACGATTTTGGCCTCTTCCTCTTCGAGTTCATTTTGAACGCCCCTTCTTTGTGCTTCTTTCCAAGATATGTGGATTTGTTGGATGTCGGCTTTGGTATAGTAGTGCTTAGTGGCTATTTTCTCTTCATTTTCCTTATCCAACACCACATTTGCCTTTTTGAGCAATCTATAAATTAGATTGCTATACAGAAGCACTTTGGACTTTTTAGTGTCTGCCTCTAACACATTCACAAAGAAGATTTCTCCAAAGTTCAGTTGTTCCCTAATGGCTATGCGATAGGCTATGTAAAAATCTAAATTACTTTGGAGTTTGGCCGACGTACCATTGGCACAGAAAGTTACAATGGCAAACAAAAAACACGATAAACCAAAGGCACATCGTTAGTGTTTCTGGTGGGGTGGAAGCCAAGGAATGTTTTGACCCCGTTTAGGTCACCGTTTACTTATAGTTGTCCCATTTCCATAGATCAAAATCATCTAAACCCTGATTAGGGACACCAAGAAGGTCATTTATTGTTTTCGTATCAAACTCAACAAGTTGACCATCTATAACCGAGTCCAAGGAGAATGGAATTCCATTTAAATGTTCTACCCATAGGTTAGCATAAAACAATTGGGTGTAACGGGTAGACATGTAATCCATTTCTGAAACCTCCCAAATAGGTCTCCATTTTTGATCATCCAACCAATCGATGATTAGACTTAATTCCTTATTGCTCAAATTGTCCTGAATTTTGAGCAATTTCAAAGGAATTGTGGACCTTTTCTTATCATCCCATTCAACCATTAATGTTTGAGCCCTAAGTGAGATGTACAAAAATTTACCTGGACCAAATGACTCTTCTAAAGCTTGTTCATACTCTCCGAACTTGAGCCATGGAAAGTTGTTGATTTGTAGCCTTCCCCTAACCTCGGCCAACATACTTTCATGAGAGAGGTTGGATTTCTTTCTAAGTCCCTTTTGTTCTAGAGGCAGTAGGCACTTGTGGATGGGATTGTTGAGGCGCTTCTTCCTCTTCATGGGAGGTTCTTGCCTTTTTGGAAGGGTTTTTCGTTCTTAGGGTCATTTGGAGGGTCAGGGCACGAAATTTGCAAGAGGGTTAATGAAAATCAAGAAATTGAAATAGAAATAGATTGAGTTAAAGAAAAAATGAAGTTTGTTGCAAGAATTTTGTGGTTGATGGGCCGGATTTGAGAGAGAGGAGCGACTGATGTTTTTAAGGTTCACGTTTGGGAAGTAGAATGAGGAATTTTCTGATTTTTGTAGCTTTTATACTTCCTGCGCCCGATGACATCGATCGGTCGATGTCTGAAACTTCGATTGATCGATGTCAGTCACTTCGATTGATCGATGGGCTGATTTATATCAGTCTCTCAAACAGCTATATAGATCGATCGATGTATGCTTATTTCTGTTCTTTGGTAATTTTCACTTTCTAAACATTGTTTATCATCCATAATCTTATTCTAATTGATTCAAAAGTTTTGGTAGAAATGGATTTGGCAAAATTTTCCGCTAGTTGATCATTGGTTGGAACAAATTCAACACATAACAATCCTTTTTTAGTACAATCCCTTATAAAGTGATGTCTCACTTCAATATGCTTGGTTCTACTATGGTGTACTGGGTTTTGTGCTATACTTATGGTAGAAGTGTTATCACATAAGATATGAACTTTGTCAAACTTGACATTGTAATCATTTAAGGCTTTTATCATCCAAAGGAGTTGAGCACAACATGAAGCGGCCGATACGTATTCGGATTCCGCTGTTGAGAGTGACAGACTATTTTGTTTCTTGGAGAACCAAGAAACTAATCAATCTCCAAGGAATTGGCATGTTCTGGATGTGCTTTTCCTATCGACTAGGTTTCTGGCATAGTCGGAGTCACTATACCCTCTTAAGTCAAAACCTCTATTTTTGGGATAAAATAACTCAAAGTTCAAAGTTTCTTTCAAATACCTAAAAATACGTTTAATAGCAATTAGATGCGATTCCTTAGGCACACTTTGAAATCTAACACATAAGCACACAACATGGAAAATATCCGGTCTACTAGCGGTTAAATAAAGTATACTACCAATCATACCCACATATTTTGTTATCTCAATCGACTTTCCTTTTTCATCTTTGTCAAGCTTTGTACTTTTCTTCATCGGTGTGCTCACACTCCTTCCATCTTCTTACTTGTATTTCTTGAGTAGATCCTTGGTGTACTTTGTTTGAGATATGTATACTCCATCTTGAGTTTGCTTGATTTGAAGTCCAAGGAAGTAATTGAGTTCACCCATCATGCTCATCTCAAATTCTCCTTCCATCACCTTAACAAAATTCTCACAAAGAGAATCATTAGTGGCAATAAATATAATATAACCAATACAAATTTGAACAAGTAATTGATTATTTCCTTGTTTTTTAATAAAAAGAGTACTGTCGACTTTTCCTCTTGAAAAAACGTTTCCAAGGAGGAAGTTACTTAATCTATCTTACCATGCCCTGGGAGTTTGTTAAGTCCATAAAGGGCCTTTTTGAGTTTAAATACATGATTTGGATAATCATGATTTTCAAATCCCGTTGGTTGAGCTACATACACTTCTTAAATTATTCCATTCAAGAAGGCATATTTCACATCTGTAGTGCCCCTGCCCGATACCGTCATCGGAACCAGTGCACCCGCCGTAGACTACTATGAGAACTACGAAGCGTCAAGCAGATCAAGTGTACATCCTTCATAATGTAAGATAAAAACCAGCGGAAACGTCATAAAATTTAAACCTTCATCATCATTAAAACATCCGTAAAATGCAGCGGAATTAAAAGATGTTTGTTCCTCTCGCCAACATAAGTTTTAGATCAACATAACAACAAAGGAGTTTTCCAAACTGAAATAAAGTAGTCCAGCATCTATCTATTCCCATGTCCATCATCCCATTGAGCCCACTCACCGTCGTCTTCAACACATATCAACTCATATTCAGGCTCACCTGAAAAGGAACAGAGTAATTGTTCTTAGCGAAATGATCGCTAGCAAGTAACCCGTCTATACACCTTACGGAATCACACACGTCGAGTCACCAGTGCATAAAACATTGCCCAAAAATAAGGTGCTCGGGTTGGCAAATAGCATCTTAATAAGAATTCCTCAAAGCAAATAAAGCACATATATGTACACAGATATGAGAACCAACATGTATTAAAACAACGTATCACATAGCAAGTCACAAACTAGTCACGTTTCTTGCAAGTCAATTCTTATGCTCCATGTATCATGATGCATGTACTTCTTTAAAATCACACACAACACCCATGCATATGTCTTCTTTCATAAACATGTCATGCATGTCATTTCACAAACATTTCATCACTTTACATATCATATTCTTTGCGTAGCAGAACTTTATACCCTGTGGGTGATCAGTCCACAGCAAACAGAACTTTATACCCCGTGCTGAAAGGTCCACGGCCCCATAACATATAACTTTATACCCCGTGCTGAAAGGTCCACGGCCCCATTACATATATCATATATCCGTGCTGAAAGGTCCACGGCCCCATTACATATATCATATATCCGTGCTGAAAGGTCCACGGCCCCATAAAATACTTCATTTTTTCCGTGCTGATAGGTCCACGGCCCCATAACATACTTTATACCCTGCTGTTGATTCACAGATCACGCTTTTATACCCTTCTTTCGCAGACGTGACTTTTATACCCTGCGATCAACCAGCAGCCATTTTGTCTTTCGAAAACTTTAAACCTTTCTTGTTCTTTTGCAAAGCACATTTCAAATCAAATGCAAGTGCCCATGTCATGATGCAGGATGCACAAGTAGCTTCGTATCAACATGTAACACACACACATACATCTTGCCTATCAAGTATACGGTCTTGCACCTCAAACACTCCTTGCTCGTACTTCGCCAAGTCCGTTCGTCTCACTTATTCACTTGAAATTCAATCTTATGCTTACTTAATCAAACTTACCATCTACCCCTCAATTACACCTAAAATACCCTGGCATTTTATGTTCAAAAGAAGTGTACAAAGTTACTACACATACATAGGGCGCCTAAAGGGTCAAAAAGACTTCCAGTACAGTTGGAACGCGACATGAAGCGCCTAAAGTGACTTCAAGCGCCTATACTAGGTGTTCGAAGTGTTCGGGGATGTTCCGTAGACATTGAACGCCTACATGAAGCGCCTAATGTGACATAGAGCGCTTTATGTAGGTGTTCGAAGTGTTCGGGGATGATTCAGGACACATTGAATGCTACATTAGGCGCCTAATGTGACATAGAGCGCCTAATGTAGGCGTTCGAAGTGTTCTGACGGTTTTAAATTGCAGTTTTTCTGTACGGGAAAGCTTCAGGACACATTGAACGCTACATTAGGCGCCTAATGTGACATAGAGCGCCTAATGTAGGCGTTTGAAGTGTTCTGACGATGCCAAACTGTAGCTTTTCTGCAGTAACTTCCTCTCCAACACCCTCCTTCTTCAACCCTTTCATTTTCAACACTTAAAGATCCATCTTAACATCTAGATTCATCTTGCTTAACACACATCTAAACATGAATTGATGCCTAGCCATGCCTAACAAATACCCACTCTAGCCTTCAATCATTCACAACCTTCAAAAGATCTCATCAACTTTCCCCACACAACAAGACTACAGCAATGTCATCACTCATCTCTCAGTTCCTGCACTTACTCTCAACATCTAAGTGTAGACAATCAACATAAGAGTGGCGCAAGACAATAAGCACGTCAAAATATACACTTTTATGGGCATGCTTGACAACAACAAAGCACCACACAACTATTTTCATAAATATGGCCCAAAGAACAAGACTTTACACAATTAGCAACAAGACTTACGTATAACAAAGCATTTAAGATAGACAAGACAGGAATACTAATGTGTGATTCATGTTTTCTCTTTGTAAGAACATAGGGCCTTAAGTATCAAAATTTACGTAAAGCGTATAGAAAGATTACTTGCCTTGGAATCTAGATAAGCTTACGGATTTACTGCAGAATTTCTGTAAGAATTGAACCTAGGTTGCTCGTTCTTCCTTCCTTTCCTTCTTCTTCTCTCCTTCTTCTTTCCTCTTTCTTCTCTCTCTTTTCTCAGAATTTTCCTTCTCCCTTTGCTGTCAAAACCGCCCCTCATGCTGAGAAGGGGGAAGTTATACTAGATTTTGTAACTCCCCTAACTCCTAGTAGGGACTATTTTGATAATTTACTATGATTTCTTTTAATTCTACTTTTAACCCCTTTCTTTTGTTCTTCTATGTTTTGTGTAACTAAGTCACATTACCTACATAATTTATTAAGTTTCATTTAAGGTTGACCTAAGTATTGAAAATTGCGCTTAAAAATCACGGGGTGTAACATTCCACCCCCCTTACAAAAAGTTTCGTCCCCGAAACTTACGTACCTTAGTTAAAGAGCTGAGGATACTTCTCCCGCATTTATTCTTCGAGCTCCCAAGTGGCTTCACGTTCCGTGTGATTGCTCCACTGAACCTTTACATAAGGAATCACTCGCTTCCTCAACACTTGATCTTTTCGGTCCACAACTTTCACGGGTACTTCCTCATATGTAACATCGTCCTTGAGTTCCAAAGGTTGAGCTTCAAGTACATGACTTGGATCCGCCACGTACTTTCTTAATTGTGACACGTGGAAAACATTATGTACTTGCGCCAACACCGGAGGCAATGCCAACTTATATGCCAAGTCCCCTACCTTCTCAAGTATTTCATAGGGACCAATGAATCGAGGGCTTAGCTTGCCTTTTACTCCAAACCTCATGACGCCCTTCGTAGGTGATACCTTCAAATAAACTTTTTCTCCCACGTCAAAATCCAATGGTCGTCGTTTGGAATCTGCCCAACTCTTGCTACGGTCCTGAGCTGTCTTAAGTCTTTCCCGGATGATTTTCACCTTATCTAGCGTTTTCTCCAATAGCTCAGGTCCCGTGATGGTCCTCATACCCACTTCATCCCAATAAACCGGGGACCTACATTTCCTTCCGTACAATGCTTCAAAAGGAGCCATGTCAATTGCACTGTGGTAACTATTGTTATAAGAAAACTCCATCAGTTTCACCATTCCGTCCCAACTCCCTTTGAAATCCAACACGCAAGCCCTTAGCATATCTTCCAAGGTTTGAATAGTCCGCTCGGACTGTCCATCGGTTTGGGGATGATACGCCGTACTCAACCTTAACTCTGTACCCATGGCTTCTTGGAATGCTGTCCAAAACATAGAAGTGAACCGTGCATCTCGGTCGGACACTATACTTACCAGGACTCCATGCAAACTAACAATACTATCCATATATAAACTCACTAACTTGTCAAGAGGTACTTTACTTGAAACGGGTAGGAAATGGGCAGACTTTGTCAAACGATCCACGATGACCCAAATCATGTCACATCCACTTCTTGTCTTTGGTAAACCAGCTACAAAATCCATTGTGACATGTTCCCATTTCCATTCGGGAATCTCCAGCGGCATCAACAATCCACCGGGCCGTTGGTGTTCTGCCTTGACTTGTTGACACACCAAACACCTCTCTATGAATTCCGCAATATGTCTCTTCATCCCAGACCACCAATAGTAACGCTTGAGATCTCTATACATCTTGGTGCTACCGGGGTGTATTGATACCCTCGAATTATGAGCTTCTTGCAAAACTTCTTTCCTAAGTTCGTCAACATCCGGGACACATAATCTCTCCCTAAACCATAAGCTCCCATCCTCCTTGATCCGAAATCCTTCAACTTGACTATGTTTCACCCTTTCCATTATCTCACTTAAAGCCTTATCTTTCTTCTGTGCCTCCTTTATCCTATCAATCAAACTCGGTGTGATAGTCAATGCTGTCAGGACATTCACCGTGGATTCCACCAAATCCAAACCAAATTCCTCAATCTCTCTCTCTAGTGGTGACTGCCTCGCATGGCTGGATTTCCTGCTTAAGGCGTCGGCTACCTTATTAGCCTTTCCCGGGTGATAATGAATAGTTAGGTCATAGTCTTTTAGCAATTCCAACCATCTCCGCTGCCTCATATTCAATTCCTTCTGTGAGAACAAATACTTTAGACTCTTATGATCCGTGAATACCGCGCACTTCTCTCCATACAAATAATGCCGCCAAATCTTCAAGGCGAACACAACCGCGGCAAGTTCAAGATCATGTGTGGGATAGTTTTGTTCATAAGGCTTTAGCTGTCTTGAGGCATACGCGATGACTCGTTCGTTTTGCATTAAAACACAACCTACAAACAATGTGTTAGTCCAAACTTAATGGGTATACAAGATCATAACCTTATACTATAATTTACGTACCTAACCTGTTCTTTGACGCATCACTATAAATCACAAATCCATCCGTTCCAGAGGGTTGAGCCAATACTGGAGCTGTCGTTAATCTCTTCTTAAGCTCCGTGAAACTTTGCTCGCATTCCGCCGTCCACTCAAACTTGGACTTTTTTGAGTAAGGCGACTGAGAGGTACGGCAATCCTCGAGAATCCCTCAACAAATTTTCTGTAATAACCTGCTAGACCCAAGAAACTTCGCACTTCGGTGACATTGGTAGGTCTAGGCCATTCAGTTATGGCTTCCACCTTCTTCGGGTCAACAGCAATCCCCTCTTCTGATATCACATGACCCAGGAAAGCCACACTTCTTAACCAAAACTCACACTTGCTAAACTTTGCATAAAGTTGTTTCTGCCTCAAATGCCTAGTACGGTTCTCAAATGCTCAGTGTGAGTTTGCTCGTCAGGAGAGTACACAAGAATATCATCTATGAATACCACTACAAACTTATCCAACTGTTCTCGAAAGACGGTATTCATAAGATCCATAAAAGCTGCGGGGGCATTTGTCAATCCAAATGGCATCACTTAAAATTCATAGTGGCCATACCTTGTGCGGAAAGCTGTCTTTGCGATTTCCTCGGCCTTCACTCGCAACTGATGATATCCTGATCGGAGATCGATTTTCGAGAAGATCTTAGCACCTTTGAGCTGATCAAATAAATCTTCGATTCGCGGAAGGGGATACTTATTCTTGATGGTAACTTTATTCAACTCTCTATAATCGATACAAAGCCTCATGCTACCATCCTTCTTCTTTACAAACAAAACAGGCGCTCCCCATGGCGATACACTAGGGCGGATGAACTTCTTGTCTAATAACTCCTGCAGTTGTTCCTTCAACTCTCTCAGTTCTGCCGGAGCCATTCTATAAGGAGCTTTAGAAATAGGTTCTGTCCCAGAAATCAAGTTAATCTCGAACTCAACTTCTCTCGGGGGTGGTACTCCTGGTAAATCCTCCGGAAACACATCAGGGTATTCATTGACCACTGGAATTTGCTCAATAGACGGTACCTCCTGAGTAACATCCATGGCATACACTAGGAATCCCTCAGCACCTTTCCTTAATGCTTTGCGTGCTTGCGCGACAGACACATATACCTTCTTGGGAACTTTCTTTCGTTGCGCATCTCCTTGAAATATTACCTCCTCCATCTTAGCATTCTTGATTGTCACTTGCTTCAACCGAAAATCAATATTGGCGTGATTCTTGGCCAACCAGTCCATTCCTAATATGACATCAAAGTCATGCATCTGAATAGGAATCAGTGTGGCGGAGAATGTTTGTCCTTCAAACTCTAATTCACAATCCCGGTACCGATGATACGAAACCATAATTTGATCTCCGGCCGCTTGAAAACGATACGGAGTTTCTAACCACTCAGGCAGACTACTCAGGTGTTTAGTGAATCTCTTTGCTACGAAGGAGTGGCTTGCGCCGCTATCAAAAAGCACGTTGGCAGGTACCTTATTTACTAAAATCGCACCTAAAGCCATATCAAGTTATACACGGAAAATTAAGCACATAATACTTAATTCATTAAAGATTTAAATTTAGTTTAAATGGTACCTGCTACTACGTCGGTAGCCTCCTGCACATCCGTATCCGTCATGAGATGTACACGGGCATTTGCTCTAGGCTTCGCTCTCGGCTGCTGAGCCGCCTCTCCAGGATTATTTTTCTTCATCTCCGGGCAGTCCCTAATCATGTGACCCACTTGACTGCATCGGAAACATGCTCCAGCCACTTTCCTACACTCTCCAACGTGGTTCCTGTTGCAATGTGGACAAACTCCTACAGCCTGCTGAGCTACTTGATTATGGGGTGGCAGTCTCTGAGAATTTCCAACTGGGCCTCTCTTCGGAATCTTGACCCAACGTCCGGATCTTCCACCAACTCGCACATCCTCTCTTGACCTTTTGCCTCTGTCAGGCCCTCCTGCGCTAGCTGCTCTTGCCGCTACTCGGCGGAAATCACTCTCCACACGGAAACACGCATCTAACATATCCTCATAAGTTTTCATCCCCGCATTCACTATTGCTGATTGTATCCTCGAGTCCAAGACCCTCTCAAACTTCGTCATCTTAAGACGATTATCAGACATAATCGCAGGGGCAAACTTACCCAAGGCATGAAAACGATCTGCATACTCCGACATTGTCATCCTTCCTTGCTCCAGTCTGTCAAACGCCCTTATCTTGTCCAAGATCGCCGTCTCCGGTACATAGTACTTAAGGAACACATCACAGAACTGAGTCCAAGAGATTGGTGGGGTCATTCTTAACACCATTCCTTCCCACCATTCGCCAGCCTTGCCACTTAAAAGAGGTGTGGCCACCTCAACCTTTATCTCGTTCGGTACCTGCACCAGCCGAAAACATTTCTCTACCTCGGCCAACCAGTGCTGAGCCTCTTCAGGATCCGTACATCCTCCAAACTCCGGCACCCTCATCTTTCTCATCTCCCCATAAAAGAACCGGATGTTATGTTGTGGCGGTGGAGGAGGCGGAGGTTGATGTTGTTGTGCATACCCTTGTGCAATCACCGTCAGTGCATCAGTGAGCACTTGGGGTAAAACAACTTGTGGCGGCTGGTTCTCCTGTCCATTACCAGCGTTGCCTGTGTTATCTCTTCTTGGAGGCATATTTCTCTGAAAAGGTCAACATTGCATTAGCATTTAGTAAATAAAAGGGGTTACCGAAAGCTTGAACGCGTGCGAAGGGGTGAGGTGTGTAGTACAACTATTAATACAAAGTTAGATAATAAGACGCGCTCGCACACCCAACCCATATCATACTTAACCACTAAAGAGATCAACACTTATAACTAAAGATCAACCTTAAAGGAGAATCACAGCTTAGGTGTCTAAAAATCATGAACCTAAGTTTCCGAGATAGATCTGAAGCCTAGGCTCTGATACCACCTGTAGCGCCCCGGCCCGATACCGTCATCGGAACCAGTGCACCCGCCGTAGACTACTATGAGAACTACGAAGCGTCAAGCAGATCAAGTGTACATCCTTCATAATGTAAGATAAAAACCAGCGGAAACGTCATAAAATTTAAACCTTCATCATCATTAAAACATCCGTAAAATGCAGCGGAATTAAAAGATGTTTGTTCCTCTCGCCAACATAAGTTTTAGATCAACATAACAACAAAGGAGTTTTCCAAACTAAAATAAAGTAGTCCAGCATCTATCTATTCCCATGTCCATCATCCCATTGAGCCCACTCACCGTCGTCTTCAACAAATATCAACTCATATTCAGGCTCACCTGAAAAGGAACAGAGTAATTGTTCTTAGCGAAATTATCGCTAGCAAGTAACCCGTCTATACACCTTACGGAATCACACACGTCGAGTCACCAGTGCATAAAACATTGCCCAAAAATAAGGTGCTCGGGTTGGCAAATAGCATCTTAATAAAAATTCCTCAAAGCAGATAAAGCACATATATGTACACAGATATGAGAACCAACATGTATTAAAACAACGTATCACATAGCAAGTCAAAAACTAGTCACGTTTCTTGCAAGTCAATTCTTATGCTCCATGTATCATGATGCATGTACTTCTTTAAAATCACACACAACACCCATGCATATGTCTTCTTTCATAAACATGTCATGCATGTCATTTCACAAACATTTCATCACTTTACATATCATATTCTTTGCGTAGCAGAACTTTATACCCTGTGGGTGATCAGTCCACAGCAAACAGAACTTTATACCCCGTGCTGAAAGGTCCACGGCCCCATAACATATAACTTTATACCCCGTGCTGAAAGGTCCACGGCCCCATTACATATATCATATATCCGTGCTGAAAGGTCCACGGCCCCATTACATATATCATATATCCGTGCTGAAAGGTCCACGGCCCCATAAAATACTTCATTTTTTCCGTGCTGATAGGTCCACGATCCCATAACATACTTTATACCCTGCTGTTGATTCACAGATCATGCTTTTATACCCTGCTTTTGCAGACGTGACTTTTATACCCTGCGATCAACCAGCAGCCATTTTGTCTTTCAAAAACTTTAAACCTTTCTTGTTCTTTTGCAAAGCACATTTCAAATCAAATGCAAGTGCCCATGTCATGATGCAGGATGCACAAGTAGCTTCGTATCAACATGTAACACACACACACACATCTTGCCTATCAAGTATACGGTCTTGCACCTCAAACACTCCTTGCTCGTACTTCGCCAAGTCCGTTCGTCTCACTTATTCACTTGAAATTCAATCTTATGCTTACTTAATCAAACTTACCATCTACCCCTCAATTACACCTCAAATACCCTGGCATTTTATGTTCAAAAGAAGTGTACAAAGTTACTACACATACATAGGGCGCCTAAAGGGTCAAAAAGACTTCCAGTACAGTTGGAACGCGACATGAAGCGCCTAAAGTGACTTCAAGCGCCTATACTAGGTGTTCGAAGTGTTCGGGGATGTTCCGTAGACATTGAACGCCTACATGAAGCGCCTAATGTGACATAGAGCGCTTTATGTAGGTGTTCGAAGTGTTCGGGGATGATTCAGGACACATTGAACGCTACAGTAGGCGCCTAATGTGACATAGAGCGCCTAATGTAGGCGTTCGAAGTGTTCTGATGGTTTTGAATTGCAGTTTTTCTGTACGGGAAAGCTTCAGGACACATTGAACGCTACATTAGGCGCCTAATGTGACATAGAGCGCCTAATGTAGGCGTTCGAAGTGTTCTGACGATGCCAAACTGCAGCTTTTCTGCAGTAACTTCCTCTCCAACACCCTCCTTCTTCAACCCTTTCATTTTCAACACTTAAAGATCCATCTTAACATCTAGATTCATCTTGCTTAACACACATCTAAACATGAATTGATGCCTAGCCATGCCTAACAAATACCCACTCTAGCCTTCAATCATTCACAACCTTCAAAAGATCTCATCAACTTTCCCCACACAACAAGACTACATCAATGTCATCACTCATCTCTCAATTCCTGCACTTACTCTCAATATCTAAGTGTAGACAATCAACATAAGAGTAGCGCAAGACAATAAGCACGTCAAAATATACACTTTTATGGGCATGCTTGACAACAACGAAGCACCACACAACTAT
>AP025054.1:15362068-15389854 GCA_036186865.1 Eustoma russellianum | reverse complement strand
ATATGGCCCAAAGAACAAGACTTCACACAATTAGCAACAAGACTTACGTATAACAAAGCATTTAAGATAGACAAGACAAGAATACTAATGTGTGATTCATGTTTTCTCTTTGTAAGAACATAGGGCCTTAAGTATCAAAATTTGCGTAAAGCGTATAGAAAGATTACTTGCCTTGGAATCTAGATAAGCTTACGGATTTACTGCAGAATTTTTGTAAGAATTGAACCTAGGTTGCTCGTTCTTCCTTCCTTTCCTTCTTCTTCTCTCCTTCTTCTTTCATCTTTCTTCTCTCTCTTTTCTCAGAATTTTCCTTCTCCCTTTGCTGTCAAAACCGCCCCTCATGCTGAGAAGGGGGAAGTTATACTAGATTTTGTAACTCCCCTAACTCCTAGTAGGGACTATTTTGATAATTTACTATGATTTCTTTTAATTCTACTTTTAACCCCTTTCTTTTGTTCTTCTATGTTTTGTGTAACTAAGTCACATTACCTACATAATTTATTAAGTTTCATTTAAGGTTGACCTAAGTATTGAAAGTTGTGCTTAAAAATCACGGGGTGTAACAACATCTATCTGGTATAGTTTGAAATCCTTATAGCATGCATATGATAGTAGCATTCTAATAGCTTCTAATCTAGCTACGGGGGAAATAGTCTCATCATAGTCGATTCCTTCTTCTTGTCTATGTCCTTGGGCTACTAACCTAGCTTTGTTTCTAGTAATATTTCCTTTATTATCCATTTTATTTCTAAATACCCATTTAGTGCCAATTATGGGATGATCATTAGGTTTAGACACCAATACCCAAACATCACTTCTTTCAAATTGATTTAGCTCTTCTTGCATAGGTAATAACCAATCTTCATCACTAATAGCCTCTTTTATATTCTTAGGCTCAACTTGTGAAATAAAAACGTTTTCATTAAATTTTTTCCTAGTCAATATGCCTTGACTTGTTTCACCCAATATCAACTCACTTGGGTGGTCTTTCTTATATTAATATGAATCCGGTAAATTTGAAGTGTTTGTAAGACCTGTATAGCACCACTAGAAGGGGTAATTAGTGGGTGCGGAAAATTTTGGTTTTTAAAAAATCTTTTGGACCAAACTACCACTTCTGGAAACAGATTCTGTTTTCAGATTCTGATTTGAAACGATTTCAAGGCCTAGTTACAGACCTGCAAAAATTATGAAATTCGATGTGAATGAACTCTCAGATGTTATAAGTATTTCATAAAAATTTCAGAATAAAAATCCACTCCTAACCTTTTGCAAATACGTTCTTGGTCAGATTGCGCGAATCTGCCAGAAATCGTGCTCCGACTTGAAAATTTTATTCCGATTAATTGGAGACTCCAAATGGTATGTAAATTTAATGACAAGACCCTCAAGACATTTATTTAATGGGTTGAAACAGTTTTTGAAAATTTCTTTGGAAAGTAAGTCAACTACGTTGATGTTCTCAACCTTTGCAAATCTGAAAAATAGATTGCAATACTCTCAGAACTATTCACGTTCGACTGACTTATAATTATCCAAATAAGTTGAAATTTTTGCCAAATGAAATCTAGGGTGCGTGGCTATGTTTCTGCAAAGTTTTATATTTTTGAAAATCGCTTTCTATTTTTACTGTTGTAATGAAAACGATGCAGAAAACAGGGAACTGAAAGTAAAGTGCTAGAAAGTAAGAACACCGAGAATTTTATACTGGTTCGGTTAAAACAACCTACTCCAGTCTTCCAGGACACCTTCTTCGGTCATCACTAAACACCAAAAACACCTCACCACAAGGGTTACTAGAGTTATACACGAACTCCACCCTTTTACAACTGATAAAACCAAAACAACCAAACAAACCGATCACGAACACCACCACCAATCGAATGAAGGTTTTATCACACCTTGATCAACCTTTTACAACAATGAATGAGTGTGGGTGGTATAATGAAATCCTATTCAATATGTTGAATATAAGAACAATAGGTGTGAGAGAAGAAGAAGAGGAAAGAAATGTAGAAGAAGAGAGTAAAAGACACTTTTTGCACTTGTGAGATTATGAGAATCGTCTAGCATTTGTGTGGCTCTCTTCTCTTCTTTTTATCTAGTCTTGGCCGCCCCCTAGGTCTTTTCTTCACCTTGAGAATGCTCTTTTATGTCCTTGGAAGAATGCCTTGTGTAGATGTGACACATCTTGCTTACTTGGCACAACTTGATTGGATGAATGTCTTGACTTTGCTTACTTGGCATTTTATGATTGGTCCAACCTTGTCACGATTTAGTAGCTTTAAAAATCTGAGATCAACATGTAAAACATGTGGAAAATAAGGTTTAGAACATTACCAAATACTCAACAATTAATCCCTACAAAATTGGAAGCAAATTTGATCACCATCAAGACCTAGAATTCGGCCACATTAAGTCTCACATGCTGAATTTTCAGCATTTGTTACATTTGCTGCAAAGTTTGAATTGTTACCTTGTGTATCTCCCTCCATTATGTAACTAAACTTGTGTGGCTTATTCTCTACCAATTGAGATGCCAACTAAGCTCCACATAAGCTCCACCAATGCTGTAGTAGGCGTGTACATGTCTTGAACATGTGTTGACTTTCACTTTTGTAAACTTTGTCAAATATTGCACAATAATTACACATATATGGTATATTTAAATCAGCCCTAATCTGAATATTCTAGAATACTTTAACATGTCTTGAATGTGTAAAATGTGTCTAGATACATGTTACATGTCATGCCAAAAAGTTCCATCGGTTGTGTTCATAGAAAACCGAATTTTTGACTTTTGTGGACTACGCTGTTATTCTCTGATTAAATTCAAACTTTATGCACATGTTATATATATTATGTCACACAAAATATAAATAAAATAATTTAGATATTCAGCTCATAATATGTTTAAACTTGGTGCCCACATGTGCTTAAAAAGGTGAATTTGGAATCTCCACAAATTTGGCCTAAATTGTGGGTGCTTTGTGTGTGTGAACATGGAATGCTTTATTGGATGATTTCAACATGTGATCCACGAAATGTGTGGCTATTTTTTAAGTATATGGGCTGGCCATCTTTATATGGCAAGTACGTGACACGTAAGTGAAGTTTTGGTAGTCACCCGATACGACAATTTTCGGTTTATAGCCTTGTAACGTGATGTTATAACTTTGTCATCACCATGACTTATATTATATGATATAATACATGAATACACTCATAAATATGAGGTGTATATAGTGGTGTGGCGTTGACGTATGTTTGTAATATATGTAACGTGTCGGTAGTACGTCGGAATATATATGTATTGTGCCATTTTAGCAAATATATATATATATATATATATATATATATATATATATATATATATATAAATGACGTGTAGATGGAATGAATGAGGAGACTTTCCATTTTCAATTTGTTGCCATCAAGCTTTCTCCAAATATGTCTTCATTTAATGAACTAGTTAGTTCATTAACTTAAGTACTTCACTTAATGAACTAGTTTAGTTCATTAATTGTGGCACCTGAAAATAGTTCAAAGACAAAAATGTTTGCCATATGATGTAAGCTTTAACGCTTCATGGCTTGTTAGTACGACAACAGTATATATAAAACATATGAAGCATGTATATCATATAAACGTGCCAAATAATAATTTTGTCATGCATTTTGTAAACTCGTACTATTTAAATCATGCATTTGTAAATCACTCGAACACTTTTTCTCAACAATCTCCCCCTTTTGATGATTTACAAAATAAAGTTGGTTCATGATTTAAATATAATTGCTCCCTCTCCAATTATACACATATCGTTGTGCTCCCCCTTGAATTATGCATTCATGCTCTCTATCCCCCTTAAATCCTGCATCTCTCTCCCCCTATATTTTGTAAATAATATCAAAAGTACATGTAAGAAAGAAATAGCAGTTTATAGTATATCAACAAAAATCATGCATTTTAAGTGCGTTCTTAAGGGTTATTGATTCAACCCTTTGCAAATGTACCTTTTGGTACCCAAACTTGGGTGACCTTTCTCGGTCTTCCGAAAGGTAAGAAAAGAGATGTAGAAGCAATATAATAGATGTTCGGTGAAAATCCGTTTGGCCTTTGGCTGAGAATGTCATTATGCACATGATAAATTTTTCGTTTTTGATATGCATTTGTGTTAGTGTGCGTGGTGCATGATGCATTTGTATAATATGACTGTCGCATATGTATCAATGGCTTTCTTTTAAATCTATATGGCACACAATTGTACTTTTCATATGATGAAGAAGAAGTAGCACGATGAAATGCAACGTGGGGCTCGCTAGATTGTATTGTCGCCTTCTTAGGCTTTACGATCGTTTTAAATACATGTTGTTGCTTAGATGAAGATAAAACAAAATTTGTAGATTTGTTTTGTACATGATTATTTTCAATATACCCCAATCCGATTTTGTCAGTTTCATGTTTTTGCGAAGAAATGAGACGATCTAACATGCAAGTTCCTCTATCGAATCGTTTTACCGTCTTTTCTAGATCTTTGTTTCTCGATCTCAAATCTGAGATCTCGGCATTCATTACCATGTTTTCGGATGTCAAGAATTAAATTTTAGATCTCAAAGAAACAATCAAATTAGACGGATCCTCTTTTAAATTGTTTAATTGAGATACAAGATTTTTGTTAGAGGATTCTAACAATTTCTTGTCTTCAATTAAGCGTTTCTTTTCTTTTGCAAGAGTCTTTGAAAACTTATGCAATTCAAGATATTCAACACACAAATCATTATAAGATAGTTCAGAATCTGAATCAGAACCAAAATTTACCTCATTATCAAAAGGTGGAGGCCTTTGGCTTGACATACCTTCTTGTTCGGTTTTCTGGCTAGTGGATGCTATCTCACAAAGATTGTTATATCTTCTAGTCTTGAGTGTGCCTGCACTCTGGTACCACTTGTAAGACCTGTATAGCACCACTAGAAGGAGGGGTTGAATAGTGGGTGCGGAAAATTTTGGTTTTTAAAAAATCTTTTGGACCAAACTACCACTTCTGGAAACAGATTCTGTTTTCAGATTCTGATTTGAAACGATTTCAAGGCCTAGTTACAGACCTGCAAAAATTATGAAATTCGATGTGAATGAACTCTCAGATGTTATAAGTATTTCATAAAAATTTCAGAATAAAAATCCACTCCTATCCTTTTGCAAATACGTTCTTGGTAAGATTGCGCGAATCTGCCAGAAATCGTTCTCCGAATTGAAAATTTTATTCCGATTAATTGGAGACTCCAAATGGTCTGCAAATTTAATGACAAGACCCTCAAGAAATTTATATTAATGGGTTGAAACGGTTTTTGAAAATTTCTTTTTAATGTAAGTCAACTACGTTGATGTTCTCAAACTTAGCAAATCTGAAAAACAGATTGCACTAGTCTCAGAACTATTCATGTTTTACTGACTTATACTTATCCAAATGAGTTGAAACTTGCACCAAATGAAATCTAGGATGTGTGGCTATGTTTTTAAAAAGTTTTATGAGTTTTGAAAATCTTTTGCTATTTTTACTATTGTAATGAAAACTATGCAGAAAACAGGAAATTGAAAATAAAGTGCTGGAAAGTAAGAACACCGAGAATTTTATACTAGTTTGGTTAAAACAACCTACTCTAATCTTCAAGGACACCTTCCTCGGTTATCACTAAACACCAAAAACACCTCACCACAAGGGTTATTAGAGTTATACACCAACTCCACCCTTTTACAACAGATAAGACAAAAACAACCAAACAAACCGATCACGAACACCACCACCAATCGAATGAAGGTTTGATCACATCTTGATCAACCTTTTACAACAATGAATGAGTTTGGTTGGTATAATAAAGCCTATTCAATGTGTTGAATATAAGAGCAACAGGCTGGAGAGAAGAAGAAGAAGAAAGAAATGTAGAAGAAGAGAGAAGAAGACACTTTTTTACACTTGTGAGATTATGAGAATCGTCTTGCATTTGTGTGACTCTCTTCTCTTCTTTTTATCTAGTCTTGGCTGCCACCGCTAGAGCTTTTCTTCACCTTGAGAATTCTCTTTTATGTCCTTGGAAGAATGCCTTGTGTAGATGTGACACATCTTGCTTACTTGGCACAACTTGATTGGATGAATGTCTTGGCTTTGCTTACTTGGCAATTCATGATTGGTCCAACCTTGTCACCATTTAGTAGCTTTAAAAATCTGAGATTAACATGTAAAACATATGACAAATAAGGTTTAGATTATTACCAAATACTCAACAATTAATCCCTACAAATTTGGAAGCAAATTTGATCACCATCAAGACCTAGAATTCGGCCACATTAAGTCTCACATGATGAATTTTCATCATGTGTTACATTTGCTACAAAGTTTGAATTGTTACCTTGTGTAGCTCCCTCCATTATGTCACTAACCTTGTGTGGCTTATTCTTCACCAATTAAAATGCCAGCTAAGCTCCACATAAGCTCCACCAAGGTTGTAGTAGGCATGTACATGTCTTGAACATGTGACGAATTTCACTTTTGTGAACTTTGTCAAATATTGCACAATAATTACACATATATGGTATATTCCAATCAGACCTAATTTGAATATTCTAGAATAATTTAACATGTCTTGAATGTGTAAAAAGTGTCTAGATACATCTTACATGTCAGTCCAAAAATGTTCCATGTTTTGTGTTCGTAGAAAACCGAATTTCGACTTTTGTTCATTACGCGATTTTTCTCCGGTTAAATCTAAACTTTTTGCACATGTTATATATATTATGTCACACATAATATACATAAAATAGTTTAAATATTCAGCTCATAAGGTGTTTAAACTTGGTGCCTACATGTGCTTAAAAAGGTGAATTTAGAATCTCCACAAATTTGGCGTAAATTGTTGGTGATTTTTGTGTGCCAATATGGAATACTTTATTGGATGATTTGAGCATGTGAGCCACAAAATTTTTGTCTATTTTTGAAGTATATGGGCTGGCCATCTTTATATGGCAATTACGTGACACGTCGGTGAAGTTTCGGTAGTCACCCGATACGACAATTTTCAGTTTATAGCCTTGTAACGTGCCGTTATAATTTTGTCATCACCATGACTTATATCATATGATATAAGACCTGAATATACTCATAAATATGAGGTGTATATAGTGGTGTGGCGTTGACGTACATTTGTAATATAATGTAACGTGTCGGTAGTACGTCGGAATATATATGTATTGTGCCTTTTTAGACAAAATATAAATATATATATATATATATAACATGTATAAATGACATGTAGATGGAATGAATGAGGAGACTTTCCATTTTCAATTTTTTGCCGTCAAACTTTCTCCAAATATGTCTTCATTTAATGACCTGAAAATAGTTCAAAGACAACAAATGTTTGCCATATGATGTAAGCTTTAATGCTTCATGGCTTGTTAGTACGAAATCATTATATATAAAACACATGAAGCATGTATATCATATAAACGCGCCAAATAATAATTTTGTAATGCATTTTGAAACTCAGACTATTTAAATCATGCATTTGTAAATCATTCGAACACTTTTTCTCAACAGTGTCTCCTCTCACTTCTTCTTCTCCAACCTTAGGTCCATTTTCAAGTGGATCAATCCTAAGGTCAATGACAATATTTCCTTTTGGACTCTCAAATTTTTCTATATGACTTACTTCAATTATTTCTTCATCATCATCATCATCATCATCATTTATGCATGGTTCATCATCAACGAGTTTACTAAACTTAACATGAATTGATTCTTCGACTTTCATACTTCTTTTGTTATATACCCTGAATGCCTTGCTATTTTGAGCATATCATATAAAGATTCCTTCATCCTCTTTGAAATCGAGTTTATCCAAGTTATCCTTGGTGTTAAGTATAAAACACTTACAACCAAATACTTTGAAATAACCAATGTTAGGTACTCTTCCTTTCCAAAGCAAATAAGGAGTCGTTTTGGGAGATGGTATCAAACAAACTCTATTTATTACATGGCAAGCGGTACTTACCGCTTCTGCCCAAAAGTATTTAGTAGCTCCAATTTATTTAGCATGACTCTACTCATTTCTTGAAGTGTTCTATTCTTCCTTTCCGCAACACCATTTTGTTGAGGAGTCCTAGGAGCAGAGAAGTTGTGTCCATACCCTTTGGATACACAAAATTCTTGGAACTCACCATCAAACTCACTCTGTCACTTCTAATTTCCTTAATGGTGTCTTCTTTTTGGTTTTCTAATCTCCTACAAAGTGTCATAAACCCTTGGCAAGCATCATTCTAGATGGTTAAGAACATAACCCAAGTGTACATAAAAAACTCATCTACCACTACAAAAGTGTAATACTTTCCACCTAGACTTGCCTTACCAATACATCCATAAAAATCCATACGAAGCAATTGTAGAGATTTGGTGGTGGATATTTCACTTTTGAGTTTGAAGCTAGCTTTAACAAGCATTTCATTTTGACAAGTGTCGCATAAGCCATAGTATTCAAAATTCAATTTTGGAAGACCATGTACCTTTTCATTTTTGCAAATCCCTTTGAAATTTTTGAAACGAATATGTCCAAGTCGTCTATGCCATAGTTGTGTCAAATCATTTTTGGCAACTAGACATGAAACCTTTTGTGATATCAAATCATGTGTGCTAAATTTATAAACATCATTTTTTTCATATGGCCTCAAAAACTATTTGATCATTATTTTTTCCAATGCATTTTCTCTTCACAATTTCAATTTGAAAATTAGCATCACATAGTTGGCTAACACTTATCAAATTATACTTAAACTCTGCTATATACAATACATTATTGATAGTGAAAGAAGAGTTACCAATTTCTCCATGTCCAAGGATTTTGGCTCTCCCATTGCCAAAATGCACTGCTCCACCATCTTGGAGCTTGAGCTTGGTGAATAAGGTTTTGTCTTCGGTCATGTGCATTGAACACCGCTGTCCATAATCCATTTGGTTCCTTCTCCTTTGGCTACTCCATTTATCTTGAGAGCCTACAAACCAAGAGATTTATACATTGGTACCCTTTGATGGTTAGGTCCTTTCAGGTTACCTTGTCGATCCTTAAGCTTCCAAACATACATATTATTAAATCTAGCTCTACATGCATTTTTTAAATGTCCTATTTTGTTACGAAGAAAACAAGTGGGTGCATGCCTTGGTTTGTTAGATGATTAGCCATGTTGAGTTTTTCTTTTATTTGGCTTTTTCTGTACTAGCTTGGGCTCAATAGAGGAATATGATGACTTAAATCCTAAACCAAATTTACCATTTCCTATCATTTTGTTTCTATGCAATTTATCTAAATTACTTTTACCGTCGGTTAGTTTTTGTAAGTCTATTCTAAAATTTTCACATTCCTTCCTAATCTCCGTATTTTCTAAAGCTATAGTTTTGTGCATGGTTAGTATGATGTCCTGATATTGATAAATTAAAATATTCTTATCATGCAAGCTTTTATTTTCTAATATGCATTTTTAAATTCTTTTTTAAGTGTTTATATTTTAAATTCAGTTTTTTCAAAGTTATCTTGCAAATCTTCTATTTCATCTTGTAAATTAAAAGAGTTAGAGTTTACCTCAAGGTCATTAGTATGTTGTGTTTTTGGATTCTCAACTATTGCAACAAGTCCAACATCCTTTCCTGCACTTCCTTCTCCTTTCGATTTAGAAGAAGATCATCCCACGTGGTTACCTCAGCATTTAAGGCTTTCTTCTTTTGAGGAAAAACCTTCTTTCCTTGCTTTTGCGGCTCCTTGATGTGGTAATCGGCAATTAAGTGACCGGGTCAACCACGCCTATATCAATTTTCACTTTCTTCTTTATCCTTGGGTTGTCTCTTGAAAAACTTCCATGCTTGGGCCTTGTTTCTTGTGGCTATTCTTCTAAATTTTCTAGCTAGAATAGCAACTTCCTTATCTTATTCATCGGACTCTACCACCAATCCTTTGTGGGACGCTTGTTTGAGCATGATAGAGTTCACCCTATTTTGCTCATCAATAAGAATTTAAGAGTAAGAAGATTACTGGATAGCTCATCAAGAGTAAGAGTCTTTAGATTCTTTGATTCAGTGACGGCGGTGAATTTGGGTGTCCATTCTCTTGGCAAAGAGTTGAGGAGTTTTGAGACAAGATCTTCATTTGGGATTTTCTTATCCACCATGGAAAGTTGATTTACTATTCGAGAGAATCGGTCGATTGTCTTCTCAACCTTTTCACCACTCTTCATCCCGAACATTTCATACTCCTTCATGAGCATTAGCCTTTTGGTCATTCTTACTTGCTCAGTCCCTTCATGTATCATCTCAAGCCTTTTCCATGCCTCATGGGCTGTTTCAAGACCTTGAGGTCTTATGAGCTCGGTGCTGGTTAGAGCACTTGAAAGGATATCGAAAGCTTTACCGTTTATGGCAAAGTTTATCTTTTCTTCATCGGTGTAGTCATCCTCATCTTTGAATATTGATTCTCCTTTTTAGTTGGTAATCATAGGAACTTCGATTCCTTTGACAACAGCTCTCCATATGTTAAAACCACAACCCTTCAAATGATTTATCATTTGAAACTTCCACAAAGAATAATTTTGGGCATCAAACATAAGTGCTTTAGTATTTGATCCTGAGAATAATGCAGTTAGCTTGGAGGTTGAGGTATAGGATGAAGAGGTTATCATTGCCATGATATTTAACCTTGCTACTTGCAAAGATTGGCAAACCAATCAAGGTTAGGCTCTGATACCAATTGGTAGGCCCGTAACAAACACTCTAGATGAGAGGGTGAATAGAGTGTTAGACAATTTTGTGGATTTTTCTTGTTTTTGGCTTTCTTCAACTCAAATGGAGTTCAAAATCAAAGCAAGAATGGGAGATGAGAGACAATGAATGAGTACAGTAGATATAGAGTGGTTCGAATCGTAAATGATTCTACTCCACCACCACTTTGTTGCCAAAGTGGATTTTCAAGAACTACTTTTCTTATTATAAGAACAACTACAGCAACACTTACACTAACAACTTAGTGTAAGCAACCACAAGAAAAATTGCTTGCACAAACCAACTTTGTGCAACTACAACAACTTTAGCTCTAAGCAAGAACAAATTCTTGTTACGTCACAAATTCAGCAAAGTTCTCTCAAGAACTTTCTCACAGTGGGTTTAAGGAAGTAGTGAGGTTTACAATTTCTCACTAGTCTAAACACAAGCAAGATATCAAATATTTATGGTTCCTCTTGTGTTAGATTTGCAATCTCTCAATATACAACAATGAAGGACAAATAAAAGCTTAACAAGCTTTAAGCACTTTACACAAATGAGAGAAATATAGAACAACGAAGAATGAAGCTTGATGATGGTGAAAGTGTATTTATGCCTCATCTAAGATTTTTCTATTTATAGGAGGTGTTACGACATTTTTGGAGCCTCTCCCATGTCTTTAAGTCAATCCCAAGTCTTGATAATTTGAAAATGGCCTTTAGCCACTCTATGGATTGATTTGATCCTCCAAAGCCACCCTAGAGAATTTTAGACATGTATACAATAGTCAAGAAAGCATGTATTATGTTAGAGAAAAGTCCACAAGAAATTTGAGAAAGATTGGAAAGAGAAAACATCATGAATCTCCCTTGAATTTTGTTCCAACGGTCATAAAAATTTTAATTGTGGAGGACATCGATCGATGTGTCTTGGATGAGAGATCGATGTCCTCCAGAGAGTTTCTACTTTTGAACCTGCATCACATAGATCGATCGAAGTGTCTACCTAGGAGACTGATGTGACATTAATCGATCGATGTCCCTGTGACTGAGAGATTGATGTCTTCTAGAGAAGTTCCAGTTTTGAACCTCTTCCACGTCGATCGATCGAAGTATCTACTTTTAGAGGATAAAGTCGCATCGATCGATTGATGTCCCAGCCTTTGAGAGATAGATGTTGGATAGAAAGGTTTCAACCTTGGACCTTTCCAACATAGATCGATCAATGTCTCTCTTTGAGAAACTGATGTATACATAGATCGATCTATGCGAGAGATCTATGTTCCATAATGTATTTTTCTCATTTTCCTTCAAATTCCAAGTGTGAATTTCCTTTTTAATTTATTCAAAACATCTTTTATATCATCAAAACATTTGATCTCCCAACAGGACAAAGAATCAAGTGAAAATTGCTATAGGTGTGGTCGACCCGGTCATTTCATCATCGATTGCCATGTCAATGAGCTGTAAACACAAGACAAGAAATTTTTTCATCAAAAGAAGAAAGCTTTAAATGCGGAAGAAACCACATGAGATGATCTTCTTTATGAATCGGAAAGAGAAGAAAGTGAAGACAAGGATGTTGGACTCATTGCAATCATTGAAAATCGAAAGGAATGACACACTTGTCTCATGGCAATAAAGAATGACCTTGAGGTAACTCTAGTTCCTCTAACTTCAATCTACAAGATGAAATAGGAGATTTACAAGATGATTTTGAAAAACTAAATTTAAAATACAAACACATGAAGAAAGATTTAAAAAGTGCATATTAGAAAACAAAAGCTTGCATGATAAGAATATTTTACCAAGAGCATGATATCATACTTACCATGCATAAGACCGTAGCTCTAGAAAGTATGGAGATTAGAAAGGCATTTGATAAATTAAGAATAGATTTACATATATTAACAAATGATAAAAGTAATTTCGATAAAGTTACATGGGAACCAAACGATATGAAACGATAAATCCGATTTAGGATTTAAGTCCTCATATTCCACTATTGAACGTTATATGTTGCTTATATTATATATGTTACTCTACTTGTTAAAATGTAGATGTGCTTTATTATGTTCATTACTATGTTTATTATTACTTGTTACCCTGTCTCCCTATGCATGATCCACATGACGTATCTAGTATGACTACTCGCTGGGTGATTATGCTTTTATTGCTCATACTTGCCTTAAATCACTTGCAAAGGACATGGTCCCCGAGATTGGGTACATAGATGACGAGTCTCACATTGACTATCCTTGAGAGAGACACACGCCAGGACTTAGCTTTTGAAGACCGATGCTTATTTTGTATTGTACCATTTTGGACAACAGATATTTGGGACTTGTATTATTATGACGATTTGTACCTTATTGCATGTCGTATGTTTACCTTTATGTCGCTTTCGCTAGTTCAATTCATGTTTCATGTCAACATGCACATGTACATATCGACGCCTTGGCTTCTCATAGTAGAGTATCGCAGGTGCACCGGGCCAAAACCTTAGTTTCGAACAGGGCGCTACAATAACACCTTATCCTGGACAAGGGATCTTTTCCCTATCGATGTTAACGCTAGATCCATATACATATGATGTAACACTATGTTTAGAAAATGGGATTCATATTTGTATATGCGACTACATGGGGAATCAATCGGCATGCCGTGTGTTATTGTTCTTACATATAAATGGTGTTGTAGCCAAGTTATGAAAAAGTCATGTGATGAAAGTTATGGAAATGTTACGTGTTGAAATATTTCTATGAAAAATGAGTAATGTTATGAATTTTATCAATCATATGACATGAACCTTAAGTTATCATTATTGACATATCCCTAAGACTTTGACACGATTAAGTTGAACAAGTAGAAATTGATACATGACATAAACATAACGAATTGGGATTTAGCATAAGATATGGATTAGAAATAGATTGAATAAGTGAGGGACATTCTAATATGGAATTTAGATAAGTTCAATTGTGACTTTATTTTTACGCACCTTATATGATTATGTGTTTCTTATGTTTATTTGCACTATGTTTTACTTTATTTGCAAATGGAGACGAGTTGTATTTCATTATTTACACTTGTATTTATTTTATCACCCCGTCTCCCATGCATGATCCACATGACGAACCCGTGGGGACATACATGGTGGGCGATTCATTATCGCTCACACTTTCTTTTTATCATCTTGTAGAGCCCCGAGAGCAGGATTTGGACTTTATAGACGATGAACCGAGGGTTAGGATACCCGTGAGGAGCTTTGTGGGCAAGCTGCAATATTTTGTACTTATGTTTATTTGGCACTTGTATTTGATCTTTTGTACTGATGATACTCTCATGTATTTGGATTTAGAGATGATGCATGTTGCATGTCGATTATGCTTTGTTATTTATAATGCTTCCGCTATTTCAATACATATTTATATCGACATGCATATAAATGTTATCAACGCCTTGTGCTTTTCATAGCAGAGTACGACGGGTGCATCGTGCCAAGACCCTAGTCTCAGGCGGGGGCACTACAGGTGGTATCAAAGCTTAGGCTCCAGATCCACAGCGGGCAATATAAAGTAAACAACGGCATGTACTTAAGTTACAATCTTAGAGTCGATGTTATGATCATAGACTGAGTGTGACAGCCTTAGATTAGATCCCTTAGAATGGTTTAATAGTGATGACCAAAATAACCTTTCCTTTACTTAGTACCAGATAAATCAGTTAGAAACATGACACTTAGACTGTTTCCTATAGAATAGTAATACATCACTTGATTTAAAATTTATTAATGTTTATGTGTAGACTAACTATATTGACATGATTGTTTCGATAGGATGGCATCGTGACCTCAAGGGAGACTGCGATCTGATAGACAGGCCCAGTTACCTCCCCTCAGTAGGTACCACCAGCTGCATAGCCTGTACCACCGCAGTAGGAACATGTCCACCACCACAAGCACATGCCCCTGGAGGTATTCTGCTGGCATTTCTCAACACACTAATGCACCTTGGTCAGACTATCGGGAATGTGCAGGCTGCACCACCACTCCCACCGCCAGCACAGCAGACGGGTACCCGTTTCTTCTTTGGGTAGCTTAAGCGAACACATGTTCCTAGTTTTGAGGAAGGAACCGACCTTGATGAGGCAGAGAAGTGGTTAGATGAGGTCGAGAACTGCTTTGAATTGATACAGGTGCTTGACGAAATGAAGGCATAGTTTATCAGACCCTTTCCGATTGGTGAGGCCAATCAGTGGTGGAAGACTAATATCCAGCCACTGACCCGGCCAGTTGCTTGGACGAGATTTCTGGTGGAGTTCCGTAAGTTCTACATTCCTTCATCGGTGATGATTTAGAAGATTGGAGGTTTGAGCCCGGAAGTAGGAGGCTCGAATCACTGTTTCTGAATATGATAACCAGTTCACATGACCGGGCCGGTCTGTTCCCTCAATGATGGCTAATGAGATGTTTAAGATGATTAAGTTTGAGCGCAACCTGCACTCTCGGATTCGGAATTGGATTGTGAATTCAAATCTAAGGAACTTTAGAGAGTTATTAGATGTGTGCTACCGGGTGGAGCACGATATTCTGCAGAGAGACAAGGATGCCAAAGGCAAGAGTCCTCGAGATGTTACTGGTGATGGCTCCAAACAGCGGACCAAGTTTTAGAGGAGGGCAGCAGGACGACCACAACAGTAGTTCCAGCGCTAGAAGTTTCCCCAGTGCCAGCCTCAGCAGCCACGCAAACAACCACCTACTATTCTGAGATGCCAGACTTCCCAGCGGTAGCACTCGGAGAGTGTCAGATGAGGAGCGGCGCATGTTTCAGCTGTAATAAGACATGGGACCTAATGAGAGATTTCCCACAGCGGTAAGATGGGCCACAGATGGACGCACAACAGTGGAGAGGATGTCTATGGGCTAACGCCGGAGTTCATGATATGACCGACGCAGAAGTTCAGGATGACCAGATGTTATGACAGGTATATTCAATTGCGCACTTTTAATGCGATTATTGCTTACCTGTTTTAAAACCTTAAGTTGCGTTGTTGCTTATCTGTTTAGAAATCCTATACTTGACCTATTAATGTTGTCAGATGCGATATTAGTGAACAACATACCATCAAATATGTTGTTTGACGGTTACACAAGCCCCTCATTTGTGTCTAAGAGGTTCGCTAGGAACCTTAGCAGCTGTCCTACTGGGTTGGAGACTCTTTATTGAGCTCAGGCAGCAGATGACCAGGTCATTATCTCACACCATCTGTAGAAGAATTACGACATTGAGATGGAGGGACAACAGTTCGAGGCCACATTGATTCCGATACAGATTGGGGAGCAGTTCTAGGCATGGATTGGTTGTTCCACAATCATGCCTATATCGATTGCCGGAGGAAGGGGGTAGTGATCAAGAATTGAGGCCGAGAGGAGATTACCTACCAGGTTAACAGTAAGCTGAAGAAGGTTCCGCAGAATTTCTATCTGACCGCAGCGTAGGCTTTTTAGAGCACTGAGGAAGGGAGGCACAAGTTTTATTGTATACGCCCTCGATGCTAAGCCCGAGACGCCTTCATTCGACAGTATTCTGGTGGTTTGAGAGTTCCCAGACATTTTTTCAAATGATTTGCAAAGGTTGCCACCTGACCAGGAGATCGAGTTTGCGATTAATATTGTACCCGGAGCAGAGCAGATATCTAAAGCTCCATATCGAATGGCTCTAGATGCCCTAAAGGAGCTGAAAGTACAGTTGAAAGAGTTGATAGATAAGAAGTTCATTCACCCCAGTGTCTTACCTTGGGGAGCACCTGTGCTGTTCATTAAGAAAAAGGATGGCAGCATGCGCTTATGCATTAATTATCGGGAGCTAAACATGGTCACCATTAAGAATAAGTATCCATTTCATCGGATTAGCGATCTCTTCAACAAGATAAGAGTAAGCAATTTACTTTGCTAACAGTTTGTTATTAGTAATGTTATATTAAATATAAACTCTACACTTGAATGCAGAGAGCTAAGGTGTTCAGTAAGATCGATCTTCGTTCTGGATATCACCAGTTGAAGATCAAGGAAGATGATGTTGCGAAGACTGCCTTCCGGACTCGATATGGTCATTACGAGTTCCTAGTGATGCCATTTCGGTTGACTAATGCCCTAGCCGCTTTTATGGATCTCATGAATATGGTGCTTCGCGAGCACCTGGATAAGTTTGTAGTCGTCTTCATTGACGATCTTCTTGTGTATTCGCCCGACGAGGACGCTCATGCCAAGCACATGCGGATTGTATTGAGCATACTAAGGGAGAAGTAGCTTTATGTCAAATTCAGCAAGTGCGAGTCCTGGTTATGCAGTGTAGCATTTTTGGGACATGTCGTTTCAAAGGCAAGTATATTGGTGGATCCCAAGAAGATCAACTATCACAGAGTGGCTATGACCGTCGATACTGAGTTCAGAAGTTTTCTCAGATTGGCGAGCTATTACCGGATGTTTATAAAGGGATTCTCTAGGATAGAAGTTCTAATGACAAAGAAGACACAGAAGAAGACGAAGTTTGAGCAGACTGCTGACTCTGAAAGGAGTTTCACTAAGTTGAAAAAGGAGTTGACCTCAACCCTAGTGTTAGCACAGCCCGTCTGCAGTGAGAGTTTCCTTGTGTATACTGACGCCTCCAGAAATGATCTAGGTAAATTGAATAAACAACTTCGCTTTTGTAAATTCTATAAATTGTACATGCATTAACCCTTTCCTTGTATATTGCATTCTGATGCAGAATGATCGGGTAATTACTTATGCGTCGAGACAGCTGAAGTCATACGAGCAGAATTAACTTGTACATAATCTAGAGTTGGCAACGGTAGTATTTGCATTGAAGATCTGGAGACAGACAATGTATGGGGAACGGTGTGAGGTGTACACTGAACAAAAAAGTCAAAAGTATTTGTTCACCCAGAAGGAGCTGAGTATAACGTAGCGCAGATGGCTTCAGTTGATTAAGGATTACGACCTCTCGATTCACAACCATCCGGGTAAGGCAAATAAGGTGGTAGATACGTTGAGCAGAAAGTCTAGTCATGCGAGGCAGACTCCTCTAGATAGAGATGGTTGAGTTCAGATTCAATATGGTCGAGTCTACAGCAAATGTTCTGGTTAAATTGGTGATTGCTCCTATTTTGATTGATCGGATTAAGGATTCTCATCGAGGTGATGTGGATCTGTTGAGGATTACCAAGAAGGTTAAGCGGCGCAGATTGATGATTTTCAGATTCACACTGACGGCAGTCTGTGGTTCATAGGCAGATATGCGTACTTGACGATGATGAGCTTAAGAGGGAGATTCTTAAGGAGACCCATAGTTCGCAACTATCAATTTACCTGGGAGCCACTAAGATGTCCCAGGATCTGAGGCGGCATTATTGGTGAAATGTGATGAAGCGCCAGATTGTCGAGTGGAGCGGTGTTTGGCATGTCAGTAGGTGAAGACGGAACATCAGCGACCAACCGGTCTTCTACAGCCCTGGGAGATTCATGAGTGAAAGTGGGAGCATATCACAATGGATTTTGTCACAGGACTTCCTAAGAATAAGAGCGGCAGTGATATTATTTGGGTGATTGTAGACAAACTCACAAAGTCGGCGCACTATCATTTCTCTCTCTTCCCAAACAAGACACAATGATGAGATTCCTCTCCACTTACCTCTCCAAATTCGGCCACACAAGTTTAAGGGGAGAAGACATGTCATTTTTTTCCACTATCTTCAATCCTTTCTTCTAACTTTCTCTCCACTCACCAAGTTGCATCCTCTCTTCCTCTAGCCATCTTCAAGACTTCATTTTCCTCTCAAAATACCCCCTCCAACCGTGGCCGAAAGAAAATTCTTCCATTCTAAGTGAAGTAGAAAGCATCCAAGTGTAGGGGAAACTTAAGGTAAGAACCTACAACCATTATTCTAGTCATTTCTCTTCCCTTATCCTTCCAAATGGCTCAAAAATCTCTCCATTTCCTCACCTAGGCCGCGTGTCCAACCAAGGAGAAGGGAGAAGTTATCTAAGTTGACAAAGTAGGAAACTTCAAGGACTTCCAAAAGTGAGATTGTATTAAGGTTGATCTTAGAAATTTCTTAGTGTGTATCCTTCAAAAATGACCATTTCATCTCCTACTTTGGCCCTTAGGCCGTGTATTCCATAATGGAGGGAAGAAGGAAAGATTTTCTACTTTAAGGTCTAAGTTCAAGGAAAATGCAAGTATTATTCTTGGTTTATTTATGCATGTTAGAAAAATCTATCATCTATGTTCATCTATAAACTTGGATCATGCAGACATATGTTCAAATGTTTTTTCCATTATAAACATGTAAAAATATTGCTTGCATGCTAATTATGTGAAGAATTGTAAGTGAATCTTCACTGTATGCATGCATAAGATTCAGATGATATGAAAGTGTCATGCATATGAAGATTAGGATATGTATAGGTCTCAAATGAAGATGCATGTCACATATAGTGAAAGAATAGGTATGCATGTCTCATTTCATAAAAAGTATTGGTTACATGTCACACTTTCTTGAAACTGCGTGCTAAGAACCACACTTTGAACTATATTCTTATGTGTTTTCATGATGATTACCATATATGTGTTTCTTGATGATTTTTAGTGTTCATGCATGTTGATGGTCTTGATTTAGCATGATTGTGGCGCATCATAATTTTTGCTATAATGCTGACTATAAAAGATTGGTTCTTGATGATCATCATTGTCATTTTTATACATAAACATCCATGGATGGGGCTGTTTTGGGCCGCCATCTTAGGCATGATTCATCAACTTCATCATGAAGTGTAATCTTGATGATCATGGTCTAAGGGTGTGTGTTTTTATGGTTTCCATCATCTTATGTGTTTGCATGTAATTTTCATGATGATCATGTCTCTTAAATTTATATATATAATGGAAACTAACATGCATGTGTTCAAATATGTTAGATTCAAAATGGTAATCCATGATCATGAAGGAAAATTTATAAGTCAAGTATGTATGTTATGTTCATGATATGTAAAGTGCTAAAGGGGACCATCACCATTCATGTATATAAAAAGGGTTAAAATGAAAAATCATGTGTGTTTCATCACGTATAAATTCGGCCATATGAGTATATGTGTACCAAGGGAGTTGTGTGGAAATGTACTTGGCTATATGAATTTGCAAACATGTGTATCATATATTATTTGCATTACTGAATTATTGATTTGTTATATAAGCGGATTAAGGAAGTGATAGTAATGGACAAAGCCCAAAAGTGGGCTATTTTAGGGGGTAAAGGCCAAGAGCCCTTAAAGGGGTAAAGATGGTATTTTTTTAATTTTTAAAACATGTAGAAAGTGGGTAAGTCGTGAATACGTAACGCTGCAAATTTAGAATGGACACAAAAGGTATTTTAGTTAAGTCTATGATATGTAACCTGAGTCAAGTGTGGAACATAAGGTGCTGAAAATTTTAGTAGTTCAAATGACCAAAAACCAAGCCTACATGCATTCATAAATAAAGCAATGTTTTGAAATGAAATGTTTTATCCCACGATAAGTGTTTTTTTACGAAATGTTTTTACCACATGATATATTCTAAAAGAGATTTTACGCATAATGAACGATACCACGAGACGATTGATTCCGATAACACACATTATGTTATATGATGATATGTTATGTTATTGGTGCGTCGTCCTGACATCGGGTCCAGGGAGAGGATGTAAGGTGCATATACGTATGTTATCGATGGCTGAAGAGCCAGATGACACCGGAACCTAAGGAGGTTGGTGTCATGGGAATACATGTACCTTACCTTTTTGGCCGCGTGTAGCACCTTGTCTGGGACAAAAGATCTCTGCCCTATCGATGTTACCGTTAGACCCATATACATATGATGTAACACCATGTTGGAACATGGGATTCATATTTGTATATGAGACTACATGAGAAATCAATCGGTATGTCGTGTTTTATCGTTCTTACGTATGAAAAGTGCTATAGCCAAGTTATTAAAAAGTCGTGTTATGAAAGTTATGAAAATATTACGTTCTGAAATGTTTCTATGGAAAAGAGTCATGTTACGAATTTTAACAATCATATGACATAAACCTTGAGTTAACATTATTGACACATCCCTGAGCCTTCGATACTATTAAGTTGAACAAGTAGAAATCGATACATGACATAAACATAATGAATTGGGATTTAGCATAAGATATGGATTAGAAATAGATTGAATAAAGTGAGGCACGTTCTAATATGGAATTTAGATAAGCTCAGTTGTGGCTTTATTTTTACGAACCTTATATGACTGTGTTGCTTATGTTTATTTGCACTACGTGTTACTTTATTTGCAAACAGAGACGATTTGTATTTTATTATTTACACTTGTATTTATTTTATCACTCTGTCTCCCATGCATAATCTACATGACGAACCCGGACGGACATACTAGCTGGACGATTCATTATCGCTCACTCCGTATTTTTATCATTTTCAGAGCCCCGAGAGCAAGATTTGGACTTTATAGACGATGAGCCGAGGGTAAGATACCCGTGAGGAGCTTAGTGGGTCAGCTGCTATATTTTGTACTTACGTTTATTTCAGACTTGTATTTGATCGTTTGTATTGATGATACTCTTATGTATTCGGATTTAGAGATGATGTATGTTGCATGTCGATTATGCTTTGTTATTTATGATGCTTCCGCTATTTCGATACATATTTATGTCGACATGCATATAAATGTTATCGAGAACTTGAGGATGATTTTTAGAAATAGTTTTGATGCTTGTGATTTGATGAATCATTCTCGAGGCACTTTCTTGTTTAAAATTCGACTTTACACCTGTATAGTTTTGGATTAAGTGAGAAACATGTTATCCATCACAAGTTAATGAAAAATCTCCTTTTTTTTAATCTAGCCTTTTTCCCCTTGTAGTTTGGCGAATAATTCTCAACATCCTTCACAAGTTTAAAATTTGAATTTTACATCCCATCTCGTTTTTCACGTTCGTTAACTTTTCACGGGAATATGTAATAAATATATAGTTTGAATTCAGTCGAAAACCACATGGGCTAAAAGGAAGAAATTTGAAGTTATCATCCCTACTTTTAACAACTGCTTGCGATTCTAAACCAAACGCATTTGATGAACCTTGTGTCACCAATCCATATATGAATCTGATAATGCACATGCAAATTTATCATGTTTCTTAGGCAAATTTATCATGAGTCTGCATGCAGCTCAGGCAAATTTTAAACTGAAAAATAATTATTATCGATTCGATAGCTTTGTTCGTTAGTCCATATGTTGGAGCAATTTGTGAGAAAAGCTTGCTTCCATTCACGTTTAAGTTATATACATGTAAGGTTACAATCATTATCCTAAAATTACTCCTAAATTGTAATATGCCTAAGCTCTCTTAGGAAATAACATGATGACAGAATATTGGATACACAAAACAGAAAGATATACGTTATCACAGTAAAATTATTAAATGGTTGATAAGTAAAATCTTGAGCAACTTATGTTATGCATTTACTCTTTTACAAAGTTGATTTTGTAATGATGAATAAAGTCCAATTTGTTTGAGCGTCTTGGCGAAAACAAGACCCATTAATTTTATTATTTTTTCCTGCTGAAAAATTAGTCACTTCATCAACATAATTTTTATCAGTTACGGTTGTCTGTGTTGGTCACAATCAATCATGTACCAAGACGCAATCGTTTGGTGTGTGAGTATGAAAATAGTAAACTATAGACAAAACACGGGGCGAGTCGAGGACTCTGTCCTTAAGACGTATTGCTCCGGTATACTGTGTCCAACCGGCGTTAGCAATCGTCTTCCAAGATACAATGGGTACCTGTTCAGTTGAGCGTCACTGCTTAACTTGAACTGCAGCGAACCTTTGAGTGTCCTGACTTCTATTGGACGTGATGCAGAAAGAAAAAAATGATGAAAGTAGAAGAGGAGTGTGTGTTCTGATCGCACACCCTACCTCTATTTATATAGGAGAGTCGGCTGGAGAATCGGTTATGCAGATGGATTTGTGACCGTCGGATCAGAACCGTAGATGAGCCAGAGCTGTCGCATGAAAATCGATACATCATCTGTTGGGCGGTTTTGCACAATTCAAATCCCAACTGTCAGATGAAAACAGAACTACATGATTAATCTTGGAGCATAGGATAAAACCCACATTCGGCTGGGCGGTGTTAGTGTATGTGCCCTAGGCCATGATTTGGATATTTATGTTATGCATTTAATATTAATAAAAGAGGTTTTATTATCATTATTGTTGGTTAGTATGTTACACAATTTTGATATATGTCCCTGATTCATTATTGTTATGGAGATAAAATAATTTATAATCAGTATGAGTATTGATTTGATAATCATGAGATGATTATGTGTATGGTGATACGAATCAATTTCATAGATACTTGTTAGAGAACAGTGTATTGGATAGACCCATCATGAGATTGCTACATGGATTAGCGTCATAAGTAAATCTCATGATAGTCATGTTTTAATCCTTTGACTTGAGATTGTCATAGTTTCCAACAAAAGGACTATTATATTTTGACATGATCAAACATTATCCGTAACTGGATAATAATAATAAAGGTCATGATTGAATGTGATAGAAATTATGTAGAGGATATTGAACAATCAAGATAGAATTTGTCCCTCTCTTTTGAGAGAGATATCTTTGGGCCCCTCGATTAGTGAGACTGTGAAATGCATGGCCGTGCTCAAATGAATTGATAGTGTGATCAATATCATTTGTTTTATCAGTCTACTTAAAGATCGAGTAATCATATGTTTGAACTATATAAGTATGATGCTGACCATGACTTATGTTCAAACTAGATATCGTGTGACAAAGGGATTAATGCATGTACTATTATTAGGCTAGTTGGACTTTACTCGTATTAATTGGGTAGTTGTAATGCCTTGCTAGAGGCCAATTACAACTTGTTGGTTTAATAGAGATTTAATCAACTGCCAATTAATATGGGCCTATCGGGTCACACACAAGAATGCGTAAGGCTGAGATTAATAATATTAATAATATTAATATTGGATATTAATTATTATTATTATTATCGTTTTAATATTAATAATGTTAATATTGGATATTAATTATTATTAATATTATTATTTTCGTTTTGTGGTTATATGTATATAGATATATATATGCTGTCAGATAATAATGAGAGAATCCATATCTGATATGGATTTTGAATATCCTGACAGAATCCATATCTGATATTGATTTTGATTGGCATCAACGAAACCGATTAGGACTCGATTTTTAATATCCATAAATGCGTATATGTATATCTATGTATCTTGTACATAGAGACATACGAAATACACACGAAAACAACAGAAACCCTAGAATCGTTTTGTGAAAAACGAGTTCTTCAGCTGCGCCATTTGAAGAGCTAGCACTCCGGGCGGAAGCGTTCGTGTGGATACCGACAGAGGGTGTTTGTGATTTCGCACCTCTTCCATCTGCAGACTTCGAATCTACGGAGGTAGTTTTTGATTTCTTTTGTCGAATTAAACGAACAACATGGATCCTTGGTAGGAAATCGGAGATCAAGTTTTGTTTTCCGCTGCGCGTTTGGCAGTGATCTTGGTTGATTTCCTTAGGTCAGTTTGAATTTCAACCGTTGGATCACAGCTGACCATTCCACCGCTGTTAGATCAAAACCGCTTGATCTTAAGGATATGAAACTGTTTGATATAAATTATCTGATCAAAACCATTTAACCGCTTGATCCTGATGATACTGGACCAACCTAGGAGAACATTTGGGCCGCTGTGCATCTAGGCCTGAATCCTTTAATTATTTACAAAAAATAATTAATCCAAAAGCGCAAAGAAATTTTCTCCAAAAAGATAAGACTGGCCCGGCCCACGAGCCCACATGCACCAAGCCCGAGTCGAGCTGGCCGGACGGGCAGGCGGGCGGCGGCGGCACACGCATGTGGCACTTTATAGGTTTCTCTCCAATCAAAAACTTCTCATGCCCTAAGTGCACATCTAAAGTGACCATTCTAGCCATTTATAAGGTGACTAAATTAGTTCATTTGTCCAATGTGGTATTCCTTCATAAGGGTGATGTGGCCTCCTAAGAGTAGGACACATCACCCACTCAACCATGTTTTCTATCTACTTTGACCATTAATTTCTCATTCATCCGGAATCGTAATTGAGTGATTCCAAAGCCTAAAATTAATTACTCATTACGTAGATAATTAAGGGCCTATTAGTTTCCATTTTCCATTAACGAAAACTAATTATAATTAAGTTCAAAATATGTTACTTAACCAAGTTTGCAATTTGTCTTAATGGGCCAAAGCCCAAACTTCCAATTCCTCCAATAATCCCTCACATGAATGAAAATTAATGCAAATGCAGACACAGACTCTAAGGAGAAGTGAGACAAGAACATGTTGCATTGAAAGAGGTAGATTCTGGCTTTGAACCTTTCATGGTGATGTACCATCGGATTCACTCGGCTAATTAGTGACTTGATGTCTTGAACCAGTCAGCCTTTGCTGCGAACCTAGACAACTATACTCACCCAACATTTCCTTTAACACCCTTTTGGTTCTCATGGTTGTGTTCGTTTTGCTCATGAACAACTTGGTTTCAGAAAGTGTTTTAGAGAAATCTTGCCTCACAGAGTTCTCATAGAAGCGGCCCCACTTCACACTTACATAGGTGATTCCTATCAAGAGCATTCTGCCATACCCCACTTGATGTATCAAGATATAGAACATCATTGAAAGATTTAGCTTACCCTAAATATTCTCTGCAGACAGCACTTTTATGTAACAGAATGAGCAAGTGCTATACTGAAACTTCATAACTTAGTTGTCTCATTGAAACAAGATTCTAGGATCTCCGGTTAACAAGGTTGGGTTACCATTACAAAGATTCTTGCATTATAAGCTTAAGTCCCATTTCATTTGTCAATTTTGACATCTGATCTCTAGGCAAGCCTTTTGTAAGCGGATCCGCAGGATTCTCCATTGATTTTAAATAATCAATGGAAATCACGCCATTAGAAATCAACTATTTAATGGTGTCACTTCTCCAACGTATGTGTCATAACTTACCATTGCAGATGCTACTTTGAGATCATCCTGTAGCTGATTATCACAGTGTATGCTAATAGGAGCGATTGGTTTAGGACAGCACAGAACATCTTCTAGGAAATTTCGAAGTCATTCAGCATCTTCCCCAACTTTGTCCAATGCTACAAACTCATCTTCCATAGTGGACCGATATATGCACGTCTGTTTTGTGGATTTCCACGACACAGCAGAACCATCAACAGTGAATAAGAATCCACTGGTGGACTTCGAGTTCTTACTATCTGATATCTAATTTGCTTTGCAATATCCTTCTAATACTGCTAGATATCTCGTGTAAAGTTATCCAAGGTTCATTGTGTATTTCAGGTACCTCGTCACTCTATTTAGAGCTTTCCAATGATCGTCAATTGAATTATTGGTAAACCTGTTCAATTTGTTTGATGAACAAGCTAAGTCTGGTCTTGTACAGTTTTCTATGTACTTCAGCCTCCCAATTACCTATGAGTACTTCAATTAAGCTACAGGTTCGTCTCGTTTTTTCCTTAAGTGTATACTTAAGTCAAGTGGGGCCTTTATTGATTTTGTATCAAACATATTGAATTGTTTGAGAACAGATTCAATATAATGAGTTTGCAACATAACAAGACCATCAGTTATCCGAGAAATTTTAATTTCTAGAATAACACTGCCAACCCCCATATCCTTCATATCAAAATTCCGTGTTAACATCTTCTTTGTACTCAAGATGAGGTCACAAGTACTACCATGATTAGCATGTCGTCTACATAGCGACATACTATGACATATGCAGTTGGTGTGTTCTTGATGTACACACACTTGTCGCACTCGTTGATCCTGAAGCCGTTTGACATCATTACCTGATCAAACTTTAAATGCCACTACTTGGACGCTTGTCTAAGTCCGTACATAGACTTAACAAGTCTACACACTTTCTTTTCTTGTCTTGGGACGATGAACCCTTCTGGTTGTTCCATATAAATTTCTTCCTCTAACTCACCATTCAGAAAGGTAGTCTTCACATCCATTTGATGGATATCTAAGTCGTACACTGCAGAAATAGCCACTAGCACCATGATAGAAGTGATCTTAGTCACTGGTGAGTAGGTGTAAAAAAAAGTCAAAAACCTTCGTTCTGACAATAGCCCTTGGCTACCAACCTGGCCTTGTACTTGTCTATGGATACATCTTCTTTCACTTTTTTCCTAAAAATCCACTTGTGTCTGAGTGGTTTACTTCCTGGTGAAAGATCTACCAACTCCCAAGTGTGATTTTGAAGAATAGAATCTATCTCACTATTCACTGTCTCTTTCCAGAAAGGAGCTTCTAGAGTTGTCATTCCCTCATAGAAAGATCTTGGCTCGTTTTCTACCATGTAGGTTAGAAAATCTGGTTCAAAAGATATCGGTATTTTGGCTCGTTTGCTTTGACGAGGTTCCTCAGTTTCTTGAGTAGTCGTCTCACGTACTCGCTTACTAGTACTAGCTTCTTCATTGTTTTTCTCTTTCTTTGGAAAGGCATTTTCAAAGAATACTGTATTCCTCGACTCCATGACAATATTTTTATGTATCTCGGGAATGTCTGATTTGTGCACTATGAAACGATATGCACTACTGTTCGTTGCATAACCTATGAATATGTCATTAATTGTTTTAGGCCCGATTCTCACTTGTCTTGGTTTACATACAACAACCTTCGTCAGACACCCCCACACTTTCAAGTATTTGTAGCTAGGCTTATAGCCTTTTCAAAAGTTCATATGGGGTTTTATCCATCTTTTTAGATAGAATTCTATTTAAAATGACGTTGGCGGAGAGAATTGCTTCCCCCCCCC
>AP025054.1:15326439-15362058 GCA_036186865.1 Eustoma russellianum | reverse complement strand
AATTGCTTCCCCCCCCCCCACAAGTTCTGAGGTAAACTCAAACTTATCAACATAGCATTCATCATTTCTTTTAAAGTACGATTTTTGCGTTCTACAATACCATTACATTGAGGTGAATACGGTGTAGTCGTTTGATGAATGATGTCATGTTCTGAGCAGAATTTATTAAAAGATGCGTGATATTCCCCGCATCTATCACTTCGAATTGTTTTAGTTTGTTTGCTAAGTTGATTCTCAACATCATTTTTATAATCTTTAAAAAGCATCAAAGGTCTCATCTTTGCTACTTAGCAAATAAACACAACAGTATCTGGTTCAATCGTCGATAAAAGTTACAAAATATTTTTTACCACCTCTTGTTTGCACAAAGTTTAAATCACACAAGTCCGTGTGAATTAAATCCAAGGGTTCAGTGTTTCGTTCCGTTGAAGGAAATGGCGCTTTTGTCATTTTTCGCTTCAACATATAGTTGGCATTTTTCTTTATTATTCAAGTTCAGTTTGGGTAATAAGTCAAGGTTAATCATTCGTTGTATTGACTTGTAATTAACATGGCCCAAACGAAAATGCCATAAACAAGAAGACTCAAGCATGTAAGCAGAAGAGGAAACAATTTTATTTGCCTCATTAGGCGCAACTTTCTTGGGTACAATAGTCTTAACATTCAATTTAAACATGTTATCAGTAAGGTACCCCTTTCACAAATACAAGCCATTCTTAGAAAGAGTAAGTTTGTTTGCCTCAAAAACTAGTCTGAAACTATGACTGACTAGTAGAGCACCAGATACCAAGTTCTTACGAATGTCCGGAACATGCAACATATTCTGCAGGGTCAGCTCCTTTCCTGAGGTCAGTTTCAGAACCACCTTACCTGATCCTTCAATGTTCAAGCTGTCAGAGTTTCCCATGAAGAGTTGTTCATTGTTGGTTTTGGGTACATAATCTTTAAACATTGCCCTATTGGCACATACGTGTTGCCTCTGTGTCCACTCACCATTCACGCAGATTCCCCACTGCATTGCATTTAGTCACCACAGTGCTGAGATTCAGATCTTCCATTGCTCCGACCAGATTTGCTTTTGCTTTGGTTTGACTCTGATTTTTTTGGGCTTATGACAGTCGCTGCTGCGGTGCCCCGGTTTTCCAAAGCAATAACACTTACAAATGAACTTCTTTGCAATCTCCTTGCCCTTGACATTCACGCACAAAGTGTTATTCTTCTTTTTATTTCTTGCCTCAGCAGCAAGAGCTTTGGCTTGACCAGACTGAGAGGTTGGCTTTCTATCAGCACGACGATTATCCTCTTCTATCCAAAGCCGCACAATCAAATCTTCCATTTTCGTTTCCTTTCATTTGTACTTGAGATAGCTCTCAAATTCCCTCCACGAAGGAGGTATCTTCTCAATCACAGCGGCAACTTGGAAAGATTCACTTAGTGTCATGCCCTCCTCTTCCATTTCAGATACTTACATCTATATTTCTTCAACCTACGAAATTACAGTTTGGAATCTAGCATTTTATAGTCTAGAAATTTACCAACTATTAATTTTTTTCGTTCCAGCATCTTCTGTGAGATATTTTTACCTAAAGCCAACCACAATGTTTTTGCACTCTTAAAAGTACAAAACACGCCATAGATAATGTTATCCAGACAACTTAGAATGAGATTCAAACAACAGAAATTAATGTATGCCCATGCTTCAGCACTCAAGCTAGTCTACATGTTCTGATTCTAATCCTCCTTAGGTTCCACCACTGGTGGATCCTCGCTCAGAATTCTTGCCAAGCTTAGTGTGGTGAGATAGAATAGTATCTTTTGCTGCCATCTCTTAAAGAAACTGCCTGCGAATTTGTAAGTCTTCTCCACATGTGCAGCAGTGGTAGCAGGATTCATCTGAGGCCCTTCGTTAGGCGCCAGGGAAACTGTGTTGAATGGCACATTAATCTGGGTACCGGCAGCAACGTTATTGGTCCCGTTAGGTGCAGACACGGAGTGTGCACTGTTAAAGCCGTGAACAAAGTTAGAGCTCTCGTTTTCCATTCCTATTCAGTTGATCAAAACGTATATATCAGAACAGTTTTGAATATAATAAATGCGTAGAAACAGAATGCAAATCAGTGTATGATCACTGCTTTGTGTGTGGAAATTGAAGAACAGTACATAAATTAATTAAATTAAAATACATCTTAAGATTGTTGGTCACAATCTATCCTGTACCAAGACGCAATCATTCGGTGTGTGCGTATGAAAACAGTAAACAGTTGGCAAAACCCGAGGCGAGTCGAGGACTCTGTCCTTAAGATGTATTGCTCCGGTGTATTGTGCCCAACCGGCGTTAGCAATCGTCTCCTAGGATACAACAGGTACCTGTTAAGTTGAGCGGCACTGCTTAACTTGAACTACAGTGAACCTTCGAGTGTACTGACTTCTCTTGGACGTGATGCAGAAAAAAGAAAACGATGAAAGTAGAAGAGGAGTGTGTGTTCTGATCACACACCCTACCTCTATTTATATAGGGGAGTCCGTTGGAGAATTATGCAGATGGATTTGTGACCATCGAATCAAAATCATAGATGAGCCAGAGACGTCGGATGAAAACCGACACATCATCTATTTGGCGGTTTTGCACAATTCAAATCCCAGCCGTCAGATGGAAATAGAACTACATAATAATCTTGGAGCGTTGGATGAAAACCACATTCGGTTGGGCGGTTAGGCTACTCTTAATTTCAACCGTTGATCACAGCTGAACATTCCGCGCTTGTAAGATCAAAACCGTTTGAACTTAAGAATAGGAAACCGTTTGATTTAAATCGTCTGATCAAAACCGTTTAACAATTTCATCCTGATGATATTGGACCCAACCTAGGAGAACATTTGGGCCGCAGGCGCAGCTAGGCCTGAAGCCTTTAACTATTTACAGAAAATAGTTAATCCAAAAGCCCAAAGAAATTTCTCCAAAAAGATAAGAACCGGCTCGGCTGCGTGCCCACGATCCTCGAGCCTGAGCCCGAGCAGAGCCGGCCGAACAACTGGACGGCGACGGCGTGTGTGCGTGTGTGGCACTTTATAGATCTTTCCTTCGGTGAAAAACTTCTCATGCCCCAAGGGCACATCTAAAGTGACCATTCTATCCATTTATAAGGTAGCTAAATTAGTTCATTTTTCCAATGTGGTATCCTTTCATAAGCGTGATGTGGCATTCTAAGAATAGGACACATTACTCACTAAACCATGCTTTCTATTTACTTTGAGCATTAATTTCTGATTCACCCGGTATCATATTGAGTGATTCCAAATCCTAAAATTAACTACTCATTATGGAGATAATTAAGGGCCTATTAATTTTCATTTTCATCAACAAAAACTAATTATAATTAAGCTCAAAATATGTTGCTTAAAAGTTTGCAACTTGTCTTAATGGGCCAAAGCCCAAACTTCCAGTTCCTCCGACAGTCTGCTACCCAAATGCATAATAATCTTCAACAAGTCCTGCACATGAACTCAACTCGTTCGACTAAAGACTTATCACTATTAGTTGAGCATGAAATATTCTTTATTATCGGCTTAATGTTATGATAATAAAACACGTATCTAGATTATAAAACACTAACCCAAATATACGCGCAAGGTAGAACATATGATAATAAGGTAGGGCATATTTGAATTCAGAATTAGGACATGGTGTTGAAGATATTCAAGGTGTTTTTTCCTCTGAAAAGAGGGGAAGTGTGATATATTTTTCCCCAGAATAGTCTAATGAATCAATACAGAGCCATCAAAGATAATCAGAAAGAGGCTAACAAGAAAAAAATATAATTAAATAGATGTTGTATCTGTTGAAAACAATCAATCATGTACCAAGACGCAATCGTTCGGTGTGTGCGTATAAAAACAGTAAACAGTAAACCAAACCTGGGGCGAGTCTAGGACTCTGTCACGTATTGCTCCGGTATACTGTGCCGAACCGGCGTTAGCAATTGTCTCCTAGGATACAACGAGTACCTTTTCGATTGAGTGGCACTGCTTAACTTGAACTGCAACGAACCTTAGAGTGTCCTGACTTCTCTTGGACGTGATGCAGAAATATGAAGAAGAGAGCGATATCAGAAGATGAGAGTATGTTCAGATCGTAGACCCATCCTCAGTTTATATAGAGGGATTGTTTTGAAATTGTTTTTGCGGATGGACTCGTGACCTTTGGGTCACAACCGTAGATCAACTAGAGCTGTCCGATGAAAACCACCCGGCAGTTTTCGAAGGTTAAAATTATAGCCGTTAGATGGAAACCAAAATGAAGGAACAAACCTGGAGCGTTAGATGAAAACCACATTCGGTCGGAAGGTTAGGTCAGTTTGAATTTCAGCCGTTGGATCAAGGCTGAACCTTCCGCCACCATTAGAACAAAACCGTTTGATCTTACAGATTAAGGAGGAGACCGATTCATTCAAATAATCAAAACAGAATGTTCGATTAAACCATAACGATTTGATTTAAATCATAACCAAACGTTTGATTTAAATACATAATCAAAACCGTTTGATACTAGACTGGAACGCTTGATTTCAACTCAACCGCATTTAACCGTTTGTACTGGACCGGATCCCTGAATCGGAGAGCATTTGGGCCGCTGCGCAGCTAGGCCTGAAGCCTTTAACTATTTACAAAAAATAATTAATCCAAAAGCCCAAATAAATTTTTACCAAAAAGATAGGAACCGGCCCGGCCCACGAGCCCACGAGCCCACTAGCCACGAGCCCTAGCCGAACCGAGCTGAGCCGGCCGGCCAGACGGGCGGGCAGCGGCACGCGTGTGCGTGTGGCACTTTCTAGGTCTTTCCTCTGGTCAAAAACTTCTCATGCCCTAAGGACACATCTAAATTAGCCATTCTAGCCATTTATAAGATGGCCAAATTAGTTCAATTGTCCAATGTGGTATTCCTCCATAAAGGTGATGTGGCCTCCTAAGAATAGGACATATCACCCATTAAATCATGTTTTTCATCTACTTTGAGCATTAATTTCTCATTCACCTGATATCGTTATTGAGTGATTCCAAAGTCTAAAATTAACTACTCGTTACGTAGATAAGTAAGGACCTTTTAGTTTTCAATTTTCATTAGCGAAGACTAATCATAATTAAGCTCAAAGTATGTTGCTTAACCAAGTTTGCAACTTTCCTTAATGGGCCAAAGCCCAAACTTCTAATATATTCAACAATCCCCCACATGAATGGAAATTAATGCAAATGCAGTCTCTAAGGAGAAGTTAAATAAGAAAATGTTGCATCAGACGAGGTAGCTTCTGGCTTTGAACCTTTCATAGTGATGTATCATCGGATTCCCTCGGCTAATTAGTGACTTGATGTCTTGAACCAGTCAGTCTTTGCTGTGAACCTAGACAACGATACTTACACAACATTTCCTTTAACACCCTTTTAATTCTCATGGTTGTGTTCGTTTTGGCCATGAACAACCTGGTTTCAGAAAGTGTTTTAGAGAAATCTTGCTTCACAGAGTTCTCATAGAAGCGGCCCCACTTCACACTTACATAGGTGATTCCTATCAGGAGCATTCTACCATACCCCACTTGATGTATCAAGATATAGGACATCATTGAAAGCTTTAGCTTACCCTAAATATTCTTTGCAGACAGCACTTTTATGTAACCGAATGAGCAAGTGCTATACTGAAACTTCATAACTTAATTGTCCCATTGAACCAAGATTCTGGGATCTCCAGTCAACAAGGTTGGTTTACCATTACAAAGATTCTTTAATTATAGGCTTAAGTCCCATTCCGTTTGTCAATCTATACATCTGATCTCTAGGCAAGCCTTTTGTAAGTGGATATGCAAGATTCTCCATTGATTTTATATAATCAATAGAAATCACGCCATTAGAGATCAACTGTTTAATGGTGTTATGCCTCCGACGTATGTGTCGTGACTTACCATTATAGATGCTGCTTTGAGCACGTCCTATAGCTGGCTGACTATCACAGTGTATGATAATAGGAGCGATTGGCTTAGGCCAGCATGGAACATCTTCTAGGAAATTTCGAAGCCATTCAGCCTCTTCCGCAGCTTTATCTAGTGCTATAAACTCAGCTTCTATAGTGGACCGAGCATACACATTTGTTTCGTGGATTTCCATGACACAGCAGCACCACCAACAGTGAATAAGTATCCACTGGTGGACTTCGAGTCCTTACTATCTGATATCCAATTTGCACCGCAATATCCTTCTAATACTACTGGATATCTCGTATAATGTAATCCAAAATTCATTGTGTATTTCAGGTACCGCATCACTCTATTTAGAGCTTTCCAATGATCATCACTTGGATTACTAGTAAACCTGCTCAATTTGTTTATTGAAAAAGCCAAGTTTGGTCTTGTACGATTTGTTATGTACATCAGACTCCCGATTACCTGCGAGTACTTCAAATGAGCTACAGGTTCGCCTCAGTATTTCCTTAAGTGTATACTTAAGTCAAATGAGGTCTTTGTTGGTTTTGTTTCAGACATACTGAATCATTTGAGAACAGATTCAATACAATGAGTTTGCGACATAACAAGACCATCAGTTATCCGAGAAATTTTAATTCCTAGAATAACATTGGCAACCCCCATATCCTTCATATCCAAATTCCGTGTTAACTTCTTCTTTGTATTCAAGATGATGTCACGAGTACTGCCTATGATTATCATGTCGTCTACGTAGAGACATACTATCACATAAGCATTTGGCGTTCTCTTGATATAAACACACTTGTCACGCTCGTTGATCCTGAAGCCGTTTGACATCATTACCTTATCAAACTTTAAATGTCATTGCTTGGGTGCTTGTTTAAGTCCGTACAGAGACTTAACAAGTCTACACACTTTCCTTTCTGTCTGTAACCCTTGGCAACCAACCTGGCCTTGTACTTGTCAATAGATCCATCTTCTTTCAAATTTTTCCTAAAAATCCACTTGCATCCGAGTGGTTTACTTCCTGGAGGAAGATCCACCAACTCCCACGTGTGATTTTGGAGAATGGAGTCTATCTCACTATTCACTGCTTCTTTCCAGAAAGGAGCTTCTGGAGTTGTCATGGCCTCAGAGAAAGGTCTTGGCTCGTTTTCTACCATGTAGGTTAGAAAATCTAGTCCAAAAGTGTTGGTACTTTGACTCGTTTGCTTTGACGAGTTTCCTCAGTCTATTGATGGGTCGTCTCACGCACTCTTTTACTAGTACTAGATTCTTCATCGTTTTTCTCTTTCTTCGGAAAGACACTCTCAAAGAACACTGCACTCCTCGACTCCATGACAACATTTTGATGTATCTCGAGAATATCCGATTTGTGCACTAAGAAACGATATGAACTACTTTTCGTTGTATAACCTATGAATATGCAATCAATTGTTTTAGACCCGATTCTCACTTGCCTTGGTTTAGGCACAACAACCTTCCCCAGATACCCCCACACTTTTAACTATTTGTAACTAGGCTTATAGCCTTTACAAAGTTCATATGGGGTTTTATCCGTGTTTTTAGACGGAATACTATTTAAAATGACATTGGCAGAGAGAATTGCTTCCTCCCACAAGTTCTGAGGTAAAACCAAACTTACCAATATAACATTCATCATTTACTTTAGAGTACGGTTTTTGCGTTATGCAATACCATTAGGTTGAGGTGAATATGGTGCAGTCGTTCGATGAATAATGCCATGTTCTAAATAGAATTCATTAAAAGATGCATCATATTTCCCGCCTCTATCACTTCGAATTGTTTTAATTCGTTTGCTAAGTTGATTCTCAACTTCATTCTTATAATCTTTAAAAGCACCAATGGACTCATCTTTGCTACTTAGCAAATAAACATAACAGTATCTAGTGGCGATAAAAGTTACAAAATACTTTTTACCTCCTCTTGTTTGCACAAACTTTAAATTACACAAGTCTGTATGAATTAAATCCAAGGGTTCAGTGTTTCGTTTCGTTGAAGGAAATGGTGCTTTTGCCATTTTTTCTTCAACACATATTTAGCATTTTTCGTTATTATTAAAGTCCAGTTTGTGTAATAAGTCAAGGTTAATCATTTGTTCTATTGACTTGTAATTAACATGTCCCAAACGAAAATGTCATAAACAAGAAGACTCAAGCATGTAAGCAGAAGAGGAAACGATTGTATTAGCCTCATTGGGTGCAAATTTCTTGGGTACCATAGTCATAACATTTAATTTAAACATGTTATCAGTAAGGTACCCCTTCCTCAAAAACAAGCCATTCTTTGAAAGAGTAAATTTGTTTGCCTCAAAAACTAATCTGAAACCATGATTGACTAGTAGAACGCCAGATATCAAGTTCTTACGGATGTCAAGAACATGCAACACATTTTGCAGGGTCAGCTCCCTTCCTGAGGTAAGTTTCAGAACCACTTTGCCCGATCCTTCAATATCCGAGCTGTCGGAGTTTTCCATGAAGAGTTTTCATTATTTGTTGCAGTTACATAGTCTTTGAACATTGGAATGTTGGCACATACATGTCGAGTGGCCCCTGTGTCCACCCACCATTCTCGTGGATTCCCCACTGCATTGCATTCAGTCACCACTGCGTAGAGATTCATATCTTCCATTGCGCCGACCAAACTTTCTTTTGCTTTGGTTTGATTTTGATTCTTTTTGGGCTTACGGAAGTCACTGCTACGGTGCCCGGTTTTCCACAGTGAGCTTCTTTGCAATCTCCTTGCCCTTGACATTTCTGCCCAAAGTGTTATTCTTCTTTTTATTCTTTGCCTGAGCAACATGAGCCTTGTCTTGACCAGACTGAGTGGTTGGCTTTCTATCAGCACGACGATTGTTCTCCTCCATCCGAAGCCGGACAATCAAATCTTCCATCTTTATTTCCTTTCGTTTGTGCTTGAGATAGCTCTGAAATTCCCTCCACGACGGAGGTAGCTTCTCAATCACATCCGCAACTTGGAAAGATTTACTGAGCGTCATGCCCTCCTCTTCCATTTCGGATACCAACATCTGTATTTCTTCAACCTGCGAAATGACAGTTTTGGAATCTTGCATTTTATAGTCGAGAAATTTACCAACTATTAACTTTTTCGTGCCATCATCTTCTGTGCGATACTTTTTATCTAAAGCCAACCAAAACGCTTTTGCAGTTCTAAAAGTACAAAACACGCCATAGATAGTATTATCCAGACAACTTAGAATGAGATTCAAACAACATAAATTATTGTATGCACATGCTTCAGCACCCAAGGCATTCTGCATGTTCTGATTTTGATCCTCCAAAGGTTCTACCACTGGTGGATCCTCGCTCAGAATTTTTGCCAAGCCCATTGTTGTGAGATAGAACAGCATCTTTTGCTGCCATCTCTTGAAGAAACTGCCAGCAAATTTTTTTGGCTTCTCCACATGTGCAGTTGTGGCAGCTGGATTCATCTGAGGTCCTCCGCTAGGTGCCAGGGGAACTGTGTTGAACGGCACACCGGCAGAAACGTTATTGGTCCTGTCAGGTGCAGACACGGAGTGTGCACCGTTAAAGCTGTGAGCAGAGTTCGATCTTTCGTTTTCCATTCCTATTCAGTTCGATCAAAATGTATAGATCAGAACAGTGTTGGATATAATAAATGGGTAGAAACAGACTGCAAATCAGTATGAACATTGGTTTGCATACAAAATTTGAAAACAGTACAGAAGTTAATTGGATCTGAACACGTCTTAAGATTGTTGGAAATAATCAATCCTGTACCAAGACGCAATCATTCAGTGTGTGCGTATGAAAACAGTAAACAGTAAACCAAAACCGAGGCGAGTCGAGGACTATGTCCTTAAGACGTATTGCTCCGGTATACTGTGCCCAACCCGCGTTAGCAATCGTCTCCCAGGATACAACGGGTACCTGTTCAGTTGAGCGACACTGCTTAACTTGAACTACGGTGAACCTTAGAGTGTCCTGACTTCTCTTGGATGTGATGCAGAAATATGAAGAAGAGAGCGATATCAGAAGGTGAGTGTATGTTCAGATCGCAGACCCATCCTCGGTATATATAGAGGGATCGGTTGGAAATTGGCTTTCGCATATGGACTCGTGACCGTCGGATCACAACCGTAGATCAACTAGAGCCGTCGGGTGAAAAAATCCGGCGGTTTTGGAAGGTTAAAATTATAGCCGTTAGATTGGAATCAAAATACAGGATTAAACCTAGAGCGTCAAAAGAAAACCATAATTGGTTGGGAAGTTAGGTCAGTTTGAATTTCAACCGTTGGATCAAAGCTGAACCTTCCGCCACCATTAGATCGAAATCGTTTGATCTTACATATTTAGGAGGAGACCGTTTGATTCAAATAATCAAAATAGAACGTTCGATTTAAACCATAACCGTTCGATTTAAACCATAACCGAAAGTTTGATTTAAATATCTAATCAAAATAGTTTGATACTGGACTGGAACGTTTGGTTTAAACTCAACCGCATTTAATCGTTTGTACTGGACCGGACCCCTGAATCGGAGAGCATTTGGGCCACTGCGCAGCTAGGCCTGAAGCCTTTAACTATCTACAAAAAAAAGTAAACCAAAAGGCCAAATAAATTTTTCCCAAAATGATAGGAACCGGCCCAGCCCATGAGCCCACAAGCCACGAACCGGATCGCCGGACAGGCAGCGGCGTCGGCGCGCACGTGTGTTGCACTTTTTAGGTCTTCCCTCCAGTCTAAAACTTCTCATGCCCTAAGGACACATCTAAAGTGGTCATTCTAGCCATTTATAAGGTGACCAAATGAGTTCAAATGTCCAATGTGGTATTCCTCCATAAGGGTGATGTGGCCTCCTAAGAATAGGACACATCACCTATTAAATCATGTTTTCCATCTACTTTGAGCATTAATTTATCATTCACCCGGTATCGTTATTGAGTGATGTCAAAGCCTAATATTAACTACTCGTTACGTAGATAATTAAGGACCTATTAGTTTTCGATTTTCATTAACGAAAACTAATCATAATTAAGCTCAAAGTATGTTGCTTAACCAAGTTTGCAACTTTCCTTAATAGGCCAAAGTCCAAACTTCCAATATATCCAACAGTATCATTTCTGATTGATTTCAAACAAAATTTTCATAAAATTTTCCTCCTTCAATGGCTTGGATAAGTAGAAATCAATCCCAACTTCAATCATCTTCTTTCTTTCCTCATCTGCAGTATGAGCAGCTAGTGCAATGATTGGAATGTGAATGCCAAAATGTTTCTCCTCTTCTCTCATTTTTTTGGTTGCCTCATATCCATCCATGATTGGCATCTGCTCCAGCGCAAAAAATAAAATACAAAAAATAAAAAATACAATAAAAGGACAAACCATCAATTATCAATAGTATCCAACATAAAAGAAAGCATAAGAATGAATTTTCCATGGTTTCTTAGATAATATGTATATGCTCTTGTATTCATTTCATAGTTGTAGGACTGAAAAGACGTCTTGGTTATTTAGTTGCAAATCATCATGGATAAAGAATTGCATCGGATTACCTCACAATCATAAGAGTGTAATCAAAGGGTAGGGTTTTATAAGCTCCCTACTTTCTCTGCTCACTCATTTCCTTGCGAATAAGTTCTAGAGCTTCTTCACCATTTTCACAAGGGTAAGCTTTCCGCGCCAAGCTTGGAGACAACAGTTATAGCAAGTTTGCGTAGCACCACATTGTCTTCTGCCACTAAGATTTTCTTCCTTGCCAATGGTTTTGTCCTGCCTTCTACATCATTTTCCTCTGCAGCTTTATCTTTTATTTGAACATTTTGTTAGAGAATTAAAAGTTTAATCTTTGGCCCATTAAGGAAAGTTGCATAACTTGGTTTAGCAACATACTTTGAGCTTAATTATGATTAGTTTTCTTTAATGAAAATCGAAAACTAATGGGTCCTTAATTATCTACGTAACGAGTAATTAATTTTAGGCTTTGGAATCACTCAATTACGATACCGGGTGAATGAGAAATTAATGCTCAAAGTGGATGGAAAACATGGTTAATGGGTGATGTGTCCTATTCTTAGGAGGCCACATCACCCTTATGGAGGAATACCATATTGGATATTTGGACATGTTTAGCAACATTATAAATGGCTAGAATGGACACTTTAGATGTGCCCTTGGGCATGAGAAGTTTTTGACCGGAGGGAAGACCTAGAAAGTGCCACATGCGCGTGCGCCGCCTCCCGTCTGGCCGGCTCGGCTCGGGCTCGTGGCTCGTGGCTCGTGTGCACGTTCTTATCTTTTTGGAGAAAATTTATTTGGGCTTTTGGACTAATTATTTTTTGTAAATAGTTAAAAGGCTTCGGGCCTAGCTGCGCAGCGGCCCAAATGCTCGTCCAGTAATGGATAAACGTGTTCTAAACGCGTTTCAGTTTAAACATGCGTTCGGTTGTTCGGTTATGGTTTAAATCGAACGGTTATTTTTTAAATGGTCTCCTCCAGTGTGCGATAAGATCAAACAGTTTTGATCTAACGGTGACGGAAAGGCAGCTTTGATCCAATGGCTGAAATTCAAACTGTCCTAACCGCCCAACCGCTTTTGGTTTTCATCCGACGCTCCAAGATGAATCGTGTGGTTCTTGTTTCCATCTGACGGCTAACATTTGAACATTCAAACCGTCCAACAGATGACACGTAGGTTCTCATCCGACGGCTCTGGTTTATCTGCGGGTTTGATCCGACGGTCACAGATCCATCTGCATATCCGATTCTCCAACCGACTCCCCTATATAAACAGGGGCAGAGTGTGCGATCTAGATACCCTCGCTCTCGGCATTGGTCGCATACTGCATCCGTAGCATTATACTTTCTGCATCACGTCCAAGAGAAGTCAGAACACTCGAAGGTTCGCAAGTAGTTCAAGTTCAGCAGTGCCGATCAACTGAACAGGTACCCGTTGTATCTTGGGAGACGGTTGCTAACGCCGGTTAGGCACAGTATACCGGAGCAATACGTCTTAAGGACAGAGTCCTCGACTCGCTCCGGGTTTAGTTTATTTTACTGTTTCCATACACACACACCGAACGACTGCGTCTTAGTGTAGGATTGATTGTCTCCAACATATTTTCACTCGAATGATGTATTGATCTTGTAGGTACCGAAGATTTACTAGAAAGGAATTCTGTTTTCTGCTGCGGCGTGACTATTGTACCTCCAAGTTCTGGCAGCAGAGCGATAAGTTGATGCTGGCAACAGCGCGATAAGTTGATGCACATGGGAGCCATGAAGAAGCTTGGTAAAGATCAGGTCTGTGAAGGTAGTTTATCAGCATCAAGACCTTGTGCATTCAGGTTGTGAGCTCCCGGCCTATCAATCCATACCACTCTACTAGATGCACTAAAAGGTCTCTTCGAAACTCAACTGTCGCTTTACTGATCTCGCGGATTGGTCCACCACTTGTGTCAATTATAATTAGAATGAAGTTTTGCTTGCTCCTTCTTGAGTATGTTGAATGTGATGGTTCCTCAATGGAATTGAGACTGAGTTCATTTAATCTTGACATTGGTATATGCCAGTGAATTCTTGAACAAGAATTAGGTACCCTTTTGTTTCTATTGCTTGCAATGACATGATATTCTTTGATCACCTTTTAAAGTTTGAGCAAGCTGTTCATATTGATCTACAACATCGACTTTTATCCCCCCGAGTTTCCATGCATTTCTGTAACATTTTTCTTCTTCCATTGCTTGAAACAGAGACTATTGCATGTGAAACTTTTAGGCTTAGGACTACGAAATGGTGCGTTGGACTCGATATCATGATGTCTAGAAAATACCTCTGATTTCATTAGCGCAAGTAGTAAAGAAGACATTTGTTGGAAAAGTACGTCAAAGTACTCTTTCTTAATTCTCCAAACTTATATAAAGCTTATATGAGGTTGTTTTAGAGTTTGAAATGATGTAATGAACACTTTAATCTTGAAATAGGTCACTTGGATCGATCCATGTCTAGGCTGGATCGAAACAAGTGAATGCTGGAATAAAGTTAATTGTTTTGGAGGACTTGGATCGATCAATGTAAGAGACATCGATCGATCGATATGGCATGTTGCAGTTATGGAAGCATTCTGTCCAACAATGATCGATCACATCGATCGATCTATGTGACATTGATCCATCGATGTAAGACAGAATGATAAGTGTAAGTCTCTGTCTGACTTCGATCGATCACATCGATCGATCGAAGTGACATCGATCGATCGATGTGATCGATCGATGTGCCAACGAACAGAACTTTTCACTTGAGTTGCAGCTTTGGTCCAAGAATCATCTCTCTTCGCCTATGAACGGTAATCAACAGCTCTTGGAAGTTGAAATGAGGGCTGAGACTGGTTTCAAAAGGGTTTTCTAACACACCCCGAGATCTATATATATGTGATCTTGGTATCTTCAACATATATAATTTATTCTTTCAAAAACTAAGTAAAAACTCTCAGCATTCTTCTTCATCTCCTTCTTCTCTTTTACTATCTTCAACAAGCAAGTTCAATCTTTCTCCTCTAGAGCAAAGGGAAGGAAGATAAGCCGTTATATCCTAGGAAGCATTTGCTTGAAGAATACCTTGCTCTTTGATGGGAGAAAAATTGCTTTAAGAACAGTGACAATTAGTCACATCTCGGCTCTGTTTTCTCGTGGTTTCCATATTCTCATTCCATATTTCTAACAACATTAAACCAGAAACAAGTTCCCTTCTCACCGAGTCCTTTTCCACGATGGCTATCTCTCCACCCATCAGCCGAACCTTATTCATGGCTAGAAGAAGGAAAAAAAGTCAGATCGTATAGTAATCAACATCACAAATAAGTTGATTTTCAAAGACTTTGGCGAAGCTAATTTTTTTCATCAATAGAAAAAAAATCAAATGACTAGGGGAAAGAGAGAGACAAAGAGTAAGAGTGAATGTACCAAAGATTGCCACAATTCCAAGGCCTAAACCACTTCCTTCTTGACTAAGAGATGTATCTTTGACATGAATGTAGTTCTCAAATACATCTTTGTGCTTTTCTTTTGGAATTCCTTTACCAGTGTCCTTCACTTCAAATATAACTCCATGACATATTCATATTGTTGGAGATTACTCGCGGCTTCTAAGTCACTATATGATCCCTCACTTGGCATGATGAAACAAGGCGTGCATGTAAGTGACTTATTCCACTTTGGGGTGAGTATCATATTTGGAAAACTAGGCTTCTGGGCAGTAACTTTGACAGAAAAATATCCTTCAAATGTAAACTTAACAGCATTGCTAAGTTGCATATTATATGTTTAAGCTTCCCACGATCAACTTTAACTCGTGGACATTTTCTGATGGAGCCATCATTTGGGTCCAGCAAGACATCTATTCCTTTCTTCATGCCAATAGGATGAAACAAATCTACGGAATCTTCAAGAAGTTGTCCCAAGTCAAACTCTTCTTCTTCAAGTTGCATCTTGCCAGCTTCAATCTTGCTTTCATCCAAAAATAGCGTTCAAAATTCCTTGACAGTAAAGTTGCTGCAAATGTCAATAATTGATTCATTTATAGTTATAAGATTCAAAGATAGAAAAAAAAAAGAGTAAACTGACGTGTAAGATCCTTTGCACAAGATGTTGCTTGCAATAAATTCGTCTCCATGGCTGACCTTGGGGCAACCTTTTCATGACGTATCTCTATCAAACCATGATACCAGCTAGCAAAGTGCGAATATCATGGCTACCACTAGATAAGGCTAACTTTTGTTCATACTCTTTCTTTCAGCTTGTTGAGTCGCTTTGATTTTCTTTATAAGGGCGGTGCAAAGATGCATTTCCCTTCTAGCATAACCAACATTTACAGAAGTGAAGACCAAAATCGCAACTACAATGGCTGCCACTATAACCATGAGAAACACAAATGCGCTGTCAAGTCCTTTATAAGGTAGGGCCAGAACATACACCTAAAATGCAAGAAGAAGAGTAAAACTTCACAAATAAACATACTATACTCCTTTAAAAACAAAAATTCTAACCTGTAATTGCTCATTTCATATGAAGGATTATCATACCGATGGGATTCCAACAAAATCAACTGATGAGCAGTAGAAAACATAATTCATCTTCTCCACTCCAAACTTCGCCTCCCTGGATGCTATCATTTGGTAAACACGAAACATTACCAGCAAAGTGTAACTTATCGTACTCCACATTGAACATCTGTATTGAGTCATTATTTCTGTGAACACAACGCGGGTATTTTGGATCCCAGAACTGAGAACTGAACCATCATTAGCAGCCAGATACAACTCCCATCAAAGCAGCTAGGCCTGCTGTCATGTATTTGATTAATGGCTTCACTTGAAAACCAAGAGTTAGAACTCTTTCTCTTTCACCAATCGAAATTATATTTAGTAAAACACGTTCTTCATCACTGGCCCACCCAAATCCTAAAGAAGAGTACACATTTTTCCTCTTCAATGCTTCTTGGAAACATCTACAGTGATAACTGTGGTGACAGAACACCACAAAAAATTGTGGTTTACCGACGAAATTATCACCGACGAACAACGTATAGTCGTTGTTTCGTCGGTAATAGCAACGACGGTGCGACAACACTAATGTCGTCGCTAATTGCGACGAAAAGTACGATGAAATTCGTTGTCGCTAAAAGAAAAATAGTCAGTCAGGTGATTTACGTCGGTGATTTGTCGGTGTCTCGTCGCTACTCTGCGTGTTTTTATTCGTCGCTATTTAGTTTGTAACGCTACGTCTCTATGTCGTCGCAATTTTGTCGCTAAAATTAGCCCAAATAAAATACATTCGTCGTTTAGTAAGTTCTTGGCGTTTGTGTATCGTCGTTTTTTTTTGTCAATGAAACCCGCATGTGGCAAATGTTTTGTTTTACTTTCCGTTCGTAATTCGATTTGTCGTTGTGTCGTCGCAGAAAACATCGAGAATTAAATACGTGTATTGATTAAGGAAAAAGAAAGCGGTGATTGGGAATAATACTCATTCATTCAATAATAAAAAGTTACATTATCAAACGAAAAAATAAAAAAAAAATCTAAAAGAGATGTGGAGATGTGCGTTCACTCTTCGTCATCGGACGAAAGAGTGGCCGCGACATTCTCCGCAAACTCTTTGAGAAGGCGCTTGAGCTTGTAATATCAAAATTTCATCTTCCGCAGCCTTCTAGTCATGTTGTGCAGTTGCCGCGACTGCTGCTGCATGTTTGCCATCAGCATACAGAAGTCGGCGTCCTGCACAGGCATTTGTTCTTGATCACTCTGATGCTGCGATGGGCCATAGACAGATACGGAACCTTCTCGCTCAACCGATGGTACTTGAGGAGGAGGAGGCCCTTCTGGAGGGGCACTGATTGCCCGTCCACCACGCCTTGGGGTTCTTTTAAACGACGCGGCATATTTTGATTATTTATAACCTTATATGTGTGTATGTATATGTGCGGATGTTTGGGGTATAAATAGTAAAATTAGCGACGACATAGCGACGTTTTTGGCAACCGTTAGGAATGTGCAGTGATGACCTTCGGCTGTTTATTAACGACGCGTAGCGACGAATTGGCGACGTATATTCATCGTACGATGCAACCGTTGGGAGCTGACTGCCTAATAGCGACTACTTGGAGACGGAGTAAGAGTAGTAGCGACCAAAACGCACATAGCGACGACATAGCGACGTTTTTTTCAACCGTTAGGAATGTGGCAGTGATGACATTTCGGCTGTTTTAGCGACGACGTAGCGACGAATTTGCGACGTATACTCATCGACGATGCAACCGTTGGGAACTGAACTGGCACTGCCGAATAGCGACTACTTGGCGACGGATTAGCGACGAAACGCGTCGAATAATGTGAAGAGACGTTATCCGTCGCTTGTTTCGTCGGTTAAAACGTCGGTAAATTCAACAAAAATTCGCGCGTTTGTAGCATTGGGAAACTGGACGGACTGCCTTTAGCGACAAGATTTGGTTTTCTTGTTTGTCGCCGGTCGTCGCGAAGTCGTCGGTATTGTGTTTGTTTGTTTCCGAGATTTGTGTTTGTTTGTGGTCGCTATCTCGTCGCTATTGCGTCGGTAACATTGCAGGCTGAGAACGATAAACCATTTTCCTTCTTCTTCTCTTCTCCCATTCTTCTCTCATTTCAAACACATCAAATCATCAATTTTGAACGAAAAAACCGAAGTGTGGGAATTTTGATTTTTTTTTTTGTTTCTAACCACCGAAAAAAGATAGCTGCTGTATTTGAGGTGTATCGAGAAAATGGATCCGAGGAGAAGCGATAGAAAGTGGATGTACCAGAGAGTAAACAACGGGGAGTGGTGTTTTTAGATTTGTTGAAGGTCTCGAAGAATTTATGGATTTTGCGACGAGTAATGAAAGTGGGAACGCAGATTAGATGTCCGTACAAGAAATGCAAGAACCGTAAATATAAGGAATCCGGGTGACGTGAGGGTTCACTTATTGAACAAGGTTTCGTCCACAATTACCATACATGGTACTGTCACGGCGAATATGAGGGGCGTCTACATCTGCAACTGTACACGTCGAAGGGGGACCCGGTCAGGTTGATGCCGAAGAAATATGCGAGGGATCTCACAACCCATACATGCAGATGGTGACAGACGCAGCCGCCGGCGCATTTACCGGAGAGAATTTGTTACAAATGCAGGATCCGGATGAACAGCCGCGTATATTCGTGGAGGAAGATCCGAACCCTCAGGCGAGACAGTTTTTTGAGATGTTGAACGCTGCCAACACGCCGCTGTATCCTGGTTTGCGGTAGTCACACACAGATGTCCATGATCGGTCGGATGACGAGCATGAAGACGGAACACCGCATGACGGAGAGATTGTACGATGGGATGTGTCAGCTGATGAGGGAATCTCTTCCCGAAGGGAACACAATGGTCGACAATTTTTATTTTGACGAAGAAACAGCTGCAGGCGTTGGGACTGTCGGTTCAGAAACTCGCTTGTTGTTCAGAGGGGTGCATCATATACTGGGGCATCAACGAGGATAAAGACATGTGCAGGGTCTGTGGGACAAGCAGGTGGAGAACGAACAAAAGAAACCGGAACGTGCCAAGAAAACAATTTTACTATTTACCTTCGCACCTAGGACTGCAGAGGCTATACGCATCCGGTTGCCACAGCTAGCCAGATGAGGTGGCATGCGGAGCACTACACGAAAGATGGTGAGATGTGCCATCCATCTGACGGCGAAGCTTGGAGGACGTTTGATGCGACGCATCCGGGTTTTTCGTCGGAGACAAGGAACGTAGGTTGGGTTTATTTGCACCGACGGTGTTCAACCCGTATTGGACAGTCGGGAGAGCAGTATTCGTCGTGACCTGTAATCGTGACGCCGTACAATCTACCGCCTTGGATGTGCATGAAGACGCCGTACATGTTCTGACTGTGATCGCACCGGGGCCCCTAGGAAAAACAAAAGACAATATGAAGGCACGACTTGATATGCGCGACCTCAACATGCGACCGGAGCTGCATCCCGTTGGCACAACATACATGCCGAAGTCCTCGTACACGCTGAATGCGGAGCAGGTCAGTGCGTTGTTATCGTGGCTGGGGACGGCTAGATTTCCTGATGGCCATGTTTCGAACCTGTCGAAGAACATCGACATGAATAAAGCGGTTTGCACGGGATTGAAGAGCCACGACTGTCACGTTTTTCATGCAACGGTTGATGCCCATTGCATTCCGCGATCTGCTTCCAACCAATGTATGGGAAGCAATTACCGAGATGAGTCTGTTTTTCAAATGTCTTACAGCCACGAGACTCAGTGTGGATAATATGTCCAGGCTGGAGGGCGAAATCCCAGTGATCATATGCAAGCTGGAAACTATATTCCCTCCGACCTTCTTTGATTCAATGGAACACCTGCCAGTTCATCTACCATACGAGGCACGTGTTGGTGGTCCTGTTCAGTACAGGTGGATGTATCCGTTCGAGAGGTACTCTTTTTTTATGTGCATAACGTTCTTATGTGTCTAAGCGCAAGCATCTGAACATACATTCACTATATGAACAGATATCTCAGGCATTTGAAGCTGAACATCAAGAACAAGGCGAAAGTCGAGGCCTCGATGTGCAATGCCTATCTGACAGAGGAAGCATCGGCTTTCGTGTCTCATTACTTCGAGCCAGATGTCCCGTCGAGGTGCAGAGATGTTCCCCGGAACGACGACGGCATTACCAAATCCGGTGTCCTCCCAATATTCACACATCCGATCAGATTTCACGGACATGGAAAGGAAATGATATTGGGGGACAACGAGCTGAAGATTGCTCATTCTTATGTTCTGCGCAACTGCCGTCAAGTCGACCGTTTCCAGAGGTATAAACGATATCCAATTTATTTTGTAAAGACCTTGCGATACTCTATCCATTATGTTACAAAGATATACATGGTACTCATTCGTAATTTGCTTCAGCTTGTTCATTGATTTATTGCAACACCGTTCACCGGGTATATCGAGCGATGCAATAAACAATGAGTTAGATTCCAAGTTTGCTGATTGGTTCAGGTGGCATGTAAGTTTACATATTTGCCTGTTACGTGTACGATATGTGATACGCATTTATTGCCCCGCTGATGTATACTTACTTGTCGTTTTACAGGCGAGCAAAGGTCATCTGGCTGACGATGAGTACAGTTACATTCTGACAGCAGGTAGCCGAGGGTCCATTTAACAGAGTCACACGCCACGACATGTGTTTTGTCAACGGGTATAGATTCCACACAGTCTCCCATGCCAGCTGAAAATCGTCGGAGAACAGCGGGAGTGTGTGTCAAGCGGTTATGACAATAGCCCGGCCGAGGATGACTTCTACGGCTACCTTACTGACATAATTGAGCTCGAATATCCGGCATTGCCTATAAAGCGGGTGGTCCTATTCAAATGCGAATGGTACGATCCAACTCGAGAAGGTTATCGCGTTGGCACAAAGGTTCACGACCTATATAAGTTGGTAGACATACACCAAGGGCGACGGTACAGAAAATACGATCCATACATTTTGGCTAGTCAAGCGTCCCAGGTGTACTATCTATCGTATCCAACAACGAGGATGAATGCGAGCTCAAAAGACTGGCAAGCCGTGTGCAAAGTGAAATCGAGCAAGTTTGATGTTAGTATACAGACAGGTTCAGATGGTATGGACGCCGCATTTCAAGAAGAAAACCCGTCCGTTCTAGATACGACACATGTTGAAATGCACGACCTCCCTCTAAATGACCCCAACGGCGGTTTCATCGATATTCATCTCAATATACAACCGCCTGACAATATTGAAGAAGTAGTCGAAGACGAATACGAGGATGAAGAGGACGACGAGCATGTAGATGAAGATGAAGATGAAGATGAAGATGAAGATGCGTATGAGGATGCAGATGACCAGGAAGATTGACATTATCCAAAATTTTTATGTACCTCTTTATATGAAAGTGTGTATGTGTTGATGTACTTTATATTCATGTATATACTACTTTATATTTTGTATTTTTTTTTCAAAAATTATAACACCGACGAGTTACCGACGAAATGTTGCGTCGCTAAATTTGAAATAACGACGGACACATGAAAAATAGCGACGAAACTAAATAGCGCCGAACGTTCGTCGCTTAGGTCGTCGCAAAATAACGCAGATAAGCTGAACTCCCCCTCTTTCTTCCCCATTTCCCTTCTTCCCCATTTTTTCCCTCCCCTCGGCGAAAACTCCCTCCCCCCACCAGCGAAACCTCCCTCCCCTCCCTCGGCGAAAGCTCCCTCCCGCGGCGAAGTCTCTGTTGACCTCCCTTCTTCGGTAGTTTCTCTTTCCTATTTCGTTTTTTTATTTTAATTAGTATGTTGTTTTTTAATTTTTTTAATGTCTTGTGGGGTGGTGGTGATGGGTGGGGTGTGGGCTGGGAGGTGGTGGTGCGGGTGGGCTGGGTGGCAGGGCTGGGTGGTGGCTAGGGGTGGGTGATGGGCTGGTGGTTGCGGGGCTGGGTGTGGGTGGGAGGTGGTGTTGGGGATGGGTGTGGGTGCGGGGCTGGTGGGTGGTGCTGGGGCTGGTGGATGCTGGGGCTGGGTGGTGCTGGGCAGTGGTGTGCGGGGCTGGGTGCGGGAATGGGTGCGGGCTGGGTGTGGGTGGGCGGTGGGGTGGTGCTGGGCAGTGGGGTGCTGGGGCTGGTGTGGGTGGTGGGTGCGGGCTGGGTGTGGGGTGGCTATGGTATATATATGTATATGTGTTATAGAATTATGTATGTATATATATGTATATGGTATATATATGTATATGGTATATATGTATGTAGTATATATATGTATTACGGTATATATAGTGTATATATCTATATATGGGTATACATGTATATGGTATTATATATGTATATACGGTATATATATATATATGTATTTATGGATTTTGTAGTTAATTTTCGTATTTGGGTATATAATTATATATATAAGTTAATTTCGTATTTACAATAAATATATGTAAATATTAGAAAATGTTTTTTGGGTAGAATTATGTATGTATATATATTTTTCGTATTTAAATATATTTATAATTATATAATCTATTTTGGTATATATATGTATATGGTATATATATGTATATACGGGTATATATATATATATATATATATATGCATATACGGGTATATATATGTATATACGGGTTATATATATGTATATGGTATATATATGTATATACCGGTATATGTATATGGTATACATATGCATATACGGGCGTATATATGTATATATGGGTATATATGTATATGGTATATATATGCATATACGGGTATATATATGTACAAACTGTTTTGTAAGAGGTTTGCATATGATTTTCGGTTATGACACTAGTTCAAGGTTGTTGGATTTGGATTTGTCTTTGGAGAGGCCATTAAGGCTAAGAAACCTCCGATAAACGCTTAAGTCATGCCGAAACGTTTAAAATTATTAATATGTTCCTCTCAGATCTGATGGCTAGTGAGGGTTTACCGACGAGATCCACATAACCCACCAGCTACACAGGACCTTCAAGGAGAGTTCGATGCGTTCTTTTCTCAGCATGATACGTATGCCTCGGTTTCGACCGCCGCTCTGGCTGCGGACGCAGACCTTTTACGGTCTGCCGACATGTCTGCACCCCCCAGACATACGACGCCGACGCCACCCACACCCAGCGCATCAGCACCTCATCCGGCGTCTGATGCGGCATCGGACCAGGGTGTCATACCAGGGCGTCGTCCCCTCCCTTGGTCACATGATACCCATAAGTAAGTAATGATTAATTTATTTAACATGTTTTCAAATATATTTCACGCGTTATTTTTTCCTAACAACTTCACCTCTTTCAGGTTTGGATCGGACAATGGCGCGCTTTCCGGTTGCATCACCCGGTCCTTCCACCTGAGGCTTGACCCATCTGGATATTCCTGGGCCCGTGTCACCCCGGAGACACGTAGGTTCTACTGGGATGAGTTTCAGGTATTCAAATTTGATGAATTTCACTTTTTGATGCGTAATCAATCATTACTTTTCTAACCACACTTTATTATTCCTCCGTATGATAATTGCAGAAGGCGTACAGCTGGCCAGCCGACATCGCCCACGACGTGGAGCAGGCCTGGCGGCATAGGGCCGCCAAACGCTACGGCGACTTCGTCAACTCCCTCAAGACCAAGTCGGAGCGTGACCCCACGTGGATAAGGCCTGCCTACGTATCCGAGGCCGTCTGGGCGGCGTGGGTAGAAGGGTGGAGGGACCCTGCTTACCAAGCCCGCAGCGCCCGGAACGCGGCGAACTGGCGCAGCGGCAATGTACAGGGCCCAGCACCTGCCACACACTCAGGTGGTTCGGTTTCCCACGCCACCACGATGCGTTCTATGGTGAGTATTTTAATATTGGATTATTTAGATTCATTGATTTCATTGGATTATTTACATTCATTGACTTAAGTGGATTATTTATATTCATTGAGTTAAGTGGATTATTTATATTCGTTGATTTCTTATGTTGCGCTGTTGTTTTTTTGGTATTCGTATATGGTTACTTTAAGTGGTACATGTGTTCATTTGCCTTTTTATTTTTATTTTTGATTTGACTTGGGAGAGGCCTTTAAGGCCGGGATACCTCCGATAAACGAATAGGTCATGCCGAAATTTTTAAAATTCTGGATTTCACTAACATATTTTATTTCATTCTTTCAGCACGAGGAGACGGGGGAGTGGCCAGCCTCCTACGATCTCTTCTACAAGACGCATCGGAAGAAAGCCTCTGACGGGACGGAGGACTGGATCACGACGAAGGCCCGCGACATCAGTGTAAGTAGACTATGATATCATTTGTTTTTTCCTTAGTTTGTTTTATTGCTAAACCATAACAATTCTTATTCTCATTTCAGGACGAGTACAACAGATTACTCGCAGATAGGGGCGAACAGGCCGACAAGAACCACGCTTATTGGGATGCGGTTCGGACCGTCGGCCCTCAAAATAAGAAGAAGAGGGAGGTGTACGGGGTTGGATCAGCAGCGCCGCGATTCTTTCCCGAAGTTCTACAAGCAGGTGCTTCCTCCGAGGCCAGCACCTCCGCGCCTTCTGCGACGCCAGAGGATATTTCGCGCCTGGAATCAGATAATGCGGCGCTGCAGCGTGAGATAGAGACCATCAGGACGAGGCATGAGGAGAGTGTACAGGCGCTGCAGCAGGCGCTTCAACAGGCGTTTGAGCATGCGCAGCGGCAGACGATGCAGGTGCAGGAGGCAACGAACCAGCAAATCTCGCACCTGTCGCAGGTAGTCATGTCTTTCATTTCCTGCTCCTCGCAGCCTCAGCCTCAGCCTCGCCCTCCTGATGGTCACTCTTCTCCGCATGATCCCCCTCCATCTTCCTCTGCATAGTTTTTTATTTTTTCATTGTTTGTACAGTCTATTTCATTTGTTGTATTGACATTTTCTTTGTACTTTTATATTCTATCTGACAATTTTACGGATTCTATTTCGTTTGTGTTGTTTAATTATACGAACTTGAATGCGCAAATACCGTATTACTGTATAATATTCGTACAAATGATTTAATATACAAAATAAAATATATTATAGAAATTAAATAATAATAAAAACTTTTTAATTAATAATGTATTAATATTATTAATAAATCAAAAAAAATTTAAAATTTAATATTAAATAATGTATTTAAATAATTATTAGTAAATTTAATATTTTTAAAATAACAAATACCGACGAACCGGCGACGAAATTGTACTGTCGTAGATCGGTAATAAAAAACAAAAATTTAAAATTAGCGACGAAAAGACATATAACGACGACATTTTGCGACGAAATAAAACAGAAACAAAAAATAAAAAATAATAAATAGCGACCGCATACTTATACCGACGAAATTTTGCGACGAGTGTCTTTGTCGCAGAACCTTAATAAAAAAATAAAAAAATACAAAATAGCGACGAAAATATTTTACCGACGAAACAGCGACAGCAGAAAACAGGTCGCAGGACCTGACAGTTTCTCGTCATAGTTTGGCGACGATACACCGACAAAATTGTTTTCGTCACAATATAGCGACGCAGTGCCGACGAAATTTGCTTTGCGACAAGCCGTATAACGACCTTCATTTTTCGTCGCTATTTCGTCGCAATATGCCGATAGCGACGAAATAGCGACGTTTTTGGCTGTCGCTATAGGCTCTTTTTTTTGTGGTGGAAGTCCTCAATGCTTCTCCATACAGCTCCCCTGAGTCTCGATATACCTGTTGAGTGTATACAGTATAATCCCCAGTGGAGTTCATAAAGAATGGAGATGACATATTAGATACACCGCAAAATAGTTATCTTCATCCGCATAGAATGAGAAGAATAATCCATCGAGTGCGATATATGAAACTTGATAAAGGTGGGGTATTGTTAACAAGGCTTGGAACATCATAGGAGCCACCTGATTAATTCATCACAAATGTCACAAATTTATCAACTTTTTTTTCTTTCTACTTATATTCAAATAATGTTGTAGTAAGAAAGTAGAGCAATCTGAGTTTGTATTCGGTTTGATTTGAAATTGATGATCTTGGAAGTGTTTCAAGATCTGAAGTTGATTGATTTAGATGGCACAACAAAAGTAGCAGTTTCATTTGTTCTTGATAGGAGGTCTTGATGGACAAGATGAGTGATTGCGTTTGCTTCATCTTCAATTCTGTGAACTTTGGTAATCCATAATGGAATCAAGAAAGCAGGAAGAAGCAGCACAATGCACGACTGCATAAGAAAGACTAATAATCAGAACTCAATAAATGTTAAAACAATAAAATTAAAGAACATTATGTTCATGTGAAATAAAATAAAATAAAGAAAACAAGAGGTGCATGCCTTGGAATTATTATTATTATGAGTACTTATGGTTACAATTATTATTACATTGTTTAGAATACTAATTTTTTATGGAGAAATGAGGGGTGTTTACCGGCAAACTATTGAAAACTAATCTTTACAATTTACGAGTCTTGAAATTCTATAAATAATGGCTATAAATGAATATACAAATGTAGAATAAGAAATTTACTTTGGAAAACTTTAGATTTAACTAACCGAAGGAATACAGAATGCGACAGGGTGCAACATAATAAATGAGCCAACCTTCATGTTGTTGACCTCACAACAAGGCTTCATTTGCGTTTTACTAGAAAGAAAAGTCAAAAATTAATAAGACATTATCAAATATGTAAAACATTAAAATACATCAAGAAAAAAGAAAAGGAGAAGAAGATATTGATTTATAATTCATATTAAGATCAACCATACGTGACCTTTTTTTTATTTTTCGTTGAATGATATCTATCAAACAATATAAATTATAAAATAATCTAAAAGTGAACCAATAGTATCGTTATTTATCAATAAAAATAGACAAATTAAATAAGACATGAGTCCTTTCTGCTTTTGAACAAATCCACAACACACGTTATATTAGTAAACAAATAATTATTAAGAAGACAAATGGACTATAACAAAGCTATTAGCTAAACATAAGCTGCCCACTGTAACAAGGTATTCTTCAAAAATATGGATAAAAGGATTTCACTAGATGTACAAAAGGATTCATAAACAATGTTAAAATCTAAGCTAGAAATTCTTCTTTGTTTTTCTCAAAAAGAAGGAATTATTCCTCTAGCGTTTGGAAATCCACATGCGATTTTTCTATCTACTATTCAAAAGAACATAAAACCGAAGAAACAATAACAGATTCCACAAAAGTGTAACCACATTGACAATACAACAACATCATTACCCTATTACCCTATTACCTTTAGAGGCTACCGCCTATGGCGGGTGAAATCATATTGACAAGAAAATACAAAAACATTGGCCTTTTTTGTCCTAGAGGCAAGAAGAGTTGATATTTCTGTTGGAAATCCCTCCTAGTTGGAGAATCCCTATGTTTGGAGTCAAAGAAATTATTACATTGAAGAGTTCAAACAAAGGAAGTTGGAACGGTTTGTTTGGTTCTCCAAGAATGACTATTGCTTGGAAGACTTTAGGAAGGCCATGTGCATTGAAAAGGCACAAGATGGAGCACTATAAATGGAGGTGTTGTGTAGAACAATTGTAAGAGAAATCAATAAGAGAAGAAGAAAAATAAGAGAGACAAAATACAAGTGAGGAAGAGTGAATTTCGTAGGTGCTAGGCAGTCTGTCAGCCTCCGGGAAAATTGCATTTTCTGAGTATTGCACCGTTGGATCATCACCAAATTTTGACAAATTATTTTAAGACACAGTAGTACATTCTGAACGGTGAAGATGTGTTTTAGACGACTCTAGGTGAGTCCGATTGCTGCATTCCCGAGACTGAAATTTTCTACCTGAAAATTTCAGCTTTGTGTTTTTGTCCCTCTCGTGTATCTTGTTGTGTTCCAAGATTGTTTGGTTGATCTTGATGATGTTGTATTCCTCTAGCCGAGCCTAGAGAGACTTGGTTGTACCCATTATTGACTATAGTGGAGATCGTTTAAGTGGCCTACGTGTCCCGTGGTTTATTTACTCCTACCTTGGTAGGTTTTTCCATGCTGAAAATTGTTGGTGTTCTTGTTCGTGTTTCCATTCGATTATATCTCTATAGTTGCTATATTTTGGAAGAGATTATTTTCTATTCCGCTGTGCTATCGTGGAGGTTCTCTTGACTGTGTGCAACTATGGAAGTGAACGCATCCAGGATGGTAAGTTTGAATGGCTTCAACTATAATGTTTGGAAAAGAAAGATGGAAGATTTGTTCTATGTCAAAGGCTTTCATGTTCCGGTTTTCTCTGCCGAGAAGCCCGAAGGAAAAATTGATGAAGAATGAAACCTGCTGCACAAACAAGTTCGTGGATACATCTGCCAACGGGTCGATGATAATGTATTGAATCATGTAAGCAAGGTGTCTAATACGAAAACCCTCTTGACAGCCCTGGAGGAGTTATATGCTAAGAAGACGGGGAACAATAAGCTGTTTCTAATCAAGCAGATGATGTCTTTGAAGTATGATGATGGTTCATCAATGGCCGACCACCTGAATGCTTTTCAGGGAATTATGAATCAATTGGCGACGATGGGCATAAGCTTTGATCATGAGATACAAGCTTTGTGGCATCTTGGCACTCTGCAAAATTCATGGGAAACATTCCGGACGTCCTTATCTAATTCTGCTCCGAATGGTGTTCTCACGATGGAATCGGCTAAAAGTGTCGTTCTTAGTAAAGAAATGAGGCGCAAGTCTCTTGGCCCCTCTACTCATTCAGAGGTGCTGGTCACTGAATCACGAGGGAGAAGTCAGAGAAAGACTCAGAATAACCATGGTGCGTCAAGAGGGAAGAGTCAAAACCAAGCTTCAGACAGTCGTGACAAGTCTCGTTGGGGTTCCAACAAATGGTCAAATGTAGAGTGCAATCACTGTGGTTTAAAAGATCACATCCGAAAGCATTGTCGAAAGCTAAAAAGAGAAATGAGAGACAAGAGTAACCACAATGATGTGAAGAAAGAAGGTACCAACAATGATGACATTGCCGTTGTTGATGATTTCTTCATTATTTGTGATGATTGTGTAGAAAGTGTTAATATATCATCTGAAGAGGTGGATTGGGTGATTGATAGTGGTGCTTCTACACATGCTACCTTTCAGCATGATCTTTTCACAACCTATGAGGTTGGTGATTTCGGAGTAGTACGTATGGGAAATAGAGGACAATCAAGTGTTGTCGGAATGGGCAATATTTATGTTTTGACTAGTAATGGAACTACACTAGTTCTCAAGGATGTGAAGCACATTCTCGATCTTCGGTTCAACCTCTTGTCCGTTTGAAAGCTAAGTAATGATGGATATTGCATTTTATTTCCGGGTAATGAATGGAAATTGACGAAGGGTTCAATGTTGCTTGCGAGAGGAAAGAAGTGCTCAAATTTGTACGTTGCCAAATTTGGGATTTCCAAGTATTACATGAATACTTGTGAGAATGATAGCTCCTCGGAATTATGGCACTAGCGTTTGGGTCATATGAGTGAAAATGGATTGAGCATCCTGGCCAAGAAGAATGTATTATCCGATGTTTCCAATGCAAAATTGAAGCAGTGTCCGCATTGTTTGGCTGGAAAGCAAAGACGTATGTCCTTCAAGTCCTCCGAACCAAAAAGAAAATAGGAGGTAGACTTGGTCCATTCTGATGTTTGTGGACCGATGAAGACCCGGTCACTTGGCGGTGCTTATTATTTTGTGACATTTTTTGATGATTATTCTCGGAAGATTTGGGCCTATACCTTGAAGACAAAAGACCAGGTGCTTGACACATTCAAGTCCTTTCAAGCATCGGTTGAAATAGAGACAAGAAAGAAGCTCAAGTGTATCCGAACGGATAATAGGGGAGAATATATTAGTCCGTTCGATGAGTATTGCTGAAGCCAAGGTATACGTCACCAAAAGTCTCATCTGAAGACACCGCAGTTGAATGGGCTGGCTGAAAGAATGAATAAAACCTTGGTTGAAAGGGTGAGATGTTTGCTATCTCAGTCAAGGTTGCCGAAGAACTTCTGGGGTGAAGCATTGAATACAGTAGTGCACGTGATGAATCTCACACCTTGTGTGCCTTTGAAGTTTGATGTTCCAAACCGTGTTTGAAGTGGAAAAGATGTCTCCTATGACCATCTTTGGGTGTCTGGTTGTCTTGCTTATGTGCACATTCCAAAAGATGAGAGATCAAAACTTGATGGCAAGACAAAGAAATGTGTATTTGTGGGTTACGGACTTGATGAGTTTGGCCATCGTTTCTTTGATCTGGTTGCCAGAAAGCTTGTTCGAAGTCGAGATGTTGTGTTTATGGAGGATTACACCATCGATGATATTGAGAAGGCTGAGGAAGAAATTCCTACTCATGTAGATGAAGAATTGGTCAGTGATCAACAAACTACAACTGCTCCCACACCAAATGCTGTAATTGAGGAGCCTGATGAGAATCCAGGTGTTGAGAATGAAGTCTATCCTGAAGAAGAGATGGCTGAGCAGCCTGCTGATGCTGCTGACTTGAGACGGTCTACCCGTGACAGAAGACCTTTTGTTCGTTAGTGTAGAAATAAGAGGGTTTGAGTGATTTTAAAATAAGAAACGTTGAATATATATATATATATATATATAAACGTGTATAAGTGTGTACATGTATGCATGATAACTTGTCATTACTTGCCTTATTTAGCTTATATATTATGTTGCCGTACTAACGAGCCATGAAGCATTAAAGCTTACATCATATGGCGAACATTTGTTGAGTTTATACTATTTTCAGGTGCCACCATTAATGAACTAAATTAGTTCATTAAGTGAAGTACTTAGTTTAATAAACTAAGTAGTTCATTAAAGGAAGATTCATTTGGAAAAGGCACAAAGGCAACAAGGCTAAGGAAGGAAAGTTTTCTCCTCCTCCCCACATTCAATGTCACACGCCTTTTATACATATATATACTATATTTTCAGATTTTTTTTAAAAGGCACATACACATGTATTCCAACGTACTACCGACACGTTATATATCTTACGTACGTATGTTAACGTCACACCACTATACTTAACTCATATTTATGAGTATATTCAGGTCTTATATCATATGATATAAGATATGGTGATGACAAATTAAATACGACATGATAAAAGGTTCTAAACCGAAATTTATCGTATCGGGCGAATACCGAAACTTCGCCAACGTGTCACGTACTTGCCATAATTAAATGGCCAGCCCATATACATCAAAAAGTGATGAAAATTTCGTGCTACACATGATATGATCATCCAAAAATACTTTCCATGTTGGCACACACAAATCACCCCACATTTAGGCCAAAATGTGAAGATTCTAATTTTAATTTTGTCACATGTTTATGGTACCACTTTAAATCAGCCAAGTGCTGAAATTTAAAGTATATATTATATATATTATGTATAACATAATATATATATCATGTGCAAAAGTTGGAATTTAAATTAGAGAAAAATCGGGTAATCGATAAATATCGAAAATTCGGTTTTCTACGCACATAACATGGAACGTTTTTCTTGGACATCATGTGACACGTATCTAGACACTTTTTACATATAATATACATCTTAAAGTGTTCTAGAAAATTAAATTAAGGGCTGATTGGAATATTACATGTGTGTATTATTAAATGTGCACTATTTTACAAAGTTAGCAAAAATAAATTTCAGCACATGTACAAACACACTCAAACGTTACTACAGCTGATTTGGAGCATATGTGGAGCCTTGTTGGCATGTTGATTGGTCAAGGATCAATCATACAATGTTGATGAATCAAAGAGAGAAGCTACAAAAGGTAAGTATTCAACATATACCTCTCTTATGTCACATGTTGAAAATTTCAGCATGTTACACACATGGTGGCCGAATTCTTCATGGCTAAGACAAGATATTTTGTCAATTTTTTTTTAAAGGATTAATTGAAGGAGTTATGGAAATAATTTGAATATTATGTAAGGTAATTAAGTGTGATATTTTACATATCACACATGCTGAAATTTTTCAGCATGTGTGAAGGGTGTGCTGGCCGAAATTTACCTCACATTGTGTCCAAGTTCACTCTTCATTTGCTAGCTAGACTTACCATATGAAATTGATTTATTTTTATGACAAAAATTCAAAGGAAAATGGCAAATAATCTGAATTTATTCCATGATGTAAATGCTGAAAATTTCAGCATTGAAAATATGTGTTGGCCGATTTTCTTGAGCTTGGAAAGGAGATATTTTCTTGTCTTGAAAATTTATGAGAGAATTTGTAAATTATGGTATGACTTAATGATTGATTTTTTGGCAAATATTAAGTGATTATTTCAGATTTTCCATGTCATCAAATGATGACAACATTGAGCCAATAAAGAGGTGCCAAGTAAGCAACAACTAAATGATGGTCTAATGGAATGATGCCAAGTAAGCAAAGCATTGTCACCATGATGTCTTACACTCTCTCAAGCACTTAAAAGGAAATTTTCAAGAGGAGGAGATGCACAAGGGGGGACGGCTGGATGCTATAAGGAGAGAAGAGATGAACAAACAAAAACAACACCAAGATTTGCATTCTAAAGTGATCAAAGTGCCAAGCCTCTTTTCTCCTACACTTTCTTTCTCTGTTTTCTTGTAAAAAGCCTATTGTACTTTACATCTTTCAATCTTGAATAGGCTTCATAGAAACCACCATTCATTCATCTTTGTAAAAGATTGATCAAGGTGTGATCAATCTTCATTCTAGCAAGGTGGTGGTGTTCGTGTGAATTGTACTCGTCATACAAGGTTTGTAAAGGGTTGGAGTTAGGTGTAACTCTATCAACCCTGCGGTAAGGTGTACTGCGTGTGTGTGATTAGTGTGAACCAAGGAAGGTGTTCCTTGAAGACTGGAGTAGGTTGTTTATAACCGAACCAGTATAAAATTCTTGGTGCAATTTACTTTCAGCATTTACTTTTCAGTTTCTGCACTGGTTACTCATCTTGTTCACGTTCGTAAATATAGTAAACGATTTTCAAAAATTGTAAAAATTTCCAGAAACATACATAAACGTTCTAGGGTTAATTTGGCACAAGTTTCAACCCTTTTGGACAAGTATAGGTAGTCAAAAATCAAAAGTTCTGAGACTAGTGCAGTCTGATTTTCAGACTTGCAAAGGTTGAGACTTTGGTGGTATTTGACCTACTTCCCAAAAGAATTTTCAAAAACTGTTTCAACCCATTTAAATATAGTTTGTGAGGAGTTATTGGTCAAATGTTCAGATCATTTGGACGTTCACACAAATAGAAATTAATTTTTCAAAACCATCTACCGTTTCTGGCAGATTTGCACAATCTGAGTACCAACGGTTTTTGAAGGGGTTAAAGGTTGAATTTTAATTTGAAATTTTTAGGGGACCCTCATAACATCTGAGGCTAAGTTCTCTCAAAATTGCATAATTTTTGGAGACCTCTAACCTGGTTTTAAAAACGTTTTAAAACTGGTCCTAAAACAGAATCTGTTTTCAGAACTTGAATTGTTCAAGTTTAAAGAAATTTTAAAAAGCACACTTTCCGCACCATCTATTCAACCCCCCACTTCTAGTGGTGCCTTGCAGATCCTACAAGTGGTATCAGAGCGCAGGAATACTCACTACAAGGAATCCAACGATTTCAGTGAGATGGCATCCACAAATCTCAAAACCGAACAAGAAGGTATGTCGAGCCAAAGGCCTCCACTTTTTGACGGTGAGTCCTTTATTCAATGGAAACTTAGGATGAAACTTTTTCTTATGGCTATAGATATAGATCTTTGGTCAATAATTGAAGATGGTCCATATGTCCCATCTAATGTATCCACTGTAGACGGAGTTACTTTAGAAGTTATTAAAACTAGACAAGAATATACGAGTGATGATAAAAAGAAACTTAGTATGAATGCTAGGGCTATGCAATTGCTTTTAACGGACTAAGTAAAAGTGAAGTCTAGTTATGTGTCAAATTGTTCGAGTGCACAAGAAATGTGGAGAATTCTAGAAATGAAACACGAAGGCACGAGTCAAGTAAAAGAGTCAAAAATTAATATGCTCATGTCTACTCTTGAGTCTTTTAAATTGTTGCCTAATGAGTCGATTGTAGATATGGATCTTCGTTTAACTAACATCTATAACTCTCTTGAGTCTCTTGGTAAGGCTTTTACTACGCAGGAAAAGGTACAGAAAGTCCTACGAAGCCTTCCTTCGGAATGGGACCCTAAAGTGACTGCTATAGAAGAAAGTAAGGAGACTAAATCAATAAAAATGGAAGAACTCATTGGCTCACTCAAAGTTTATGAAAACAAACTTACTATTCGGAAATCGGAATCATCTAAACAAGGTAAGACAATTGCTTTTAAATCAAATGAATACGTCTCCCCTCCCTCCGATCACGTAGATGATAGTGATTCCGAATCGGATAATGATGATTTAATTCTATTGGCTAAAGGACTAAGAAGATTCATGAGAAAGTCATTTAGAAATAAAAACAAGGGCACTACATCTAAGAGAAATAAAAACAAGTCAAATGATAAGGACATTAAATGTTATGAATGCGGCAAACTCGGACACTTATCATATGACTGCCCAAACAAAGAAAAGCAAACTAATAAATACCCTGACAAGGAGCGGAACAAAAATAGACTCGTCTCAGATCCTAAACAAAGGAAACGTGCACTAAAGGCCTCCACATGGAGTGACTCATCAGACTCTGAAAGCTGAGACCGAAGAGGAGACCGCTCAAGTTTGCTTCGCTTCAAAGGCGTCTAATGAGGTATCATCCGATTCTGACTCTGACTCTGAACCTTCTTATGATGATCTTTTTAGTCAGTATCTTGAATTACATAAATTTACTAAGACTCTCGCAAAAGAAAAGAAACGTTTAATTGAAGACAAGAAACTGTTAGAATCTTCTAACGAGAATCTTGTCGCTCAATTAAGCGATTCAAAGAAAGAGTCTTCATGTGTCATCACTTGCATTAAAACCGAGATCTCATCATTGACTTCTCAAAATAATGAAATGAAATCCGAGATTTCAACTTTGAAATCAAGGAATACAGATTTAGAGAAAATGATGAAACAATTCGATACAGGGTCAAACATGCTGCATCGCATCATATTATCGCAAAAGCATGACAGTGACAAAACTGGATTGGGATACGTTGATACTAACGAAGTATCAACCAAACCAACCAAGTTTGTTGTGTCTAAGAAAGTAGACACCCCTAAGCATCAAGATGGCGTCTAAGATGACGCAAAAAGCACCCCCTTCCACACGCCCCACTCCCTCATATCATGTGAAATATAACGTTGTACCATATAGATATGAGAAGAAAAGAACAATGCATACACGAAATACATATCATCCACGCACTACGCACACGCACACAAGGACATATCAAAAGCGTCCTTCATTCAATGAGTATAGAGGAGTCCTTGGGCAAAGACCCAAAGTACATGCACCACATGTATATTATATCGCACCTTCATTCTTGCCATTTGATAGACCGAGAAGGATCACCCAAGTATGGGTACCGAAAGGTACA
>AP025054.1:15197333-15318701 GCA_036186865.1 Eustoma russellianum | reverse complement strand
CATATGTTGGAGCAATTTGTGAGAAAAGCTTGCTTCCATTCACGTTTAAGTTATATACATGTAAGGTTACAATCATTATCCTAAAATTACTCCTAAATTGTAATATGCCTAAGCTCTCTTAGGAAATAACATGATGACAGAATATTGGATACACAAAACAGAAAGATATACGTTATCACAGTAAAATTATTAAATGGTTGATAAGTAAAATCTTGAGCAACTTATGTTATGCATTTACTCTTTTACAAAGTTGATTTTGTAATAATGAATAAAGACCAATTTGTTTGAGCGTCTTGGCGAAAACAAAACCCATCAATTTTATTATTTTTTCCTGCTTAAAAATTAGTCACTTCATCAACGTAATTTTTATCAGTTACGGTTGTCTGTGTTGGTCACAATCAATCCTGTACCAAGACGAAATTGTTTGGTGTGTGCATATGAAAATAGAAAACTGTAGACAAAACCCGAGGCGAGTCGAGGACTCTGTCCTTAAGACGTATTGCTCCAGTATACTGTGTCCAACCGGCATTAGCAATTGTCTCCCAAGATACAATGGGTACCTGTTCAGTTTAGCATCACTGCTTAACTTGAACTGCAGCGAACCTTCGAGTGTCCTGACTTCTATTGGACGTGATGCAGAAAGAAAAAATGATGAAAGTAGAAGAGGAGTGTGTGTTCTGATTGCACACCCTACCTCTGTTTATATAGGAGAGTCGGCTGGAGAATCGGTTATGCAGATGGATTTGTGACCGTCGGATCAGAACCGTAGATGAGCTAGAGCTGTCGGATGAAAATCGATACATCATCTGTTGGGTGGTTTTGCACAATTCAAATCCCAACTGTCAGATGAAAACAGAACTACATGATTAATCTTGGAGCATAGGATAAAACCACATTCGGTTGGGCGGTTAGGTCTGTTTGAATTTCAACCGTTAGATCACAGCTGACCATTCCGCCGCTGTTAGATCAAAACCGCTTGATCTTAACGATAGGAAACTCTTTGATATAAATTATCTAATCAAAACCGTTTAACCGCTTGATCAAGATGATACTGGACCAACCTAGGAGAACATTTGGGCCGCTGTGCATCTAGGCCTGAATCCTTTTAACTATTTACAAAAAATAATTAATCCAAAAGTCCAAAGAAATTTTCTCCGAAAAGATAAGACTGGCCCGGCCCACGAGCCCAAGTGCACCGAGCTCGAGTCGAGCCGGCCAGACGGGCAGGCGGTGGCGGTGGCGCGCGCATGTGGCACTTTATAGGTTTCTCTACAATCAAAAACTTCTCATGCCCTAAGTGCACATCTAAAGTGACCATTCTAGCCATTTATAAGGTTACTAAATTAGTTCATTTGTCCAATGTGGCATTCCTTCATAAGGGTGATGTGGCCTCCTAAGAATAGGACACATCACCCACTCAACCATGTTTTCCATCTACTTTGAACATTAATTTCTCATTCACCCGGAATCGTAATTGAGTGATTCCAAAGCCCAAAATTAACTACTCATTACGTAGATAATTAAGGGCCTATTAGTTTTCATTTTCCGTTACGAAAAATAATTATAATTAAGCTCAAAATATGTTGCTTAACCAAGTTTGCAATTTGTCTTAATGTGCCAAAGCCCAAACTTTCAATACCTCCAACAATCCCTCACATGAATGAAAATTAATGCAAATGCAGACGCAGACTCTAAGGAGAAGTCAGACAAGAACATGTTGTATTAGAAGAGGTAGATTATGGCTTTGAACCTTTCATGGTGATGTACCATCGAATTCATTCGGCCAACTAGTAACTTGATGTCTTGAACCAGTCAGCCTTTGCTGCAAACCTGGACAACTATACTCACCCAACATTTCCTTTAACACCCTTTTGGTTCTCATGGTTGTGTTTGTTTTGGTCATGAACAACCTGGTTTCAGAAAGTGTTTTAGAGAAATCTTGCCTCACAGAGTTCTCATAGAAGCGGCCCCACTTCACACTTACATAGGTGATTCCTATCAAGAGCATTCTACCATACCCTACTTGATGTATCAAGATATGGGACATCATTGAAAGATTTAGCTTACCCTAAATATTCTCTGCAGACAGCACTTTTATGTAACAGAATGAGCAAGCGCTATACTAAAACTTCATAACTTAGTTGTCCCATTGAAACATGATTCTAGGATCTCCGGTTAAGAAGGTTGGGTTACCATTACAAAGATTCTTGCATTATAGGCTTAAGTCCTATTCCATTTGTCAATTTTGACATCTGATCTCTAGGCAAGCCTTCTGTAAGCGGATCCGTAGGATTCTCCATTGATTTTATGTAATCAATGGAAATCACACCATTAGAAATTAACTATTTAATGGTGTCATTTCTCCGACGTATGTGTCGTGACTTACCATTGCAAATGCTACTTTGAGGTCGTCCTATAGCTGATTGACTATCACTGTGTATGCTAATAGGAGCGATTGGTTTAGGACAGCACGGAACATCTTCTAGCAAATTTCGAAGTCATTCAGCATCTTCCCCAGCTTTGTCCAATGCTACAAACTTAGCTTCCATAGTGGACAGATATATGCACGTCTGTTTTGTGGATTTCCACGATACAGTAGAACCATCAATAGTGAATAAGAATCCACTGGTAGACTTCGAGTCTTTACTATTTGATATCTAATTTGCTTCGCAATATCCTTCTAATACTGCTAGATATGTCGTGTAATGTAATCCAAGGTTCATTGTGTATTTCAGGTACCTCGTCACTCTATTTAGAGCTTTCCAATGATCGTCAATTGGATTATTTGTAAACCTGTTCAATTTGTTTGCTGAACAAGCTAAGTCTGGTCTTGTACAATTTGCTATGTACATCAGCCTGCCAATTACCTGTGAGTACTTCAATTAAGCTACAGGTTCGCCTTTGTTTTTCCTTAAGTGTATACTTAAGTCAAGTGGGGCCTTTATTGATTTTGTATCAAACATATTGAATTGTTTGAGAACAGATTCAATATAATGAGTTTGCGACATACAAGACCATCAGTTATCCAAGAAATTTTAATTTCTGGAATAACACTGCCAACCCCCATATCCTTCATATCAAAATTTCGTGTTAACATCTTCTTTGTATTCAAGATGAGGTCACAAGTACTACCATGATTAGTATGTCGTCTACATAGAGACATACTATGACATATGCGGTTGGTGTGTTCTTGATGTACACACACTTGTCGCACTCGTTGATCCTGAAGTCATTTGACATCATTACCTGATCAAACTTTAAATGCCACTACTTGGGCGCTTATTTAAGTCCGTACATAGACTTAACAAGTCTACACACTTTCTTTTCTTGTCTTGGGATGACGAACCCTTCGGGTTGTTCCATATAAATTTCTTTCTCTAGCTCACTATTCAGAAAGGTAGTCTTCATATCCATTTGATGGATGTCTAAGTCGTACACTACAACAATAGCCACTAGCACCCTGATGGAAGTGATCTTAGTCACTGGTGAGTAGATGTAAAAGAAGTCAAAACCTTCGTTCTGACGATAGCCCTTGGCTACCAAACTGGCCTTGTACTTTTCTATAGCCCTTGGTTTACTTCCTGATGAAAGATCTACCAACTCTCAAGTGTGATTTTGAAGAATAGAATCTATCTCACTATTCACTGTCTCTTTCCAGAAAAGAGCTTCTGGAGTTGTCATTGCCTCAGAGAAAGATCTTGGCTCATTTCTACCATGTAGGTTAGAAAATCTGGTCCAAAAAATATCGTATTTTGGCTCTTTTGCTTTAACAAGATTCCTTAGTTTCTTGAGTGGTCGTCTCATGCACTCGCTTACTAATACTAGCTTCTTCATTGTTTTTCTCTTTCTTTGAAAAGACATTTTCAAAGAATATTGTACTCCTCGACTCCATGACAACATTTTTATGTATATCGGGAATGTCTGATTTGTGGACTAAGAAATGATATGCACTACTGTTTGTTGCATAACCTATGAATATGCAATTAATTGTTTTAGTCCCGATTCTCACTTGTCTTGGTTTAGGTACAACAACCTTCGTCAGACACTCCCACACTTTTAAGTATTTGTAGCTAGGATTATAGCCTTTTCAAAAGTTCATATGGGGTTTTATCCATCTTTCTAGATGGAATTCTATTTAAAATAACGTTGGCGGAGAGAATTGCTTTCCCCCCACAAGTTCTGAGGTAAACTCAAACTTATCAACATAGCATTCATCATTTCCTTTATAGTACGGTTTTTGCGTTCTTCAATACCATTAGATTGAGGTGAATACGATGCAGTCGTTTGATGAATGATGTCATGTTCTGAGCAGAGTTTATTAAAAGATGCGTCATATTCCTTGTCTCTATCACTTCGAATTGTTTTAGTTCGTTTGCTAAGTTGATTCTCAACTTAATTTTTTTAATCTTTAAAAGCATCAACGGTCTCGTCTTTGCTACTTAGCAAATAAACACAACAGTATCTAGTTCAATCGTCGATAAAAGTTACAAAATATTTTTTACCACCTCTTGTTTGCACAAAGTTTAAATCACACAAGTCTGTGTGAATTAAATCCAAGGGTTCATTGTTTCGTTCCGTTGAAGGAAATGGCGCTTTTGCCATTTTTCCCTTCAACATATAGTTGGCATTTTTCTTTATTATTCAAGTTCAGTTTGGGTAATAAGTCAAGGTAAATCATTCGTTGTATTGACTTGTAATTAACAAGGCCCAAACAAAAATGCCATAAACAAGAAGACTCGAGCATGTAAGCAGAAGAGGAAACAGTTTTATTAGCCTCATTAGGCGCAACTTACTTGGATACAATAGTCATAACATTCAATTTAAACATGTTATCAGTAAGGTACCCCTTTCACAAATACAAGCCATTCTTAGAAAGAGTAAGTTTGTTTGCCTCGAAAACTAGTCTGAAACCATGACTGACTAGTAGAGGACCAGATACCAAGTTCTTACGAATGTCTGGAACATGCAACACATTCTGCAGGGTCAGCTCCTTTCCTGAGGTCAGTTTCAAAACCACATTACCTTATCCTTCAATCTTCGAGCTGTCAGAGTTTCCCATGAAGAGTTGTTCATTATTGGTTGTGGGTACATAATCTTTAAACATTGCCCTATTGGCACATACGTGTTGCCTCTGTGTCCACTCACCATTCACGCAGATTCGCCACTGCATTGCATTCAGTCACCACAGTGCAGAGATTTAGATCTTCCATTGCTCTAACCAGATTTACTTTTGCTTTGGTTTGACTCTGATTTTTTTGGGCTTATGACAGTCGCTGCTGTGGTGCCCCGGTTTTCCACAGCCATAACACTTACAAGTGAACTTCTTTGCAATCTCCTTGCCCTTGACATTCACGCCCAAAGTGTTATTCTTCTTTTTATTTCCTGCCTCAGCAGCAAGAGCTTTGGCTTGACCAGACTGAGAGGTTGGCTTTCTATCAGCACGACGATTATCCCCCTCTATCCGAAGCCGCACAATCAAATCATTCATTTTCGTTTCCTTTCATTTGTACTTGAGATAGCTCTTAAATTCCCTAGACGTAGGAGGTATCTTCTCAATCATAGCGGCAACTTGGAAAGATTCACTTAGCGTCATGCCCTTCTCTTCCATTTTAGATACCAACATCTGTATTTCTTCAACCTGCGAAATTACAGTTTAGAATCTAGCATTTTTTAGTCTAGAAATTTACCAACTATTAATTTTTTCGTTCCAGCATCTTCTGTGAGATATTTTTATCTAAAGCCAACCACAATGTTTTTGCAGTCTTAAAAGTACAAAACACGCCATAGATAGTGTTATCCAGACAACTTAGAATGAGATTCAAACAACAGAAATTAGTGTATGCCCGTGCTTCAGCACTCATGCTAGTCTACATGTTCCTATTCTGATCCTTCTTAGGTTCCACCACTGGTGGATCCTCGCTCAGAATTCTTGCCAAGCTTAGTGTGGTGAGATAGAATAGCATCTTTTGCTGCCATCTCTTAAAGAAACTGCCTGCGAATTTTTCAGGCTTCTCCACATGTGCAGCTGTGGCAGCAGGATTCATCTGAGGCCCTCCGTTAGGCGCCAGGGAAACTGTGTTGAATGGAATATTAATCTGGGTACCGGCAGCAACGTTATTGTCCCCATTAGGTGCAGAGATGGAGTGTGCACCGTTAAATCCGTGAACAAAGTTAGAGCTCTCGTTTTCCATTCCTATTCAGTTGATCAAAACGTATATATCAGAACAGTTTTGAATATAAGAAATGGGTAGAAACATACTGCAAATCAGTGTATGATCACTGCTTTGTGTATGGAAATTGAAGAATAGTACATAAATTAATTAAATTAAAATACATCTTAAGATTGTTGGTCACAATCAATCCTGTACCAAGACGCAATCATTCGGTGTGTGTGTATGAAAACAGTAAACAGTTGGCAAAACCCGGGGCGAGTCGAGGACTCTGTCCTTAAGATGTATTGCTTCGGTGTATTGTGCCCAACCGGCGATAGCAATCGTCTCCTAAGATACAACAGGTACCTGTTAAGTTGGGCGGCACTGCTTAACTTGAACTGCAGCGAACCTTCAAGTGTCCTGACTTCTCTTGGACGTGATGCAGAAAGAAGAAAACGATGAAAGTAGAAGAGGAGTGTGTGTTCTGATCACACACCCTACCTCTATTTATACAGAGGAGTCTGTTGGAGAATTATGCAGATGGATTTGTGACCGTCGAATCAAAATCGTAGATGAGCCAGAGACGTCGGATGAAAACCGACACATCATCTATTTGGCGGTTTTGCATAATTCAAATCCCAGCCGTCAGATGGAAACAGAACTACATAATAATCTTGGAGCGTTGGATGAAAACCACATTCTGTTGGGCGGTTAGCTAGTTTTAATTTCAACCGTTGGATCACAGCTGAACATTCCACACTTGTTAGATCAAAACCGTTTGAACTTAAGAATAGGAAACCGTTTGATTTAAACCATCTGATCAAATCCGTTTAACCATTTGATCTTGATGATATTGGACCCAACCTAGGAGAACATTTGGGCCGCAGGTGTAGCAAGGCCTGAAGCCTTTAACTATTTACAGAAAATAGTTAATCCAAAAGCCCAAAGAAATTTCTCCAAAAAGATAAGAACCGGCTCAGCCATGTGCCCACGATCCTCGAGCCCGAGCCCGAGCGGAGCCGGCCAGACAAGTGGACGGCGACGGCGTGTGTACACATGTGGCACTTTATAGGTCTTTTCTTCGGTGAAAAACTTCTCATGCCCTAAGGGCACATCTAAAGTACCCATTCTATCCATTTATAAGGTGGCTAAATTAGTTCATTTGTCCAATGTGGTATTCTTTCATAAGGGTGATGTGGCATTCTAAGAATAGGACACATTACTCACTAAACCATGTTTTCTATTTACTTTGAGCATTAATTTCTGATTCACCCGGTATCATAATTGAGTGATTCCAAAGCCTAAAATTAACTACTCATTATGGAGATAATTAAGTGCTTATTAGTTTTTGTTTTTCATTAACAAAAACTAATTATAATTAAGCTCAAAATATGTTGCTTAACCAAGTTTGCAACTTGTCTTAATGGGCCAAAGCCCAAACTTCCAGTTCCTCTGACAGTCTGCTACCCAAATGCATAATAATCTTCAACAAGTCCTGCACATGAACTCAACTCGTTCGACTAAAGACTTATCACTATTAGTTGAGCATGAAATATTCTTTATTATCGGCTTAATTTGATGATAATAAAACACGTATCTAGATTATAAAACACTAACCCAAATATACGCGCAAGGTAGAACATATGATAATAAGGTAGGGCATATTTGAATTCAGAATTAGGACATGGTGTTGAAGATATGCAAGGTGTTTTTTCCTCTGAAAAGAGGGGAAGGCTGATGCTATTTTTTCCCAGAATAGTCTAATGAATCAATACAGAGCCATCAAAGATAATCTGCAAGAGGCTAACAAGCAAGAAAAATAATTAAACAAATGTTGTATCTGTTGAAAACAATCAATCATGTACCAAGACGCAATCGTTCGGTGTGTGCGTATGAAAACAGTAAACAGTAAACCAAACCCGGGGCATGACGAGGACTCTGTCCTTAAGACGTATTGCTCCGTTATACTGTGCCGAACCAGCGTTAGCAATTGTCTCCGTTATACTGTGACGAGGACTCTCTCCTTAATAATTAAACAAACGTTGTATCTGTTGAAAAAAATAATTAAACAGAAATATGAAGAAGAGAGCGATATCAGAAGATGAGTGTATATTCAGATCGCAGACCCATCCTCGGTTTATATAGAGGGATTGGTTGGAAATTGGATATCGCAGATGGACTCGTGACAGTCCGGTCACAACCGTAGATCAACTAGAGCCGTCCGATGAAAACCACCCGGTAGTTTTCGAAGGTTTAAATTATAGCCGTTAGATGAAAACCGAAATACAGGAATAAACCTGGAGCGTTAGATGAAAACCACATTCGGTCGGGAGGTTGGGTCAGTTTGAATTTCAGCCGTTGGATCAAAGCTGAACCTTCCGCCACCATTAGAACAAAACCATTTGATCTTACAGATTAAGGAGGAGACCGTTTCATTCAAATAATCAAAACAGAACGTTCGATTTAAACCATAACAGTTCGATTTAAATCACAACCGAATGTTTGATTTAAATATCTAATCAAAACCGTTTGATACTGGACTGGAACGCTTGATTTCAACTCAACCGCGTTCAACCGTTTGTACTGGACCGGACCCCTGAATCGGAGAGCATTTGGGCTGCTGTGCAGCTAGGCCTGAAGCCTTTAACTATTTACAAAAAATAATTAATCCAAAAGCCCAAATAAATTTTTCCCAAAAATATAGGAACCGGCCCGGCCCACGAGCCCACGAGCCCACGTGCCCACTAGCCACGAGCCCGAGCCAAGCCGAGCTAAGCCGGCCGGCCAGACGGGCGGCAGCGACAGCGGCACGCGTGTGCGTGTGGCACTTTCTAGGTCTTTCCTCCGGTCAAAAACTTCTCATGCCCTAAGGACACATCTAAAGTGGCAATTCTAACCATTTATAAGGTGGACAAATTAGTTCAAATGTCCAATGTGGTATTCCTCCATAAGGGTGATGTGGCCTCCTAAGAATAGGACACATCACCCATTAAATCATGTTTTTCATCTACTTTGAGCATTAATTTCTCATTCACCTGGTATCGTTATTGAGTGATTCCAAAGCCTAAAATTAACTAATCGTTATGTAGATAATTAAGGACCTTTTAGTTTTCAATTTTCATTAGCGAAGACTAATCATAATTAAGCTCAAAGTATGTTGCTTAACCAAGTTTGCAACTTTCCTTAATGGGCCAAAGCCCAAACTTCCAATATATTCAACAATCCCCTACATGAATGGAAATTAATGCAAATGCAGACTCTAAGGAGAAGTTAGACAAAAAAAATTTTGCATCAGACGAGGTAGCTTCTGGCTTTGAACCTTTCATAGTGATGTATCATCGGATTCCCTCGGCTAATTAGTGACTTGATGTCTCGAACTAGTCAGCCTTTGCTGTGAACCTAGACAACGATACTTACACAACATTTTCTTTAACACCCTTTTGATTCTCATGGTTGTGTTCGTTTTGGCCATGAACAACCTGGTTTCAGAAAGTGTTTTAGAGAAATCTTGCCTCACAGAGTTCTCATAGAAGCGGCCCCACTTCACACTTACATAGGTGATTCCTATCAGGAGCATTCTGCTATACCCCAGTTGATGTATCAAGATATAGGACATCATTGAAAGCTTTAGTTTACCCTAAATATTCTTTGCAGACAACACTTTTATGTAATCGAATGAGCAAGTGATATACTGAAACTTCATAACTTAATTGTCCCATTGACCCAAGATTCTGGAATCTCCAGTCAACAAGGTTGGGTTACCATTACAAAGATTCTTTCATTATAGGCTTAAGTCCCATTCCGTTTGTCAATCTATACATCTGATCTCTAGGCAAGCCTTTTGTAAGCGGATCTTCAAGATTCTCCATTGATTTTGTGTAATCAATAGAAATCACGCCTTTAGAGATCAACTGTTTAATGGTGTTATGCCTCCGACGTATGTGTCGTGACTTACCATTGTAAATGGTGCTTTGAGCACGTCCTATAGCTGGCTGACTATAAAAATGTATGCTAATAGGAGCGATTGGCTTAGGCCTGCATGGAACATCTTCTAGAAAATTTCGAAGCCATTCAGCCTCTTCTGCAGCTTTATCTAGTGCTATAAACTCAGCTTGTATAGTGGACCGAGCTATACACATTTGTTTCGTGGATTTCCATGACACAGCATCACCACCAACAGTGAATAAGTATCCACTGGTGGACTTCGAGTCCTTACTATCTGATATCCAATTTGCATCGCAATATCCTTCTAATACTGCTGGATATCTTGTATAATGTAATCCAAAATTCATTGTGTATTTCAGGTACCGCATCACTCTATTTAGATCTTTCCAATGATCATCACTTGGATTACTGGTAAACCTACTCAAATTATTTATTGAACAAGCTAAGTCTGGTCTTGTACAATTTGTTATGTACATCAGACTCCTGATTACCTGCGAGTACTTCAAATGAGCTACAGGTTCGCCTCGGTTTTTCCTTAAGAGTATACTTAAGTCAAATGGGGTCTTTGTCGGTTTTGTTTCAGACATACTGAATCATTTGAGAACAGATTCAATATAATGAGTTTGCGACATAGCAAGACCATCAGTTATCCGACAAATTTTAATTCCTAGAATAACATTGGCAACCCCCATATCCTTCATATCCAAATTCCGTGTTAACATCTTCTTTGTATTCAAGATGATGTCACAAGTACTGCCCATGATTAGCATGTCGTCTACATAGAGACATACTATCACATAGGCATTTGACGTGCTCTTGATATAAACACACTTGTCACACTCGTTGATCCTGAGGCCGTTTGACATCATTACCTTATCGAACTTTAAATGCCATTGCTTGTGTGCTTGTTTAAGTCCGTACAGAGACTTAACAAGTCTACACACTTTCCTTTCTTATCTTGGGACGACGAACCCTTCAAGTTGTTCCGTATAAATTTTTTCCTCTAACTCACCATTCAGAAAGGCAGTGTTCACATCCATTTGATGGATTTCTAAGTCGTAGACTGCAGCAATAGTCACTAGCATCCTGATGGAAGTGATCCTAGTCACTTGTGAGTAGGTGTCAAAGAAGTCAAAGCCTTCTTTCTGTCAGCACCCCTTGGCAACCAACCTGGCCTTGTACTTGTCAATAGATCCATCTTCTTTCAATTTTTTCCTAAAAAGCCACTTGCATCCGAGTGGTTTACTTCCTGGAGGAAGGTCCACCAACTCCCACGTGTGATTTTGGAGAATGGAGTCTATCTCACTATTTACTGCTTCTTTCCAGAAAGGAGCTGTTGGAGTTGTCATTGCCTCAGAGAAAGGTCTTGGCTCGTATTTTACCATGTAGGTTAGAAAATCTAGTCCAAAAGTGTTGGTACTTTGACATGTTTGCTTTGACGAGTTTCCTCAGTCTCTTGAGGGGTCGTCTCACGCACTCTCTTACTAGTACTAACTTCTTCATTGTTTTTGTCTTTCTTCGGAAAGACATTCTCAAAGAACACTGCGTTCCTCGACTCCATGACAACATTTTTATGTATCTCGGGATTGTCTGATTTGTGCACTAAGAAATGATATGCACTACTGTTCGTTGCATAACCTATGAATATGCAATCAATTGTTTTAGGCCCGATTCTCACTTGCCTTGGTTTAGGTACAACAACCTTACCAGACACCCCCACACTTTCAACTATTTGTAACTAGGCTTATAGCCTTTCCAAAGTTCATATGGGGTTTTTCCGTCTTTTTAGACGGAATACTATTTAAAATGACATTGGCAGAGAGAATTGCTTCCTCTCACAAAATCTAAGGTAAACCCAAGCATACCAACATAGCATTCATCATTTACTTTAGAGTACGGTTTTTGCGTTATGCAATAACATTAGGTTGGAGTGAATATGGTGCATTCGTTTGATGAATAATGCCATGTTCTGAATAGAATTCATTAAAAGATGCGTCATATTTCCCGCCTCTATCACTTCGAAATTGTTTTAATTCGTTTGCTAAGTTGATTCTCAACTTCATTCTTATAATCTTTAAAAGCATCAATGGACTTATCTTTGCTACTTAGCAAATAAACATAACAGTATCTAGTGAAATCGTCGATAAAAGTTACAAAATACTTTTTACCTCCTCTTGTTTGCACAAACTTTAAATCACACAAGTCTGTATGAATTAAATCCAAGGGTTCAGTTTTTTGCTTCGTTGAAGGAAATGGTGCTTTTGTCATTTTTGCTTCAACACATATTTGGCATTTTTCATTATTATTAAAGTCCAGTTTGTGTAATAAGTCAAGGTTAATCATTTGTTGTATTGACCTGTAATTAACATGTCCTAAACGAAAACGTCATAAACAAGAAGACTCAAGCATGTAAGCAGAAGAGGAAACGATTTTATTAGCCTCATTGGGCGCAAATTTCATGGGTACCATAGTCATAACATTTAATTTAAACATGTTATCAGTAAGGTACCCCTTCCCTAAAAACAAGCCATTCTTTGAAAGAGTAAATTTGTTTGCCTCAAAAACTAGTGTGAAACCATGACTGACTAGTAGAGCGCCAGATATCAAGTCCTTACGGATGTCAGGAACATGCAACACATTTTGCAGGGTCAGCTCCCTTCCTAAGGTAAGTATAAGAACCACTTTGCCCGATCCTTCAATATCCGAGCTGTCGGAGTTTTCCATGAAGAGTTGTTCATTATTTGTTGCGGGTACATAGTCTTTGAACGTTCCATGTTGGCACATACATGTCGAGTAGCCCCTGTGTCCACCCACCATTCTCGCGGATTCCCCACTGCATTGCATTCAGTCACCCCTGCGCAGAGATTCATATCTTCCATTGCGCCGACCAGATTTGCTTTTGCTTTGGTTTGATTTTGATTCTTTTTGGGCTTACGGCAGTCACTGCTACGGTGCTCTAGTTTTCCACAGTTGTAACACTTACTAGTGAACTTCTTTGCAATCTCATTGGCCTTGACGTTCCCGCCCAAAGTGTTATTCTTCTTTTTATTCTTTGCCTCAACAACATGAGCCTTGGCTTGACCAGACTGAGTGGTTGGCTTTCTATCAGCACGACGATTGTCCTCCTCTATCCGAAGCCGGACAATCAAATCTTCCATCTTCATTTCCTTTCGTTTGTGCTTGAGATAGCTCTTAAATTCCCTCCACGAAGGAGGTAGCTTCTCAATCACAGCCACAACTTGGAAAGATTTACTGAGCATCATGCCCTCCTCTTCCATTTCAGATATCAACATCTGTATTTCTTCAACTTGCGAAATGACATTTTTGGAATCTAGCATTTTATAGTCGAGAAATTTACCAACTATTAACTTTTTCGTGCCAGCATCTTTTGTGCGATACTTTTTATCTAAAGCCTACCACAATGCTTTTGTAGTTTTAAAAGTACAAAATACGCCATAGATAGTATTATCCAGGCAACTCAGAATGAGATTCAAACAACAGAAATTACTGTACGCCCATTCTTCAGCACCCAAGGCATTCTGCATGTTCTGATTTTGATCCTCCAAAGGTTCTACCACTGGTGGATCCTCGCTCAGAATTTTCGCCAAGCCCTGTGTTTTGAGATAGAACAGCATCTTTTGCTGCCATCTCTTGAAGAAACTGCCAGCAAATTTTTTCGGCTTCTCCACATGTGCAGCTGTGGCAGCAGGATTCATCTAAGGCCCTCCGCTAGGTCCCAAGGGAACTGTGTTGAACGGCACACCGGCAGCAACGTTATTGGTCCCGTCAGGTGCAGGCACAGAGTGTGCATCGTTAAAGCTGTGAATAGAGTTCGAGCTTTTATTTTCCATTCTATTCAGTTCAATCAAAATGTATAGATCAGAACAGTGTCGGATATAAAAAATGGGTAGAAACAGACTGCAAATCAGTATGAACACTGGTTTGCATACAAAATTTGAAAACAATACAGAAATTAATTGGATCTGAACACGTCTTAAGATTGTTAGAAACAATTAATCTTGTACCAAGACGCAATCATTCGGTGTGTGCATATGAAAACAGTAAACAGTAAACCAAACCCGAGGCGAGTCGAGGACTCTGTCCTTAAGATGTATTGCTTCGGTATACTGTGCCCAACCGGCGTTAGCAATCGTCTCCCAGGATATAATGGGTACCTGTTCAGTTGAGCGGCACTGCTTAACTTGAACTGCAGCGAACCTTCGAATGTCCTTACTTCTCTTGGACGTGATGCAAAAACATGAAGAAGAGAGCGATATCAGAAGATGAGAGTGTATTCTGATCTCACACCCATCCTCGGTTTATATAGAGGGATCGGTTGGAAATTGGTTTTCGCAGATGGACTCGTGACCGTCGGATCACAACCGTAGATCAACTAGAGCCGTCAGGTGAAAAACATCCAGCGGTTTTGGAAAGTTTAAATTATAGCCGTTAGATTGAAACCAAAATACAAGATTAAACATGGAGCATCAGAAGAAAACCACATTCGGTTGGAAAGTTAGGTCAGTTTGAATTTCAGCCGTTGGATCAAAACTGAACCTTCCGCCACCATTGGATCAAAACCGTTTGATCTTACAGATTTAGGAGGAGACCGTTTGATTCAAATAATCAAAATAGAACGTTCGATTTAAACCATAACCATTCGATTTAAACCATAACCGAACGTTTGATTTAAATATCTAATGAAAACAGTTTGATACTGGACTGGAACGCTTGATTTAAACTCAACCGCATTTAATCGTTTGTACTGGACCGGACCCCTGAATCAGAGAGCATTTGGGCCGCTGCGCAGCTAGTCCTAAAGCATTTAACTATTTACAAAAAAATAATTAAACCAAAAGTCCAAATAAATTTTTCCCAAAATGATAGGAACCGGTCCAGCCCACGAGCCCACAAGCCACAAACCGGCTGGCCGGACGAGCAGCGGCGTCGGCGCGCGCGTGTGTGGAACTTTCTAGGTCTTCCCTACAGTCAAAAACTTCTCATGCCCTAAGGACACATCTAAAGTGGTCATTCTAGCCATTAATAAGGTGGCCAAATTAGTTCAAATGTCCACTGTGGTATTCCTCCATAAGGGTGATGTGGCCTCCTAAGAATAGGACACATCACCCGGTATCGTTATTGAGTGATGTCAAAGCCTAAAATTAACTACTCGTTACATAGATAATTAAGGACCTATTGGTTTTCGATTTTCATTTACGAAAACTAATCATAATCAAGCTCAAAGTATGTTGCTTAGCCAAGTTTTCAACTTTCCTTAATGGGCCAAAGTCCAAACTTACAATATATCCAACAGTATCATTTCTGGTTGATTTTAAACAAAATTTTCATAAAATTTTCCTCCTTCAATGGCTTGGATAAGTAGAAATCAATCCCAACTTCAATCATCTTCTTTCTTTCCTCATCTGCAGTATGAGCATCTAGTGCAATGATTGGAATGTGAATGCCAAAATGTTTCTCCTCTTCTCTTATCTTTTTGGTTGCCTCATATCCATCCATGATTGGCATCTGCTCCAGCACAAAAAATAAAATATAAAAAATAAAAAATACAATAAAAGGACAAACCATCAATTATCAATAGTATCCAACATCAAAGAAAGCATAAGAATGAATTTTCCATGGTTTCTTAGATAATATGTATATGCTCTTGTATTCATTTCATAGTTGTAGGACTGAAAAGACGTCTTGGTTATTTAGTTGCAAATCATCATGGATAAAGAATTGTGTCGGATTACCTCACAATCCATAAGAATGTGATCAAAGGGTAGGGTGTTATAAGCTCCCTGCTTTCTCTGCTCACTCATTTGATTGCGAATAAGTTCTAGAGCTTCTTCACCATTTTCACAAGGGTAAGCTTTCCGCGCCAAGCTTGGAGACAACAGTTATAGCCAGTTTGCGTAGCACCACATTGTCTTCTACCACCAAGATTTTCTTCCTTTCCAATGGTTTAGTCCTTCCTTCTACATCATTTTCCTCTGCAGCTTTATCTTTTGTCTGAACATTTTGTTGGAGAATTAAAAGTTTGGGCTTTGGCCCATTAAGGAAAGTTGCATAACTTGGTTTAGCAACATATTTTGAGCTTAATTATGATTAGTTTTCGTTAATGAAAATCGAAAACTAATGGGTCCTTAATTATCTACGTAATGAGTAGTTAATTTTAGGCTTTGGAATCACTCAATTACGATACCGGGTGAATGAGAAATTAATGCTCAAAGTGGATGGAAAAATGGTTAATGGGTGATGTGTCCTATTCTTAGGAGGCCACATCACCCTTATGGAGGAATACCACATTGGATATTTGGACATGTTTAGCCACCTTATAAATGTGCTAGAATGGACACTTTAGATGTGCCCTTGGGGCATGAGAAGTTTTTGACCGGAGGGAAGACCTAGAAAGTGCCACACGCACGCACGCTGCCGCCTGTCCGGCTGGCTCGGTCTCGTGGCTTGTTGGCTCATGTGCACGTTCCTATCTTTGTGGAGAAAATTTATTTGGGCTTTTGGATTAATTATTTTTTGTAAATAGTTAAAAGACTTCGGGCCTAGCTGCGCAGCGGCCCAAATGCTCGTCCAGTAAGAGATAAACGTGTTCTAAACGTGTTTCAGTTTAAACAGGCGTTCGGTTGTTCGGTTATGGTTTAAATCGAACAGTTATTTTTTAAATGGTCTCCTCCGGTGTGCGATAAGGTCAAGCGGTTTTGATCTAACGGTGACGGAAAGGAAGCTTTGATCCAACGGTTGAAATTCAAACTGTCCTAACCGCCCAACAGCTTTTGGTTTTCATCCGACACTCCAAGATGAATCTTGTGGTTCTGGTTTCCATCTGACGGCTAACATTTGAAAGTTCAAACCGTCCAATAGATGACGCGTAGGTTCTCATCCGACGGCTCTGGTTCATCTACGGTTTTGATCTGACGGTCACAGATCCATCTGCATAACCGATTCTCCAACCGACTCCCCTGTATAAACAGGGGCAGGGTGTGCGATCCAGACACCCTCGCTCTCAGCATTCGTCGCATACTGCATTCGTAGCATTATACTTTCTGCATCACGTCCAAGAGAAGTCAGGACACTCGAAGGTTCACAATAGTTCAAGTTCAGCAGTGCCGCTAAACTGAACAGGTACCCGTTGTATCCTGGGAGACGGTTGCTAACGCCGGTTAGGCACAGTATACCGGAGCAATATGTTTTAAGGACAGAGTCCTCGACTCGTCCCGGGTTTATTTTATTTTACTGTTTCCATACGCACACACCGAACAACTACGTCTTAGTATATGATTGATCGTCTCCAACACATTTTCACTCGAATGACGTATTGATCTTGCAGGCACCAAAGATTTACTAGAAAGGAATTCTGTTTTCTGCTATGGCGTGACTATTGTGCCTGCAAATTCTGGCAGCAGCGTGATAAGTTGATGCACATGGGAGCCATGAAGAAGCTTGGTAAAGATCAGGTCTGTGAAGATAGTTTATCAGCATCAAGACCTTGTGCATTCAGGTTGTGTCAATTATAATTAGAAAGAAGTTTTGCTTGCTCCTTCTTAAATATGTTGAATGTGATGGTTCCCCAATGGAATTGGGACTGAGTTCATTTAATCTTGATATTGGTATATGCCGGTGAATTCTTGAACATGAATTAGCTATCCTTTTGTTTCTATTGCTTGCAATGACATGATATTATTTGATCACCTTTTAAAGTTTGAGCAAGCTGTTCATATTGATCTACAACATCGACTTTTATCCCCTGAGTTTTCATGCATTTCTGTAACATTTTGCTTCTTCCATTGCTTGAAACAGAGACTATTTCATGTGAAACTTTTAGGCTTAGGACTACGAAATGGTGCGTTGGACTCGATATCATGATCTCTAGAAATACCTCTGATTTCATTAGCGCAAGTAGTAAAGAAGACATTTGTTGGAAAAGTACGTCAAAGTACTCTTTCTTAATGCTCCAAACTTATATAAAGCTTATATGAGGTTGTTTGAGAGTTTGAAGTGATGTAATGAACACTTTAATCTTGAAATAGGTCACTTGGATCGATCCATGTCTATGCTGGATCGAACCAAGTGAATGCTGGAATAAAGTTAATTTTTCTGGAGGACTTGGATCGATCAATGGAAGAGACATCGATCGATCGATATGGTATGTTGCAGTTCTGGAAGCATTTTGTCCAACATAGATCGATCACATCGATCGATCTATGTGACATCGATCGATCGATGTGATCGATCGATGTAAGACAGAATGATAAGTGTAAGTCTCCGTGCGACTTCGATCGATCACATTGATCGATCGAAGTGACATTGATCGATCGATGTGCCAACGGACCGAACTTTTCACTTTGAGTTGCAGCTTTTGGTCCAAGAATCATCTCTCTTCGCCTACGAACGGTAATCAACGGATCTTGGAAGTTGAAATGAGGCTGAAACTGGTTTCAAAAGGGTTTTCTAACACACCCCGAGATCTATATATATGTGATCTTGGTATCATCAACATATACAATTCATTCTTGTAAAAACTAAGTGAAAACTCTCAGCATTCTTCTTCATCTCCTTCTTCTCTTTTACTATCTTCAATAAGAAAGTTCAATCTTTCTCCTCTAGAGCAAAGGGAAGGAAGATAGCCGTTATATCCTGGGAAGCATTTGCTTGAAGACTACCTTGCTCTTTGGTAGGAGCAAAATTGCTTTAAGGACAGTGACAATTAGTCATGTCTTGGCTCTGTTTTCTCGTGGTTTCCATATTCTCATTCCATAATTCTAACAATCTTAAAGCAATTTTTTTTTTGAGAATATGGCAACAAGACAAGCACCAGTTCCTGACATGTCGAAGATGGAGCCATTCGATGGCAAGTTCTTTAAACTTTAGGCGGCCAAGGTGCTGTTTTTCTTGGAAATAATTTCTGTTTCATACGTGTTAACACGAGACAAACAAACAGATGAAACAGAAAAAGTCAAATACGAGGCTGACAACGCAACTTGTAGAGGACACATTCTTCACTTCCTCTCCAATTCTTTATTTGACATCTATGCCAATTTTACGTTAGCAAAGGATATTTGGACTGCTCTTCATAACAAATATGGTTCTGAAGATGTTGGCAAAAGAAAGTATGTGGTTAGTGAGTTTCTAAAGTTTCAAATGGTGGACCACATACCAATCAATGATCAAATTCATCAATACCAACAATTGGTGGACAACATGGAGCAAGAAGGTATAAAAGTTGATGAGACCTTTCAAGTGGCCTCCTTGCTGGAAAAGCTTCCATCTTCTTGGAGCAAGTACAAGAAGAGAGGTAAGCATGATGATGCCAAGTTGACCTTGGATGGAGTCATCAAGAACATTCGAATTGAAGAGAATAACAGACTTGATGACAAAGGACATGATGAAGGACAGTCTCGAGCCAATGTGGTGGAATACAAGCCCAATAGGAAAAAGGTCCAACACAATGGCAAACGTAAGATTTCATGCAGGGACAAGGACAAAAGAAGATGAAAGATGCTTGCTGGGTGTGTGGAAAACTTGGGCACAGAGCAGCCAAGTGCAACCAACGAAAAGGCCAACCAAACAATCAAACACATCTGGTAGAATCTTCAAAGACGAACGAGGAGGTCATCGCTGCAGTCGTCTTGTCTGAGGTAAACCTTGTCAGTGGTGCTTCGGAATGGGTGGTAGACACAGGGGCTACCAAGCACATTGCCACCAGTAAGGATCTATTTTTTGAATATCTAGAAATAGATGATGGCGAGCAAGTCTTCTTGGGAGATGCACATGGTATCAAAGTTCTTGGTAAAGGAAAGGTGCTCCTCAAGTTGACTTCTGGCAAGAGGCTGGAATTGAATAATGTGCTACACGTACCTGCAATGCATAAGAATTTGATTTCCGGAGTACTACTGAACAAGGCCAATATTAAACTTGTTCTTGAGTCTGATAAGCTTATTCTTTCTAGGGTCGGGGAGTTTGTCGGGATAGGATATTGCTCTGTGGGTTTACTTGTATTGGATGCAATTTGTGTTATGAATAATAATAATGCATCTAGTTCTGCTTATGTTGTTGATTCCTTTGATGTTTGGCATGCTAGACTAGGACATGTTAACAACGATGCGTTAAAGAGATTAAAGTTCACCAACTTAATTTCCTATGCATGTGAAGATGACTTTGGAAAGTGTGAGTTTTGTGTAGAAGCAAAACATCACAATTTTAGTCTATTGAAAGAACAACCGACAAGTTAGAACTTATTCATAGTTATCTTGGTGACTTTAGAGGCTATACAAGTAAAGGTGGTAAAAAGTACTACATAACTTTTATTGACGACTTTTCTAGATTCACTAGAGTTTACTTGTTAGCACATAAAGATGAATCTGAAAGCATGTTCATCAGGTATAAGAATGAAGTTGAAAATCAACTAGATAGAAAGATTAAAAGGTTGAGGAAAGATAGAGGAGGTGAGTATAATGTGTTATCTTTACAAAGGTTTTGTGAAGATAATAGAATTATACATGAGTTCACACCACCTTACACTACTCAATCTAACGGAGTCGCTGAAAGGAAAAATAGTACGTTTAAGGATATGATGAATGCCATGCTTATAAGTTCAGGTTTGCCTAACAATATGTGGGGAGAGGCAATCCTTTCGGCATGTCATATCTTGAATAGAATCCCGCATAAGAAGACCAATAAAACTCCTTATGAACTTTTGAAAAGTTATGCACCCAACTTGAATTATTTCAAAGTGTGGGGGTGTTTAGCCAAGGTTGGTATTTCGGAATTCAAAAGGAGTAAAATCGGTCCTAAAACTAATGATTGTGTTTTCATAGGGTATGCTCAAAATAGTGCTGCATATAGATTCATGTTAGTGGATAATGGTTCTATCATTGAATCTAAGAATGCTGAGTTTTTTGAGCATATTTTTCCTATGAAGAAAGAGTCATTGGTTAGTTCGGATTATGAAAGAGGAGAGTCTAGCAAAAGGTCTAATAATGATACTCCTCCTAGAAGAAGTAAGAGGAAAAGAGTAGAAAAGTCTTTTGGAGATGACTTTGTCACTGCATTCATTTTAGAAAATGATCCTACTACGTATCAAGAAGCGATTATGTCCATAAACTCTAAGTTTTGGAAAGAAGCTATTAATAGCGTACTTGAGTCTATACTTAGTAATAATACTTGGGAACTCGTAGACTTGCCTAGAGGTTGTAAACCTATCAGTTGTAAGTGGGTCTTTAGAAAGAAACTAAAGGCAGACGGTACAATTGATAAGTTTAAAGCTAGGCTTGTAGCTAAGGGATTTACCCAGCAGGAAGGAATAGATTTCTTTGATACATATTCACCAGTTGCTAGGATAACATCTATTAGGGTGTTAATAGCGTTAGCTTCCATTTATAAATTAGTTGTACATCAAATGGATGTTAAAACAGCATTTTTAAATGGAGATTTAGAAGAAGAAATTTACATGAAACAACCCGAAGGGATGATTACTAAAGGCCAAGAACACAAGGTTTGTAGGTTGAAGAAATCCTTGTATGGTTTAAAACAATCGCCTAAGCAATGGCATTAGAAATTTGATAGTACCATGTTAACTAATGGATATGTTGTAAATGAAAGTGATAGATGCATTTATAGTAAATTTGAAAATCTTGACGGTGTTATTGTTTGTTTATATGTGGATGATCTATTAATCTTTGGCACAAGTCTTGATGTTGTGAATAGTAATGAATCGTTTTTATCCTCTGTTTTTGAAATAAAAGATATGGGAAAACAAATTTAATACTTGTTCTAAGACTAATAGAGAAATGTGGGGGTTATATGCTTTCTCAATCTCATTATGTTGAAAATATTTTGAGAAAGTTTAATCATTTTGATGTCAAACCTATCAGTACTCCATATGATGCTTCCATAAGATTGGAAAACAATAAACATGATAGTGTTTGTCAATGTGAGTATGCTAAAATCATTGGTAGTGTCATGTACCTTATGAATTGCACTAGACCAGATATTGCATATTCTGTAAATCGATTAGCTAGATATACTCATAGTCCGAGTAAAGAGCATTGGGATGCCTTGAAACGATTATTGAGATATCTAAGGGGAACTATGGACTTAGGACTTACCTTTACTGGAAGTCCTGCTGTCTTAGAAGGTTATTGTGATGCTAATTGGGTCACAGATAACGATGAAATAAACTCCACCAGGGGTATGTATTTACTTTGGGTGGTGGTGCCATTTCATGTAAAGCTAAATCAACAATGGAATCAGAATTTGTTGCTTTAGAACTTGCTTGTTCAAAGGTGGAATGGTTAAGGAATTTACTTGTTGATATTCCTTTGTGGACTAAGCCTATGCCTTCCGTGTTTGTTCATTGTGATTCACAGGCGGCTATTGCTCGATCAAGGAACAAAATATACAATGGAAAGAGCCGACACATCTGTTTGAGGCATAACATTGTGCATGATTTGATTAGTTCTGGGGTGGTCAACTTGGAATGCATAAAGACCAAGTTAAACCTTGCAAATCCCTTAACTAAAGGTTTGAACCGAAAAATGGTTCTGAGGACATCGAGAGGAATGAGACTTGATCCGTTGGATGTGAATTCTCTATGACAGGAACCCAACTTGCTATTAGTAGAGATCCTATAAACGGAGTTCAATGTGGTAAGAACACGTCATAGAAGATTTCTATAAAGTACTATCGTATTTGTCCTTTCCTATGTTGATATATATGGATAGTACTGACTGCATGTTTGAGAGTGAGATTTAAGAGTCTTAATGGATGATTCATAGCCATTATAAATGGTGGTGTGTTGTAGTACACACTTGATGAATATCACCTATATAAGTGTGGAAGTGGGGCCGCTTTCTATGAGAGCCTGGAAAACTCTCTAGAGCGCTTATTAATTCTGGGATTGGGTGCAGGGCCATTAATGCACCACACCGCGAACTTGTATGAAGTTAGATATTGGCATGTCATTCGTATGTTCATATAAACAATAGTGAAATAAGTGGTTCAAGACGATTGTCACTCTATTACCATTTACATAACTTCGAATTGTACTACTGGACAGTTCAAGACGTTTGTCACTGCTCCGCTATGTGTCATTATCTTCGTTTGATAGAGAAGAAATTCGTTGACTATCGTATGGAAGGCTTATGTATAAGTTTGGATCATGTGGGGGATTGTTGGAAAAGTACGTCAAAGTACTCTTTCTTAATGCTCCAAACTTATATAAAGCTCATATGAGGTTGTTTGAGAGTTTGAAGTGATGTAAGGAACACTTTAATCTTGAAATAGGTCACTTGGATCAATCCATGTCTAGGCTGGATCGAAACAAGTGAATGCTGGAATAAAGTTAACTGTTCTGGAGGACTTGGATCGATCAATGTAGGAGGCATCGATCGATCGATATGGTATGTTGCAGTTCTGGAAGCATTCTGTCCAACAAAGATCGATCACATCGATCGATCTATGTGACATCAATCGATCGATGTAAGACAGAATGATAAGTGTAAGTCTCTGTCCGACTTCGATCGATCACATCGATTAATCGAAGTGACATCGATTGATCGATGTGCCAACGGACAGAACTTTTCACTTTGAGTTGCATCTTTTGGTCCAAGAATCATCTCTCTTCGCCTATGAACAGTAATCAATGGATCTTGGAAGTTGAAATGAGGTTGAGACTGGTTTCAAAAAGGGTTTTCTAACACACCCCGAGATCTATATATATGTGATCTTGGTATCTTCAACATATACAATTCATTCTTGCAAAAACTAAGTGAAAACTCTCAGCATTCTTCTTCATTTCCTTCTTCTCTTTTACTATCTTCAACAAGCAAGTTCAATCTTTCTCCTCTAGAGCAAAGGGAAGGAAGATAGCCGTTATATCATGGGAAGCATTTGCTTGAAGACTACCTTTCTCTTTGGTAGGAGCAAAATTGCTTTAAGTACAGTGACAATTAGTCGCGTCTCGGCTCTGTTTTCTCGTGGTTTCCATGTTCTCATTCCATATTTCTAACAACATTAAACCAGAAACAAGTTCCCTTCTCACCGAGTTCCTTCTTCACGATGGCTATCTCTCCACCCATCAGCCGAACCTTATTCATGGCCAGAAGAAGGAAAAAAAGTCAGATCGTATATTAATCAACATCACAAATAAGTTGATTTTCAAAGACTTTGGCGAAGCTAATTTTTTTCATCAATAGAAAAAAAATCAAATGACTAGGCGAAAGAGAGAGACAGAGAGTAAGAGTGAATGTACCAAAGACTGCACAATGCCAAGGCCTAAACCAGATCCTTCTTGACTAAGAGATGTATCTTTGACATGAATGTAGTTCTCAAATTCAGCTTTGTGCTTTTCTTTTGGAATTCCTTTCCCAATGTCCTTCACTTCAAATATAAACTCCATGACATATTCATATTGTTGGAGATTACTCACGGCTTCTAAGTCACTATATGATCCCTCACTTGGCAAGATGAAACAAGGCGTGCATGTAAGTGACTTATTCCACTTTGGGGTGAGTATCATATTTGGAAAACTAGGCTTCTGGGCAGTAACTTTGACAGAAAAATATCCTTCAAATGTAAACTTAACAGCATTGCTAAGTTGCATATTATATGTTTAAGCTTCACACGATCACCTTTAACTCGTGGATATTTTCGGATGGAGACATCATTTGGGTCCAGCAAGACATCTATTCCTTTCTTCATGCCAATAGGATGAAGCAAATCTACAGAATCTTCAAGAAGTTGTTCCAAGTCAAACTCTTCTTCTTCAAGTTGCAGCTTGCCAACTTCAATCTTGCTTTCATCCAAAAATAGAGTTCAAAATTCCTTGACAGTAAAGTTGCTACAAATGTCAAGAATTGATTCATTTATAGTTATAAGATTCAAAGATAGAAAAAAAAAGAGTAGACTGACGTGTAAGATCCTTTGCACAAGATGTTGCTTGCAATAAATTTGTCTCCATGTCTCATCTTGGGGCAACCTTTACATGACATATCTCTATCAAACCAATGATACTAGCTAGCAAAGTGCGAATATCATGGCTACCACTAGATAAGGCTACACTTTTGTTCATACTCTTTCTTTCAGCTTGTTGACTCGCTTCGATTTTGTTTATAAGGGCGGTGCAAAGATGCATTTCCCTTCTAGCATAACCAACATTTACAGAAGTGAAGACCAAAATCGCAACTACAATGGCTGCCACTATAACCTTGAGAAACACAAATGCGCTGTCAAGTCCTTTATAAGGTAGGGCCAGAACATACACCTAAAATGCAAGAAGAAGAGTAAAACTTCACAAATAAACATACTATACTCCTTTTAAAAAAATTCCAATCCGTAATTGCTCATTTCATATGAAGGATTATCATACCGATGGGATTCCAAAAAAAACAACTGATGAGCAGTAGAAAACATAATTCATCTTCTCCACTTCCAAAACTTCTCCTCCCTGGAAGCCATCATTTGGTAAACACGAAACATTACCAGCAAAGTGTTGTAGAGAAAAAGGGGTTTGAGTGATTTCAAAATACATGATTTAAACGTGTTACAAAGAAATGCATGACATATTGCATAAAACTTGTCTTATATAGTTCATATATAATATTGTCGTACTAACAAGCCATGAAGCTTTAAAGCTTACATCAAATGGCAAACATTTGTTGTGTTTGAACTATTTTCAGGTGCCACCATTAATGAACTAAACTAGTTCATTAAGTGAAGTACTTAGTTAATTAAACTAAGTAGTTCATTAAAGGAAGCAATATTTAGAAAAGGCACAAAGGCAACAAGGTGAAGAAAGGAAAGTCTTTCACTCTCCTCTCCACACATATATCACACGCCATTATCATATATATATTTATATATATATATATATTCAGATTTTTTTTGAAAAAGGCACATACACATTTATTCCAACGTATTACCGACACGTTATATATTTTACGTACGTACGTTAACGTCACACCACTATAATTAACTCATATTTATGAGCATATTCAGGTCTTATATCATATGATATAAGTCATGGTGATGACAAATGTAATACGACATGTTAAAAGGTTCTAAACCGAAAATTGTCGTATCGGGCGAATACCGAAACTTCGCCAACGTGTCACGTAATTGCCATAAATATATGGCCAGCCCCTACACTTCAAAAATAGCCATAAATTTCGTGGCTTTGATGATATGAACAGCCATAAAATCATTCTATGTTGGCACACACAAATCACCCCACATTAAGGCCAATTTGTGGAGATTCCAATTTCAATTTTGTCACATGGTTAAGCGCCACTTTAAGATCATCTAAGTGATGAATATTAAAGTTTAATTTATGTATATTATGTGTAACATAATATATATAAAATGTGCAAAAAATTGGAATTCAATTAGAGAAAAATAGGATAATCGATAAACGTCGAAAATTCGGTTTTCTACGTACACGACACATGGAACGTTTTTGGCACATCATATAACATGTATCTAGACACTTTTTACATATTTCATACATCTCAAAGTGTTCTAAAAAATTCAATTAAGGGCTGATTGGAATATACCATGTGTGTATTATTAAATGTGCACTATTTTACAAAGTTTGCAAAAATAAAATTCAGCACATGGACAAATCTATTTCACACGCCTAGACCAGATGAGTTGGAGCATATTTGGAGCTTTGTTGGCATCTTGATTGGTCAAGCATAAAGCATACAATTTTGATGACATAAAGGAAGGAGCTACACAAGGTAACATTCCAAACTTATGTCACATTTGTAACACATGCTGAAAATTTCAGCATGTGCATGTAGGCTGGCGTTTTTAACATCATTATGAGCCATATTTTGTTGTCTTGATTAAGGTGGAATGATTGAAAGACAATATGGAAGTGTTTTGAATATTCTATGGATACAAATAAGGTGATATTTTCAAATATCACACATGCTGAAAATTTCACCGTGTGTGGATGTATAGTGGCCGAAATATTGGCCTCATTGGTGTCCAATTGTTATTCCATAAATAATAAGAATATCGTATACTAAATGGTGATTGAATTATTCTTTGATTTCTTGGATTAAATAAACGTAAAATAGGCAATATTTTGAATAAAAGGTGAATGTTACACATGCTGAAATTTCAGCATGTGCAATACTCATTATGGCCGAAATTTTGCATGCCTTCATGGAGTTATTTACCTAGCTAATTTTGGATGATAATCTTGTGAATTATGGTAATCATTTTATGATGATTTTGGCACATGTTTTAAGTGTTATTCTCAGATTTTTCTAGTCATCAAGTGATGACAACATCCAACCAATCAATGAGTGCCAAATAAGCAAGAGCTTAATGATCATCTAATGAGGAGATGCCAAGTAAGCAAAGACATGTCACAATGGTGCCATATACTCTTCCAAGGACTTAGAAGATAATTTTCAAGAGTGGGAGAGCATCCAAGGGGTGCGGCCATATTGATAAAAAGGAAGGAAGAAGAGCAAAACAAAAACAAGAACAAGCCTTGAAAATTCCAAGATCAAAAACGTTTAGCATCTTCTTTTCTACACTCTCTTTCTTTCTTCTCTCTAAAAGCCTATTGTACTTACGTTCATATACTTGAATAGGCTTCATATAGTCCACCACATATTCTTTATCATTGTAAAAGATTGATCAAGGTGTGATCAATCTTGCACTTGCAAGGTGGTGGTGTTCGTGACAATTGTATTCTCATACAAGGTTTGTAAAGGGTTGGAGTTGGTGTGTAACTCCATCAACCCTGTGGTAAGGTGTTACTTTGTGTTGTGTGTTTAGTGCTAACCGAGGAAGGTGTCCTCGAAGACTGGAGTAGGTCGTTTATAACCGAACCAGTATAAAATTCTTGGTGTCATTTACTTTCAGCACTTACTTTCAGTTTTAGCAATGTTTAGTTTTTTGATCACGTTCGTAAAAATAGTAAACGAATTTCAAAAATTACGAAACTTTCTAGAATCATAGCCACACGTCTTAAGGTTAATTTGGAACAAGTTTCAACCCTTTTGGACAAGTATAAATCATCCAAACGTCCAAAGTTCTGAGACTAGTGCAGTCTGATTTTTAGGCTTGTAAAAGTTGAGACTTTGATCGTATTTGACTAACTTCCCAAAAGAATTTTTCAAAACTATTTCAACCCATTTAAATAAAAGTAATAAGGGGTTAGTATTTAAATTTTCATACCATTTGGAGTTGCGTACAAATATGAATTAATTTTCCAAATCAGTCTACTGTTTCTGGCAGATTTGTGCAATCTAACCACCAACAAATGTTCAAGGGGTTAGAGGTTGAATTTAAATCTGAAATGTTTAGGAGACACTCATAACATCTGAGGATAAGTTCGATCCAAATTTCAGAATTTTTGAAGACTTGCAACCTAGTTTTCAAAACGTTTTAAAACTAGTCCTGAAAACAGAAACTGTTTTCAGAAGTTGGGTTTTTGGTTTAAAACTATTTAAAAAATCACATTTTCCGCACCCACTATTCAATCCCCCCTTCTAGTGGTGTCTTGCAGATCCTACAAGTGGTATCAGAGCGTAGGAACATTCACATTTATTCCAACGATCTACGTGAGATGGCAACTACAAACTTCAAAACTGAACAAGAAGTTATGTCCAGTTAAAGGCCTCCTCTCTTTGACGGTGAGTCTTTCATTCAATGGAAATTAAGAATGAAACTTTTTCTTATGGCAATTGATATTGATCTTTGGTCAATTATAGAAGATGGTCCATTTGTTCCATCAAAGTTATCCACTGTAGATGGAGTCACACTAGAGATCGTTAAGCCTAGACAAGAGTATACTATTGAGGATAAAAAGAGACTAAGCATGAATGCTAGGGCTATGCAGTTACTTTTAAATGGACTAAGTAAAAGTGAATCCAGTTATGTTTCAAATTGTTCTAGTGCGCAAGAAATGTGGAGAATACTTGAAATAAAACACGAAGGCACTAGTCAAGTAAAAGAGTTCAAGATCAACATGCTTATATCCACACTCGAGTCATTTAAATTATTGCCTAATGAATCTATCGTTGATATGGATCTTCGCTTGACTAACATTTACAATTCTCTTGAGTCTCTTGGCAAAGCCTTTACTATGTAGGAAAAGGTACAAAAGGTCTTGCGAAGCCTTCCATCCGAGTGGGACCCTAAAGTAACGGCAATAGAAGAAAGCAAAGAAACTAATTCAATCAAGATGGAAGAATTAATTGGATCACTTAAGGTTTATGAGAACAAACTCACCATAAGGAAATCAGAATCATCAAAACAAGGTAAAGCTATCGCATTTAAATCAAATGAATACGTCTCTACTTCGTCCAATCACGTAGAAGATAGTGATTCTGAATCAGATAACGATGATTTAATTTTATTGGCTAAATGCTTAAGAAAATTCATGAGAAAGTCGTTTAGAAACAAGAATAAGTCTACTTCGACTAAAAGAAATAAGAACAAGACAAACGACAAGGATGTTAAATGTTATGAATGCGGTAAACTTGGACATCTATCATATGACTGCCCAAATAAAGAAAAGCAAACAAACAAATATCCTGACAAGGATCGGAACAAGAATAGACTCGTCTCAGAACCTAAGCAAATGAAACGAGCTCTCAAAGCCTCCACTTGGAGTGATACATCGGATTCCGAGACTGAAACAGAAGAGGAGACTGCACAAGTACGCTTTGTGTCCAAAGCATCAAACGAGGTATCATCTGACTCTGATTCTGACTATGAGCCTTCTTATGATGATCTTTTTAGTCAGTACTTAGAATTGCATAAATTCACTAAGACTCTCGCGAAAGAAAAAAAGCGATTAATTGAAGAAAAGAAACTGTTAGAATCTTCTAACGAGAATCTTGTCTCTCAATTAAACGATTCAAAAGAAGAGTCATCATGTATCATTACAGCATTAAAGACAGAGATCTCATCATTAGCCACGCAAAATAATGAAATGAAATCCGAGATTTCAAGTTTGAAATCAAGGAATATGGATTTAAGGAAAATGATGAAACAATTCGATACAGGATCTAACATGCTAGAGCGTATTATCTTATCACAAAAGCATGATAGTGATAAAACAAGTTTAGGATACATTTAAACAAATGAAGTATCTATTAAACCAACCAAGTTTGTAGTGTCTAAGAAAGTAGACACCCCAAAACAAAAAACGGCGTCTAAGATGACGCAAAGACCCCCTCCCCCTCCTCACGCTTTACTTCTTCCTCATATCATGCGAAATACGATTTTGTGCCATATAGATATGAGAAGAAACAAGTGATGCATACACGACATTCATTTCATCCATCAAGATCACGCACTATGCACATTAACACAAAAACATATCAAAAACGTCCTACATATAATGAGTATAAAGGAGTTCTTGGCCAAAGGCCTAAAGTGCACTCACCACATGTCTACTACATTACACCTTTATCTGCATTCTTGCCATTTGCTAGACCGAGAAGGATCACCCAAGTATGGGTACCGAAAGGTACTTTTACTAAGAGGTGAATAACTAACTCGTAAGGACCCAAAATTAAAAGGGTACCTAAATCATTTTTGTACATTGCAGGGAACCCACACATCAAAAGATACATCAATCAAATGGTTCCTTGACAGTGGTTGCTCGAGGCACATGACGGGTGACCCGAGCCTATTCACAAAATTAAAGAAGGTCACAAAAAGCGGATCTATGACCTTTGGAGACAACAACGAAGGCAAGATCATCGGAAAAGGTACAATTGGAAACCCAAGCACTCTTCAAATCTCCAACTTCTTTTTGGTAAGTAACTTATCTTATAATCTTCTTAGCATTTCGCAATTCATTGACAATGGTTTTGATGTGTGTTTTACTCACCCATATTGCAATATAATAAATAAAAATGGAGAAACAGTCTTAAAAGGAAAATGGGAAGGAAACATTTTTACGCTTTCAATGGATGATATGTTAGACGCTAAGGTTAAGTGTTTCATGTCAAATAAACCTAACGTAAATTTGTGTCATAGACGTTTAGGACATATTGGCATTTCTACATTAGAAAAGCTCCAACGAAAGAACCTAATACGAGGATTGCCTTTACTTGATTTAGACAACTTTCAGTTGTGTGAATCTTGTATAAAAGGCAAACAAACACGTGAATCACTAAAACCCAAAAATGAAATAAGCACGACTAGAGTCTTAGAATTACAACACATTGATATATTTGGTCCTAGTCGCACTACGAGTCTTGGTGGGCATCACTATGTTTGTGTGATTGTTGATGATTTTTCTCGTTATACTTGGACTTTGTTTCTTGCACATAAGGATGATAGTGCTATTGAAATTGCTAAAATGATAAAACAACTTGAAAATCAATATGGCGTTAATGTGAAAAAGATAAGAAGCGATAGAGGTGCTGAATTTAAAAATAAGGACATGATTTCATTTTGCGAAGAAAAAGGAATTAAACACGAGTTTTCGCCACCTAGAACTCCACAATTAAATGGAGTAGTAGAAAGAAAGAATAGGACATTACAAGAAATTGCTAGAACTATGTTGTGCGAAAATAAATTGCCTAGATTTTTGTGGGCGGAAGCTGTAAACTGTGCATGCTACATAGTAAATCGCTTATCCATTAGAAAGAAAATAAATAAGACGCCTTATGAGATATTAAATGATCGCATGCCTAAAATTGACTATTTTCGTGTGTTTGGATGCAAATGTTTTGTTTTAAATACAAAAGACAATTTAGATAAATTTGAATCTAAATCAATTGAATGCATCTTTGTTGGATATTCTGTAAATTCGAAAGCATATAGGTGTGATGATCCTCTCACTAGACAAATTCTAGAATCTATTCATGTGAAATTTAATGAATTTCGTGAGATTGATAAAGATAAAGAATATGATGATGATTTTGAATTGAAACCCGTGTTGAATGATGATGATGGCACGTTTGATATGTATGATATGCATGATACAGTAGAAATGCATGATCACTTAGAAATGCATGAGAACGTAGAAAATAATCAACCAAGATGGCATAGAGATCACCCACACGATCTCATCATAGGCGATATCACACACGGTGTGCGTCCACGTAGAAGAATAAATCCGGAAGAAATAAATCAATTTCATGCTATGGTTTCCGAAATTGAACCTAAAAATGTGCATGATGCTTTGAGTGATTCTTCTTGGATTGATGCTATGCATGACGAACTTAATCAATTTGTTAGAAATGACGTATGGGATTTAGTGCCACGACCACAAGATAAGACCATAATAGGCACAAAGTGGGTGTTTAGAAATAAAATGAATGAAGAAGGAAAAGTTATTAGAAATAAAGCTAGACTTGTAACACAATGCTATAATCAAGAAGAAGGAATTGATTATGATGAAACATTTGCACCCGTAGCACGTTTAGAAGCTATATGACTTTTACTTGCCATTGCTTGCATGAAAGATTTTAAACTGTATCAAATGGACGTGAAAAGTGCATTCTTAAATGGATTTATACAAGAAGAGGTATACGTGAAACAACCACCCAGTTTTAAAGATTTGAAACATCCCGATCACGTGTACAAATTAAAGAAGGCACTATACGGACTAAAGCAAGCACCTAGAGCATGGTATGATCGTTTTGCTACTTTCCTATTAGAAAATGGTTTCAAAAGAGGTACTATAGATAGTACATTATTTTTGAAACAAGATAAATCAGATTTACTTATTATTCAAATTTGCGTTGATGACATTATTTTTGGCTCTACTTCGCATAAACTTGTAGAAGATTTTGAAAATTGCATGAAATCCGAATTTGAAATGTCTATGATTGGCGAATTGAACTACTTTCTTGGTTTGCAGATTAAACAAACGAGTAAAGGCATCCACATAAGCCAAGTCAAATATATAACTGATATGATTAAATAGTTCAATTTTGAGAATTTAAAACCATCCCCCACCCCTATGAGTGTCACTACTAAATTGGATAAAGATGAACATGGTAAGAATTTTGATAATGCCTTGTATAGATCTATGATTGGCTCTTTGTTATATCTTACTGCTAGTAGTAGGCCGGATATCATGTTCAGTGTATGTATGTGTGCACGTTTTCAAAGTCAACCTAATGTGTCTCACTATAATGCGGTAAAAAGAATATTCCGATATATTAAGGACACACCCACCTTTGTCATTTGGTATTATAAAATTGTGACTTTAATTTGCATGCCTACACTGACGCTGATTACGGTGGATGTAAGATAGATAGAAAAAGCACGAGTGGCACTTGCCAATTTATAGGAAACTCCCTTATTTCATGGTTTTCCAAAAAGCAAGCAAGCGTAGCTTTATCCACTACTGAAGCTGAGTACATGACACTTAGTCTTTGTTGCACACAATTATTATGGATAAAACAACAACTTTCAGACTTTGGTATTACAGTAAATAAAATTCCTATATATTGTGATAGTATGAATGCAATTAACCTATCTAAGAACCCCGTGTTACACTCTAAGGCCAAGCATATAGAAGTACGCTATCACTTTCTTCGTGATCACATAAATAATGGTGATATTGTCATAGATCACGTATGCACAGAGGCACAAGTAGCGGATATCTTCACTAAAGCCTTAAGTAAAGCCACGTACGAAAATCTTCGTTCTAAATTAGGCATGATTTCTACTGATTTGATTTGATTATCTTTCCATATTTACATGCATATTTTGCTTGACTTTCCAAAATAAAGGGAGAGAGAATGCATGATTTAAGGGAGAGAGAAACTGATTGCAAAAATTAAGGGGGAGCGAGAAACTGATTGCATAAATTAAGGGGGAGCGATTTGAAATTTGAAATTCAAATTTTGAATTTATGCATGATTAAAGGAGGAGCGATAAGATTTAAATCATGAATGTAGGTTATTTTGAAAATCATCAAAAGGGGGAGATTGTAGAGAAAAAGGGGTTTGAGTGATTTCAAAATACATTATTTAAACGTGTTACAAAGAAATGCATGACATATTGCATAAAACTTGCCTTATATAGTTCATATATAATGTTGTCGTACTAACGAGCCATGAAGCTTTAAAGCTTACATCAAATGGCAAACATTTGTTGTGTTTGACTATTTTCAGGTGCCACCATTAATGAACTAAACTAGTTCATTAAGTGAAGTACTTAGTCAATTAAACCAAGTAGTTCATTAAAGGAAGCAATATTTGGAAAATGCACAAAGGCAACAAGGTGAAGAAAGGAAAGTCTTCCACTCTCCTCTCCACACATATATCACACGCCATTACCATATATATATATATATATATATATATATATATATATATATTCAGATTTTTTTTGAAAAAGGCACATACACATTTATTCCAACGTACTACCGACACGTTATATATTTTATGTACGTACGTTAACGTCACACCACTATAATTAACTCATATTTATGAGCATATTCAGGTCTTATATCATATGATATAAGTCATGGTGATGAAAAATTTAATACGACACGTTAAAAGGTTCTAAACCGAAAATTGTCGCATCGGGCGAATACCAAAACTTCGCCAACGTGTCACGTACTTGCCATAAATAGATGGCCAGCCCTTACACTTCAAAAATAGCCATAAATTTTGTGGCTTACATGGTATGTGCAGCCATAAAATCATTCCATGTTGGCACACACAAATCACCCCCACATTAAGGCCAATTTGTGGAGATTCCAATTTCAATTTTGTCACATGGTTTAGGCGCCACTTTAAGATCACCTAAGTAATGAATATTAAAGTTTAATTTATGTATATTATGTGTAACATAATATATATAACATGTGCAAAAAATTGGAATTTAATTAGAGAAAAATCGGGTAATCGATAAACGTCGAAAATTCGATTTTCTACGTACACGACACATGGAACGTTTTTGGCACATCATATAACATGTATCTAGACACTTTTCACATATTTCATACATCTCAAAGTGTTCTAGAAAATTCAATTAAGGGCTGATTGGAATATATCATGTGTGTATTATTAAATGTGCACTATTTTACAAAGTTTTGCAAAAATAAAATTCAGCACATGTACAAATCTATTTCACACGCCTAGACCAGCTGAGTTGGAGCATATGTAGAGGTTCGTTGGCATCTTGATTGGTCAAGAATAAAGCATACAATGTTGATGACATAAAGGAAGGATCTACATAAGGTAACAGTTCAAACTTATGTCATATTTGTAACACATGCTGAAAATTTCAGCATGTGCATGTAGGCCGGTATTTTTAACATCATTATGAGCCATATTTTGTTGTATTGATTAAGGTGGAATGATTGGAAGACAATATGAAAGTGCTTTGAATATTCTATGGAAACAAACAAGGTGATATTTTCAAATATCACACATGCTGAAAATTTCAGCATCTGTGGATGTATAGTGGCCGAAATATTGGTGTCCAATTGTTATTCCATAAATGATAAGAATATCGTATACTAAATGATGATTGAATTATTCTTTGATTTCTTTGATTAAATAAATGTAAAATAGGCAATATTTTGAATAAAAGGTGAATGTTACACATGCTGAAATTTCAACATGTGCAAGACTCATTATGGCTGAAATTTTGCATGCCTTCTTGGAGTTATTTGCCTAGCTAATTTTGGGTGATAATCTTGTGAATTATGGTAATCATTTTATGATGATTTTGGCACATGTTTTTTTAGAGAAAAAGGGGTTTGAGTGATTTCGAAATACATGATTTAAATGTGCATGACAACGTATATGACATAAATGTATGCATGACATATTACATATAACTTGCCTTATATAGTTCATATATAATGTTGCCGTACTAACGAGCCATGAAGCATTAAAGCTGACATCAAATGGCAAACATTTGTCGTGTTTGTACTATTTTCAGGTGCCACCATTAATGAACAACTAGTTCATTAAGTGAAGTACTTAGTTAATTATACTAAGTAGTTCATTAAAGGAAGCAACATTTGGACAATGCACAAAGGCAACAAGATGAAGAAAGGAAAGTTTCTTCCTCCTCCTCTCATCATATATACACGCATATATATACATAAATATATATATTTTCAGATTTTTTGGAAAATGCACATACACACATATTCCAACATACTACCGACAAGTTATATATTTTACGTACGTATGTTAACGTCACACTACCATAATTAACTCATATTTATGAGTATATTCAGGTCTTATATCATATGATATAAGTCATGGTGATGAAAAATTAAATACGACACGTTAAAAGGTTCTAAACCGACAATTGTCGTATCGGACGAATACCGAAACTTCGCCAACATGTCACATACTTGCCATAAATAGATGGCCATCCCCTACACTTCAAAAATACTCATAATTTTCGTGGGTTTGATGTTATTTCCAGCCATAAAATCATTTCATGTTGGCACACACAAATCACCCCACATTAAGGCCAAATTGTGGAGATTCCAATTTCAATTTTGTCACATGTATATGGCGCAACTTTAAGACCAGCCAAGTGTTGAATATTAAAGTTTAATTTATGTATATTATGTGTAACATAATATATATAACATGTGCAAAAATTTGGAACTTAATTAGAGAAAAATCGGGTAATCGATAAACGTCGAAAATTTGATTTTCTACGTACACGACACATGGAACGTTTTTGGCACATCATATAACATGTATATAGACACTTTTCACATATTTCATACATCTCAAAGTGTTCTAGAAAATTCAATTAAGGGCTGATTGGAATATACAATGTGTGTATTATTAAATGTGCACTATTTTACAAAGTTTTGCAAAAATAAAATTCAGCACATGTACAAATCTATTTCACACGCCTAGACCAGCTGAGTTGGAGCATATGTAGAGGTTTGTCGGCATCTTGATTGGTCAAGAATAAAGCATACAATGTTGATGACATAAAGGAAGGAGCTACATAAGGTAACAGTTCAAACTTATGTCACATTTGTAACACATGCTGAAAATTTCAGCATGTGCATGTAGGCTGGTATTTTTAACATCATTATGAGGCATATTTTGTTGTATTGATCAAGGTGGAATGATTGGAAGACAATATGGAAGTGTTTTGAATATTCTATGGAAACAAATAAGGTGATATTTTCAAATATCACACATGCTGAAAATTTCAGCATCTGTGGATGTATAGTGGCCGAAATATTGGTGTCCAATTGTTATTCCATAAATGATAAGAATATCGTATACTAAATGGTGATTGAATTATTCTTTGATTTCTTGGATTAAATAAATGTAAAATAGGCAATATTTTGAATAAAAGGTGAATTTTACACATGCTGAAATTTCAGCATATGCAAGACTCATTATGGCCAAAATTTTGCATGCCTTCTTGGAGTTATTTGCCCAGCTAATTTTGGGTGATAATCTTGTGAATTATGGTAATCATTTTATGATGATTTTGGCACATGTTTTTGTAGAGAAAAAGGGGTTTGAGTGATTTCAAAATGCATGATTTAAATGTGCATGACAACGTACATGACATAAACGTATGCATGACATATTACATATAACTTGCCTTTTATAGTTCATATATAATGTTGTCGTACTAACAAGCCATGAAGCATTAAAGCTTACATCAAATGGCAAACATTTGTTGTGTTTGTACTATTTTCAGGTGCCACCATTAATGAACAACTAGTTCATTAAGTGAAGTACTTAGTTAATTAAACTAAGTAGTTCATTAAAGGAAGCAACATTTGGACAATGCACAAAGGCAACAAGATGAAGAAAGGAAAGTTTCCTCCTCCTCCTCTCATCATATATACACGCATATATATATACATAAATATATATATTTTCATACTTTTTGAAAAATGCACATCCACACATATTCTAACATACTACCGACACGTTATATATTTTATGTACGTATGTTAACGTCACACCACCATACTTAACTCATATTTATGAGTATATTCAGGCCTTATATCATATGATATAAATCATGGTGATGACAAATTAAATACGACATGTTAAAAGGTTCTAAACCGACAATTGTCGTATCGGACGAATACCGAAACTTCGCCAACGTATCACGTACTTGCCATAAATAGATGGCCATCCCCTACACTTCAAAAATACTCATAATTTTCGTGGGTTTGATGTTATTTCCAGCCATAAAATCATTCCATGTTGGCACACACAAACCACCCCACATTAAGGCTAAATTGTGGAGATTCCAATTTCAATTTTGTCACATGTATATGGCCCAACTTTAAGACCAGCCAAGTGTTGAATATTAAAGTTTAATTTATGTATATTATGTTTAACATAATATATATAACATGTGCAAAAAGTTGGAACTTAATTAGAGAAAAATCGGGTAATCGATAAACATCAAAAATTCGGTTTTCTACGTACACAACACATGGAACGTTTTTGGCACATGATACGACATGTATCTAGACACTTTTTACATATGTCATACATCTTAAAGTATTCTACAAAATTAAATTAAGGGCTGATTGATATATACCATGTGTGTATTATTAAATGTGCACTATTTTACAAAGTTTGCAAAAATAAAATTCCGCACATGTATCTACACATTATAAACACCTATACAAGCTTGATGGAGCCTATGTGGAGCCTTGTTGGCATATTGATTGATCAATAATCAAGCATACAATGTTGGTGACATAAAGAAAGAAGCTACAAAAGGTTATGTTTCAAATTTTATCTTATTTGTAACACATGTTGAAAATTTCAGCATGTGGATTATAGGCTGACCGAAATTCCTATCATTATGGCCTATATTTTGTGTCTTGAAACATGTGATTAGTTGGAAGACGAATTGGAATTAATTTGAATAAGATATGAAAGTAAAATTGTGATATCTTGAATATCACACATGCTGAAAAATTTCAGCATGTGTGTGAATGTACCTAGGCTGATTTTTTGGCCATGTAATTGTCCAATTTTATTTTCAAAATTGATGAGAATATTGTATACTAATTGGTAATTTATTTTTAAGAGATAAATCAAAGAAAACATGGTAATAATTTGAAATGAACACCCATGTATCACATGCTGAAATTTCAGCATGTAAAGTTCTCATTATGGCCGATTTTCTCACCCTTTTTGGAGAAATATTATCTTACTTAATTTATGTGATGATCTTGGAAGTTATTGTAATTGTTTTATGGTGATTTTGGCACATGTTTTTAGTGAAATTCTCAGATTTTCCTAGTCATCAAGTGATGACAACATTCAACCAATCAATGAGTGCCAAGTAAGCAAGAGTCAAATGATCATCCAATGAGGAGGTGCCAAGTAAGCAAGAACATGTCACAATGATGCCACATATTCTCCCAAGGACTTAGAAGATAATTTTCAAGAGGAGAAGGACTAAAGGGGGGCGGCAAAAACATGTTAAAAAGGCAAGGAAGAAGAACAAAACAAGAACAAGTCTTGCAATTCAAGAGATCAAAAACGCGTAGCTCTTCTTCTTCTACACTCTCTTTCTTTCTTCTTCCTAAAAGCCTATTGTACTTATATTCATATACTTGAATAGGCTTCTCTTAGACCACCACATATTCTTTATCTTTGTAAAAGATTGATCAAGGTGTGATCAATCTTCAATCTTGCAAGGTGGTGGTGTTCGTGTGCATTGTATTCATCATACAAGGTTTGTAAAGGGTTAGAGTTGGTGTGTAACTCCATCAACCCTGTGGTAAGGTGTTTCTGTGTTATGTGATTAGTGTGAACCGAGGAAGGTGTTCCTCGAAGACTGGAGTAAGTTGTTTATAACCGAACCAGTATAAAATTCTTGGTGTCATTTACTTTCAGCACTTATATTCTGTTTCAGCACTGTTTATCATTTTTGATTACGTTTGTAAAAATAGTAAACGTTTTTCAAAAATTACGAAACTTTCCAGAATCATAGCCACACCTCTTAAGGTTGATTTGGCATAAGTTTCAACTCTTTTGGACAAGTATAAGTCAACCAAACGTCCAAAGTTCTTAGACTAATGCAGTCTGATTTTCAGGCTCGCAAAGGTTGAGACTTTGATCGTATTTGATTAATTGCCCAAAGACATTTTTCAAAACTGTTTCAACACACTTAAATATAACATATAAGGGGTTAGTGGTTAAAATTTCAGAGTATTTGGAGTTGCGTACAAATAGGAATAAATTTTTCAAATCAGTCTACCGTTTTTGGCAGATTCGCGCAATCTGATCACCAACTAATTCTCAAGGGGTTAGAGGTTGAATTTAAATCTGAAATTTTTAGCAGACAATCATAACATCTGAGGATAAGTTCTCTCCAAATTTCAGAATTTTTGAAGACCTGCAACCTAGTTTTCAAAACGTTTTAAAACTGGTTCTGAAAACAGAAACTGTTTTCAGAAGTTGGGTTTTTGGTTCAAACTAATTTTAAAAACCGCATTTTCCGCACCCACTATTCAACCCCCCCTCCTTCTAGTGGTGCCTTGCAGATCCTACATTTTTAAGTGTTATTCTCAGATTTGTCTTGTCATCAAGTGATGACAACATCCAACCAATCAATGAGTGCCAAGTAAGCAAGAGCTTAATGATCATCCCATGAGGAGATGTCAAGTAATCAAAGACATGTCACAGTGATGCCATATACTCTTCCAAGGACTTAGAAGATAATTTTCAAGAGTGGGAGAGCATCCAAGGGGGGCGGCCATATTGATAAAAAGGAAGGAAGAAGACCAAAACAAAAACAAGAACAAGTCTTGCAAATTCCAAGATCAAAAACGTTTAGCATCTTCTTTTCTACACTCTCTTTCTTTCTTCTCTCTAAAAGTCTATTGTACTTACATTCATATACATGAATAGGCTTCATATAGTCTACCACATATTCTTTATCATTATAAAAGATTGATCAAGGTGTGATCAATCTTGCACTTGCGAGGTGGTGGTGTTCGTGACAATTGTATTCTCATACAAGGTTTGTATAGGGTTGGAGTTGGTGTGTAACTCCATCAACCCTGTGGTGAGGTGTTACTTTGTGTTGTGTGTTTAGTACTAACCGAGGAAGGTGTCCTCAAAGACTGGAGTAGGTTGTTTATAACCGAACCAGTATAAAATTCTTGGTGTCATTTACTTTCAGCACTTACTTTCAGTTTCAGCATTGTTTATCGTTTTTGATCACGTACGTAAAAATAGTAAACGAATTTCAAAAATTACGAAACTTTTCAGAATCATAGTCACACGTCTTAAGGTTAATTTGGCACAAGTTGTAACCCTTTTGAACAAGTATAAGTCATCCAAACGTCCAAAGATCTGAGACTAGTGCAGTCTGATTTTCAGGCTTGCAAAGGTTGAGACTTTGATCGTATTTGACTAACTTTCCAAAAGAATTTTTCAAAACTGTTTCAACCCATTTAAATACAACTAATACGGGGTTTGTATTTAAATTTTCAGAGCATTTGGAATTGCGTACAAATACGAATTAATTTTTCAAATCAGTCTACCGTTTCTGACAGATTTGCGCAATCTGACCACCAACAAATTTTCAAGTGGTTAGAGGTTGAATTTAAATCTGAAATTTTTAGGAGACACTCATAACATCTGAGGCTAAGTTTTCTCCAAATGTCAGAATTTTTGAAGACCTGCAACCTAGTTTTCAAAACGTTTTAAAACTAGTCCTGAAAACAGAAACTGTTTTCAGAAGTTTTGTTTTTGGTTTAAAACTATTTTAAAAACCACATTTTCCGCACCCACTATTCAACCTCCCCCCTTCAGTGGTGCCTTGCAGATCCTACAAGTATAACTTATCGTACTCCACATTGAACATGTGTATTGAGTCATTATTTCATGTGAACACAACGCGGGTATTTTGGATCCCAGAACTGAGAACTGAACCATCATTAGCAGCCAGATACAAACTCCCATCAAAAGCAGCTAGGCCTGCTGTCATGTATTTGATTAATGGATTCACTTGAAAACCAAGAGTTAAAATTCTTTCTCTTTCACTAATCGCAATTATATTTAGTAAAACACGTTCTTGATCACTGCCCCACCTAAATCCTAAAGAAGAGTACACATTTTTCCTCTTTAATGCTTCTTGGAAACATCTTACAGTGATAACTGTGGAGACATAAGTCCTCAATGCTTCTCCATATAACTCCCCTGAGTCTCGATATACCTGTTGAGTGTATAGAGTATAATCCCCAGTGGAGTTCATAAAGAATGGAGATGACATATTAGATACACCGCAAAATAGTTATCTTCTTTCGCATAGAATGAGAAGAATAATCCATCGAGTGCGATATATGAAACTTGATAAAGGTGGGGTATTGTTAACAAGGCTTGGAACATCATAGGAGCCACCTGATTAATTCATCACAAATGTCACAAATTTATCAACTTTTTTTTCTTTCTACTTATATTCAAACAATGTTGTAGTAAGAAAGTAGAGCAATCTGAGTTTGTATTCAGTTTGATTTGAAATTGATGATCTTGGAAGTGTTTCAAGATCTGAAGTTGATTGATTTAGATGGCATAACAAAAGTAGCAGTTTCATTTGTTCTTGATAGGAGGTCTTGATGGACAAGATGAGTGATTGCGTTTGCTTCATCTTCAATTCTGTGAACTTTGGTAATCCATAATGGAATCAAGAAAGCAGGAAGAAGCAGCACAATGCACGACTGCATAAGAAAGACTAATAATCAGAACTCAATAAATGTTAAAACAATAAAATTAAAGAACATTATGTGCATGTGAAATAAAATAAAATAAAGAAAACAAGAGGTGCATGCCTTGGAATTATTATTATTATGAGTACTTATGGTTACAATTATTATTACATTGTTTAGAATACTAATTTTTTATGGAGAAATGAAGGGTGTTTACCGGCAAACTATTGAAAACGAATCTTTACAATTTACGAGTCTTGAAAATTCTATAAATAATGGCTATAAATAAATATACAAATCTAGAATAAGAAATTTACTTTGGAAAACTTTAGATTTAACTAAACGAAGCAATATAGAATGCGACAGGGTGCAACATAATAAATGAGCCAACCTTCATCTTGTTGACCTCACAACAAGGCTTCATTTGCGTTTTACTAGAAAGAGAAGTCAAAAATTAATAAGACATTATCAAATATGTAAAACATTAAAATACATCAAGAAAAAAAGAAAAGGAGAAGAAGATATTGATTTATAATTCATATTAAGATCAACCATACGTGACCTTTTTTTTTATTTTTCGTTGAATGATATCTATCTAACAATATAAATTATTAAATGATCTAAAAGTGAACCAATATTATCGTTATTTATCAATAAAATAGACAAATTAAATAAGACATGAGTCCTTTCTGCTTTGAACAAATCCACAACACACGTTATATTAGTAAACAAATAATTATTAAGAAGACAAATGGTTACATATGGACTATAACAAAGCTATTAGCTAAACATAAGCCGCCCACTGTAACAAGGTATTCTTCAAAAATATGGATAAAAGGATTTCACTAGATGTACAAAAGGATTCATAAACAATGTTAAAATCTAAGATAGAAATTCTTCTTTGTTTTTCTCAAAAAGAAGGAATTATTCCTCTAGCGTTTGGAAATCCACATGCGATTTTTCTATCTACTACTCAAAAGAACATAAAACCGAAGAAACAATAACAGATTCTTCAAAAGTGTAACCACATTGACAATACAACACCATCACCCTATTACCCTATTACCTTTAGAGGCTACCGCCTATAGCGGGTGAAATCATATTGACAAGAAAATACAAAAACATTGTCCTTTGTTTTTGTCCTAGAGGCAAGAAGAGTTGATATTTCTGTTGGGAATCCCTCTTAGTTGGAGAGTCCCTATGTTTGGACTCAAAGAAATTATTACATTGAAGAGTTCCAACAAAGGAAGTTAGAATGGGTTGTTTGGTTCTCCAAGAATGACTATTGCTTGGAAGACTTTAGGAAGGCCTTGTGCATTGAAAAGGCACAAGATGGAGCACTATAAATGGAGGTGATGTGTGGAACAATTGTAAGAGAAAACAAGAAGAGAAGAAGAAAAATAAGAGAGACAAAATACAAGTGAGGAAGAGTGAATTTCGTAGGTGCTGGGCAGTCTGTCAGCCTCTAGGAAAATTGCATTTTCTGAGTATTGCACCGTTGGATTGTCACCAAGTTTTGACAAATTATTCCCAAGATACAGTAGTACATTCTGAACGGTGGAGATGTATTTTGAGGAGTCTAGGTGAGTCCGATTGCTGCATTCCCGAGACTGAAATTTTCTGCCTGAAAATTTCAGCTTTGTGTTTTTGTCCTTCTCTTGTATCTTGTTGTGTTCCAAGATTTTTTGGTTGATCTTGATGATGTCGTATTCCTTTAGCTGAGCCTAGAGAGACTTGGTTTTACCGATTATTGACTATAGTGGAGATCGTTTAAGTGGCCTACGTGTCCCGTGGTTTTTTTACTCCTACTTTGGGAGGTTTTTCCACGCTAAAAATTGTTGGTGTTCTTGTTCGTGTTTCCATTAGATTATATCTCTATAGTTGCTATATTTTAGAAGAGACTATTTTCTATTCCCCTGTGCTATCGTGGAGGTTCTCTTGACTGTGTGCAACTATGGAAGTGAACGCATCCAGGATGGTAAGTTTGAATGGCTCCAACTATAATGTTTGGAAAGGAAAGATGTAAGATTTGTTCTATGTCAAAGGCTTTCATGTTCCGGTTTTCTCTGCCGAGAAGCCCGAAGGAAAAATTGATGAAGAATGAAACCTGCTGCACAGACAAGTTCGTGGATACATCCGCCAATGGGTCGATGATAATGTATTGAATCATGTAAGCAAGGTGTCTAATACAAGAACCCTCTTGACAGCCCTGGAGGAGTTATATGCTAAGAAGACGGGGAACAATAAGCTATTTCTAATCAAGCAGGTGATGTCTTTGAAGTATGATGATGGTTTATCAATGGCTGATCACCTGAATGCTTTTCAGGAAATTATGAATCAATTGGCGACGATGGGAATAAGCTTTGATGATGAGATACAAGCTTTGTGGCTTCTTGGCACTCTGCCAAATTCATGGGAAACATTCCGGACGTCGTTATCTAATTCTGCTCTGAATGGTGTTCTCATGATAGAATCGGCTAAGAGTGTCGTTCTTAGTGAAGAAATGAGGCGCAAGTCTCTTGGCCCCTCTTCTCATTCAGAGGTGCTGGTCACTGAATCACGGGAGAGAATTCAGAGAAAGACTCAGAATAACCATGGTGCGTCAAGAGGGAAGAGTCAAAACCAAGCTTCGGACAGTCGTGACAAGTCTCGTGGGGGTTCCAACAAACGGTCAAATATAGAGTGCAATTACTGTGGTTTGAAAGGTCACATCCGAAAGCATTGCCAAAAGCTGAAAAGAGAAATCAGAGACAAGAGTAACCACAATGATGTCAAGAAAGAAGGTACCAACAATGATGATATTGCCGTTGTTGATGATTTCTTCATTATTTGTGATGATTGTGTAGAAAGTGTTAATATATCATCTGAAGAGGTGGATTGGGTGATTGATAGTGGTGCTTCTACACATGCTACCTTTCAGCGTGATCTTTTCACAACCTATGAGGTTGGTGATTTTGGAGTAGTACGTATGGGAAATAGAGGACAATCAAGCGTTGTCGGAATGAGGAATATTTATGTTTTGACTAGTAATGGAACTACACTAGTTCTCAAGGATGTGAAGCATATTCCCGATCTTCAGTTCAACCTCTTGTCCGTTGGAAAGCTAAATGATGATGGATATTGCATTTCATTTCTGGGTAATGAATGAAAATTGAAAAAGGGTTCAATGTTGCTTGCGAGAGGAAAGAAGTGCTCAAATTTGTACGTTGCCAAATTTGGGATTTCCAAGTATTACATGAATACTTGTGAGAATGATAGCTCCTCGGAATTATGGCACCAGCGTTAGGGTCATATGAGTGAAAAGGGATTGAGCATCCTGGCCAAGAAGAATGTATTATCCGGTGTTTTCAATGCAAGATTGAAGCAGTATCCGTATTGTTTGGCTGGAAAGCAAAGACGTGTGTCCTTCAAGTCCTCCGAACCAAAAAGAAAACAGGAGGTAGACTTGGTCCATTCTGATGTTTGTCGACCGATGAAGACCCGGTCACTTGGCAGTGCTTATTATTTTGTGACATTTATTGATGATTATTCTCGGAAGATTTGGGCCTATACCTTGAAGTCAAAAGACCAGGTGCTTGACACATTCAAGTCCTTTCAAGCATCAATTGAAAGAGAGACAGGAAAGAAGCTCAAGTGTATCCGAACGGATAACAGGGGAGAATATATTGGTCCGTTCGATGAGTATTGCCGAAGCCAAGGTATACGTCACCAAAAGTCTCCTCCGAAGACACCGCAGTTGAATGGGCTGGCTGAAAGAATGAATAGAACCTTGGTTGAAAGGGTGAGATGTTTGCTATCTCAGTCAAGGTTGCCGAAGAACTTCTGGGGTGAAGCATTGAATATAGTAGTGCACGTGATGAATCTTACACCTTGTGTGCCTTTGAAGTTTGATGTTCCAAACCGTGTTTGGAGTGGAAAAGATGTCTTTTATGACCATCTTCGGGTGTTTGGTTGTCTTGCTTATATGCACATTCCAAAAGATGAGAGATCAAAACTTGATGGCAAGACAAAGAAATGTGTATTTGCGGGTTACGGACTTGATGAGTTCTGCCATCGTTTCTTTGATCTGGTTGCCAGAAAGCTTGTTCGTAGTCGAGATGTTGTGTTTATGGAGGATTACACCATCGATGATATTGAGAAGGCTGAGAAAGAAATTCCTGCTCATGTAGATGAAGAATTGGTCGGTGATCAACCAACTACAACTGCTCCCACACCAAATGCTGTAGTTGATGAGCCTGATGAGAATCAAGGTGCTGAGAATGAAGTCTATCCTGAAGAAGAGATGGCTGAGCGGCCTGCTGATGCTGCTGACTTAAGACGGTCTACCCGTGACAGAAGACCTTCCGTTCCTTACCTCCCGAACGAGTATGTATTTCTTACCGATGGTGGAGAGCCTGAAAGTTTTCAAGAAGATTTGGGTACCAAGCTATTCGAGCTTGAGAAGATTCATACGGATGAAAATGGCTCCGACGTGTTGACAAAAGTTTTGTCAAGAGGAAAGTTTGAGTTTTGCTGCATGGCTTCCGGATTGATGCCATCCTCCAACTAGTCGGTCGGGGAAGTTTGTTGAGAATTCCTCCTAGTTGGAGAGGCCCTGTGTTTGGAGTCAAAGAAATTATTACATTGAAGAGTTCCAACAAAGCAAGTTGGAATGGTTTGTTTGGTTCTCCAAGAATGATTATTGCTTGGAAGATTTTAGGAAGGCCTTGTGCATTGAAAAGGCACAAGATGGAGCACTATAAATGGAGGTGATGTATGGAACAATTGTAAGAGAGAACAAGAAGAGAAGAAGAAAAATAAGAGAGACAAAATACAAGTGAGGAAGAATGAATTTCGTAGGTGCTGGGCAGTTTGTCAGCCTCTGGAAAAATTGCATTTTCCGAGTATTTCACCGTTGGTCTCACAAAATTTTGAAAAATTATTTCCAAGACACAGTAGTAAATTCTGAACGGTGGAGAATCCTATCCTTATAATCTTTCTTGATTAACTTCCAATTGTATACTTTTGTTTCTAACAAGCGTTGTTAACATAGATCAAGTTCAACGCACACCCTCGTCATACTAGGTCTCAACCATTTAGCAAGTGCCTCATCTAGTTTCAGTGGAGAACCCACAGTAAGCGCCAATGAGAAAAAGACTCTCTTACCAAACTAATGCACTGCAGATTATGGAGAGAAATTAAAACGGGAACAACAGTAGGTTCCTGATCAACATGAAAATCCAGAGATGACTTAAGAATCTGCAAATGAAAAACATGAACCAAACGCCTTTCACTCAAAGATGGGCGAATTCCTTCTCTAAACTCGACTCTATCAGAACATATTTGGTGTATAAGAAACCCACTGCTACAAGGCCCTTCAAACCAACAGATTCGGAAGGTTCCGCAGAGAGGTTTTTTTATTGTATATATTATGACAACAGACAAATATACATGTATATTTACACATATACATACAGACACACACGCATACATAGAGTCACATAGATATATGCATACATATATATACATACATATATAAAAAAATATATGCATATGTGTGTACAGGACTCGTCAAAGCAGTATCCTGATCTCACGTCTTTGTTCAAACCATGCTCCTATCCTTATAACCCATCTGTCTTTTTGAAATTTTGTCAATTTCCATAGAAAAATAAAAGAAAGTGAAAGTAGTGTCGTTTAATATGGCATCGCTTCACATGTGGTTGTGCTTATACCTCTCGCTTATTTAACTTCAATTGAGATTTTTCATAGTACAAAGAAACTCATCACCGCCTTCATCTTGAAGTGAAAAAGACCCTAGATAATGGAGTTGGAAGAGAGGGGATACTGTTTCAGTCTATCTGATTGGTCAAACTATCTAAAGAGTATGCTTTGAATATATATACACGTATATATACATCTACATACATATACATCTACGTACAATATATATACATATATATATATATGTATATATATTCATACAGCATCTTCCTTTAACATTATATGTCACAACACCAATAACTTAACTAGAGATATAGTTGACACAAGAATAAATATCAAGTTATTCTTGCTCCCCTCAATAATAGTCTCTTGGTTTCTCCACTAACCCAAATCAGCAATAACATCAAGACCAATCAATAAAATTAAGAATAGGTAAATTTTTAAAATCATGTAAAGTCAAAACATATCCAACTAATTTAATATATGTGTGTGTGCATATACACAAATATATACACAAACATATATATACACACACAGACACACACATATAGACATGTACATATACATATACATATATATATATACATATATATACACACACACAACAACAACAACAACATCACCCTATCGACTTAGAGGCTCCCACCTACGGCGGGGTATGAGAGGGTCGGATGTACGCAACCATACCATTTGTTAGAAAGACACAGAGGTTGTTTCCCGATGACCCATAATGATGCTTCAAGTTATGTCGATCAACTGCTACCTCACAATATACACACACATATACATATATACATACATATATATATATATGTGTGTGTGTGTGCGTGTGTGTTTTTGTGTGTGTGTATATTTCTTTGTGTATCTAACTAATTATATATATATATGTGTGTGTGTGTGTGTGTGTGTGTATGTGTGGGTGTATGTATGTTGAGTGTGTGTGAGTGTGTCTAGACACACACATACATACACACACACATATATACATATATATACATATCGGTGTCACTAATTTTCGTGTTATTTCTCTTTTGCATGGATACACGACGACTGGATTCTCGGAGATCAAATGATTCCTCTCGTTACTCATATGCAAGATTAAGTCCTATCTGGCCACTTCACTCGGCGGATTTTACTTGGTTTCCAACACTCTTTTCACTGTCTGGAACTCCAATCCTGCCAACAAATTATTCATGGAGATCAGTGAATGATGTATTTAGATCATAATATATCTTGACAATTCATTTGTGTAAGCATTCCAATTATATAAAATGTACGCCTTTTCTTTTGCCAAGGTTTTGTCCACAAAGGTGGTTTTAATTGGCAAGGTTTTAATGCGGTACATCATATATGATTGGAGGTTAACAATTATTCGTTCTTTGCACTCGCTTTATTCATATGACGACTCTGTATGTACTATGGTATTCCTCCGCCTGAAGTGAGGCCTGAATAAATATATTTTCCTTCAAAAAAATCAATATAATATATGAATGTATATACGTATGCTTCCCTCTGTTTATGTCTCCTATTCATGCTTGACGCACTCTCATGTTTCATTTGTACATGGACAGACTCACCTCTTCAGAATTTTTCTCCTGCTGACGCTTTTGTTTTCGGAGACTTCTACATCATTTTTGCTCTATGTATGATCTGTGGCTTGTTGTAATGATCATTTTCCACTGTAATGTCTATCAACACTCCAAACATATAAATATGTACGCTTTTTCCTTCGCCAAGGTTTCATCCACGAGGGTGGTTTTACTTGGCAAGATTTTAATGCGGCATATCATATATGGTTTGGATGTTGATAACCTCCAATTTCTTTATGCGTTATACTGTTTTCGATGTAATAAGGTTTTCCTCCGCCATAAGTGAGGCCTTCTATTAATAAAAAGCCTCTTTCAAAAAAAAACATATATGTATAACACACATATATATATGTGTGTGTATATACATATATATAAATTGGAAGGACGTACGGTACCGTCTGGTATTTTATTAATAATAAACCCTCACTCGTGGTGGAGGAATACTGTGGTTACAATATAATCCTGTTTCCTACGGGAGACTCTCCCAATAAGCAGAAGAAAAAACCAATGTATATGTACATAAATAAATGTAATAAGCGAAGTAATCAGTATATGATTAATAGAAAGTAAGTAGTGTGTCGTTGGATCCACCTCTCAGTTGAAAGATCCAGATACATACATACACACACACACACACACACACATATATATATACATACATACATCAGATATATATATATATATCGATTGTATGTATATATATATGCATATGTATTTCTCTCTTTTTAGGCTTGAACGCATAATGGAATTTGAAGTCATTTCCTCACACCATCGGTTAGTTAGTTAATCACTTATTAGCTAGAAGACTGCGACATGGAGGATGTGAGTGGGAGTTGTTAATCACTTATTTTGTTATATACAAAAAAATTTCAATTTCGTTATTTTTTTTCTCATTTTATTACAAACTTCAAAATGTAAAAGTTTCAGTCGATTATTTATGTTAACATATAAAAAATTCATCAGTGTAACTTATAAAATATAAATTCATGCATTTATAAATTTTCATTAGTTAAATCAATTACATGCACATAAAAGGTTTATGCATGTCTATCTTTGATGAGTTAGGTTTATACATATCTTATATGTGACGAAGTCGGATTTTCATCAAAGGATAAGAGATGATCCGCAGGGTAATACCATGAACATTTTATGGGTCTACTTACGAAATAATCCCAAAGAACTACGGGAAAAGGACAACAATAGAGGTCATAAGACTACTGTCCTGGGAAAAAAACCCTCTATGCTCAAGTCAATCATAGACATAGGCATAGCGGTTGACTGGAAGGATTTTAAAAGGTGGAACAACCTGTTTGGTTTTTCTCAGCTATGTCGGACAGCTGTGTGTTCGTGTTTTTCTTCTTTCTTAGAACTTGCTTCATTTCTTTTTCCTCTTTCTGCTCTCCTCTTGATGTGTTCAGAGTAAAGCTGTAAATGGACCAAGCCGTTCGGTTGTTCGGCTCGAGCTCGAGCTCGAGCTCGGCTCGGATAAAAGGTTAATGAACAGAGTTTGAACACCTTTTTTTGTTCGAACTCGGTAAGTGGTGCCGTTTGTTTAAGGTGTTTGGCTCGTTAATATTGTTCGTGAGTTAAACGAACCAAGCTTGAACAATTAAATATGTTTGTTTAAATAAATGAACAAGCTCGGCTCGTTTGCTAAGTTAAATGAACCGATCTTGAACAACGCAATACTCGGCTCGTTGGGCTCGTTCACCGCCCTAGTTCAGAGTAGCCAATGCATGTGTTGAGCTGGTGGACGAGCGTCGCATGTCCTGTCTGCACTAGCGGGAGGTGTCTACATGCTAGCCATGTGGAACCAAGTGTCAGGACGCCTGGCTGGAAATGACAGATGACAGATGCCTGCTTGGGCGGCGTGGCTGAGCAGAGAGGCAGTCCTTATAATGCTGAGGCAGAGCTTATGGGGGCAATGGTGCTCGGACAGACTGATAACTGAGGCGGCTGGGCTGACATGCCTCATAAGGCCTAGGTAGAGCCTACAGAGTGTTAAAACTTAAAAGACTCTATGGCCGAGCAGACATGTGACTGAGAAGGATGACTGGATATCTGTTCTATCAAGTAACGTTGTCTGTTTATAGACTAGCCCAGATACGCTTGTCGTTACTTGAGGCGAAATTTTAGCCCATCAATGTGGTTTTGGTTTTTGAGTTTTTCTTTTAAAGATTTATTGGTTCGGTTTTAAATCCCTAATTGCTTTTTGTTGTGAAATGCTCACGAATATACCTCGCCCCCAAAAGTTATTTCTTCGAGTTCTCGACAAGATCAGTCATGAAGATACAAATTTTGTTCAATTTTCGACTAGAATGAATCGGACATCCTTTAATCCAACAAATTCACTGTTCATCGTAGCTTAAATGTGTCTAATTTTGCCAAGATGCCACAAGTTGTCAGGATTCACTTCACAGACAACGACGCCACAGATTCTTCCAGCGATGAAGATGACCGGCAGCTGGGGAATCCTTGCTTACGGCTAATGAAGAAGCACGTGAATGAGATTATAATCGAAAAGCAGCAGTCTTCCAGTACCCCGGCGATTGAGAATCAGAAGCCGGAGAAGAATTGCAAAAAGCCGAAACGGGACATTGCTGGGAAATTGAATGATGTTGCTCTGGTGGGCGAATTTAGGAAGTTCCGTGGAGTGAGGCAGCGGCCGTGGGGGAGATGGGCGGCGGAGATTCGAGACCCAGCGAGGAAAACTAGGGTTTGGCTAGGTACTTATGACACGCGGAGGAAGCCGCCATGGTTTACGACAGAGCAGCGATTCAAATACGAGGTCCAAATGCTTTGACTAACTTTATTCGGCCGCTGGAAAGAGCGGCGGAGGTGTCTTCGTTGTCGCCGACTAGGGAAGTTAACGGCCACTCAGTGTGTGGGTATTGACTCCGGGAAATGTGTTTTGAATCTGTTTTAGTTTTCTAATTACATATGTAATTAGTAGTATAACTTTAACATCTAATTTTCCATATGTTTTTGTGAAAAAAAACTATAATGTAGCGCTAGTTGATTCTTATTTTTGGTATTTTAAAATATGAATTATTGTATAGTCTATACAGTATTTTTATTTTAGGTTAAAAACACATGCCTCTTTTATATCCAAAAAAGGTGTAGGTGTTTTCATTTTAAGTTAAAACACATGCATCTTGTATATCCAAAAAAGGGAAATTTCTAAAGAGTATTATATTTTTTAACTTATTTCACAAATAAAATAGGGCATCACTAGCAATAGCGCTTAAGACGTTTTAAGACGTCGTTATTATTGGCACTTAAAAGACACCTCTAATGATGCATTAGAGCAAAATTGCTATGAGGAATCAAAACGACTCACCAAAACAATTGTCTCTCAGACGCCATCAGCAATGGTACCTTAGACACCTTAAGCACCATTAGCAGTACCATCTTAGGCAAAATATGGCTTCAGATAACCATTTCTGCAACCTTAAACACTAACCCTAAATCCTAAACGCAACAATAAACATAAACCTTAACTCTAAATCTAATCCTAAACCATAAGCCTTAAACCCTAAATCATAACCCTTACCTTAACCATAACCACATTTCAGGTTTAAGGTTTAGGGTTTAAAGTTTAGAGCTAGGTCTATAGTTTAGTGTTGCAAAAGTGGTTATCTGAAACAACATTTGGCCTCGCTTATGGCGCCTAAGATGTCTATGGCGCCATTGTTAATGGCATTAAGGGAAATTGATTTCGGTGAATGGTTTTGATTTCCCAACGCAGTTCTGACGCCTTAGAGGTATCTCTAATGGCACTTTATAGTGTCTTAGGCGCCACTACCTTATTTTGAAATTTCTCCAAAACATACTCTATATGTAAAATAAGTTATAAAAACTAACATTTTTTGAAATTCCTCCGGAAAAGGTATAGGTCCTCCCAAAGATGATCCTCCGAAATAGAGGAAGTCAAAAGGTAAGATAGCGTTCAGAACCAAATATAGTTACAAATCACTATATTTTAAAGAAATTTACTAGAATTTTAACTCAGTTTTCTCCATCTTTATTTTTACTACAGAGAAAAATATCTTTTGACAAAAATAGCAAGCTTATTTGTAAAAACCGGTGAGCTTATATTAAAAAGCGCATTTTAAGTATTCAAATGAATACCATATTAAATATTTTATTCTACCTACAACGACTTTTATTGCATAGAACTTATTAAATACATAATTTAAATACAATGAATCCATACACAGTTTAAAATATATGATTCAAATCTCAACTATAATATGGTTCTAAATGTACCTTAAGTATCTTTAAATTTTAGTAAACAAACGTATTACTTGGCATGGCAGGGAGAGGTGAATATGAAAATTTCTTCATGTTAGTTACCTGATGGAATTGAAGTGGTGGCATTATAGTCTTGATTTGAATGCTATGCGTATTAATTGATATCATCTGAATAAACATGACATGATTTCATTCAATATGATTAAAGATGTGACAGAAATTAGAATAGAAAATCTATCATACCATTTTTTTTTTATGAAGGTAAAATTTTATTAATGGACTCCTCACTTATGGTGGAGGAAAAAAAACCATATTACATGATGAAGTCATCGAATGAAAAATTTGGGTACAAAAAAGATATAATGTCCAATCTCCAATCATATATGATATGCTGCATTAAAACATTGCCAAGTAAAACCACCCTTGTGGATAAAACCTTGGCGAAGGAAAAAGCGTACATATTTATATGATTAGAATGTTGATATATTGTAAGATACATAAAAAAATGAATGATAAAGCCGGATGCCGCTGCATAAGAGTCTTCATGAGGTAGTTTGCGCCAGTGTTGTGTCGTCAATGCATTTCCACGTCCATTGATGTTTTGGTCATCAGTGGCCCTCAGCCACAGTCGAAATATTTGCCAAGCAAACGAGAAGCAAGCATTAGAATTGGAGAATAACATCCGATGTAGATGAGTAAGCATGTACAAAAAGTACATACCAACGTTGCCTGTATTCGTGTTGAATACAGACAACCACTCAGAGACGATGAGCAGGATCATGAGAGTCCAAAATAGTCCAGCAGGAAAATACTCCATAGCAGAAGTGCCTCGGAACAATGTCAGCCCATTACATGCATGACGAAAAAATGGTGTGGAGCAGGACAAAACTTAAATATAAAGAATAGAGTAGTGTACCCGTACTGCCTGCATCATGGAGATGATACAAGCAGTTATATAAGCGTTAGCCATGTCCATCCCGCAAATATGGAGTGGAGAAGTCAGTGAGAAGGCAGCCTCTAGCCACTGGTGGGAGGTCTCATAAAGCAGTGAAACGGTTGAAACTGGGGTTTTGCATAGCATACGCTGCAAGATGATGTGCTGCAACATTTGTTTCCCGTGGAACGTAAGATAGATCAGAATTCGTAATGTGCAAGAATAGCCGTAGCTGTTGCAATTCGTTTCCCAGGTCTCCTGTATGTATGGAACGATTGCCTAGCATATGTACTACTAACATGCAGTCTGTCTCAATAAGAAGGCTCGTATGACCAAAGGAAAAATATATAACCGAATATAGTATAGCTTGCAGCTCTGCTCTCAAAGGAGTCAATTTAGGTAGCGTAAACGCTATCGCCATTGGTAGTGTACCCAAAGAATTACGCCAAATGGCCCCTGCCGCCGATTTTGTCCTTCCAGTCGAGGCATCTACATTCAGTTTTAATCTGCTCGATGGTGGTGGATGTCATCGCACTATTATTAGTCTGCGTGATCGTATAGGCAGAAACAAGCCGAGAGACACCAAACTTGGTAACGTGGAGGCAAAGCGTTTTCCAGATACTGTAGCGCACCAACTGTATATATCCATGCGCATTCTTTCAGCAAGCCTGTGGTAGCTATATGTTTCCTGGCCAAAAGTAATACCTGCATATTCTTTCCATATGTTCCAGCAGATTACATGAGGAATGACAACCTACAGTTGCCCTCGCATCGACGAAGAAGAAGATTGTATCCACCAATTCATAATATGAGAACGAAAGGAGACAATTGAGTATGTTGGACCACCCACAAGCGAGCTGTAATTTTGCCAAATTAAAGCAATCATAGGGCAGTGCACAAATAAGTGACTGATGTCACTTGATGCATTACGACAAAACGGGCATTGAGAAGGTAACGAAAGCACAAAGTTCTTCAAGTTTTCTGGTAATGGCAATGCCCCATAATATAATTTCCACAAGAAGACCTTAGAAGCATTCGGAATACCTTGCCACCAAATGTACCTGCAGCTGCGTAGAGCTGCCCTCTGCTGACGATATTCCTCATACGCATTCCGAAAAGTAAATTGTCCGTTTTGGTCTGGGAGCCACTGTGTTCCTGTGTGTCCACGCACCACTCTCTCTTGGCAAAAAACGTGAGCCCTGCAAATTCGTTTCCAGACTGATGTATCATAGAGTAGAGGATGGTAGTGATTCCGCCTACCATATTTTTGTTGCATATATGATGCCCAAAGCGTTGAACCTTGCTGATATACCCACCAAATTTTACAATCAAATGCACGTTGTAATGAATACAACGATCGAACTCCAATACCGCCCTCTGATGTAGGAAAACATAGATCACGCCAAGATCTCCAGTGATGTTTGCCCGCCCAAAAGAAATTAGACATCTTTTTCTCTAGCTCTTTTATAATGCTAGATGGCAATTTAGAAACAGCTAGTATATGCAGTGGGATTGATGAGAGGGTAGATTTTATAAGCGTGAGCCGTCCAGCTGCATTTAGTAGTTTTGCGGACCATCCCTGTAGCCGTGCGTCAAAATGTTGAAGAATAGTTTGGCAGTGAAGATTACGACATATTCCTTTATGAATTGGAGCTCCTAGGTATCTCATTAGCAAAGAAGAGAGCCGCATGCCGAGGATGTTTGAAATATGCTGTCCATTCTGATTGCGTCCGACTATGACCATGCTTTTTCGAAAGTTTACCTTCTGTCCAGAAGCTTGTTGATATATTTGTAGAAAAGCAATGAATCTCCGCAAATTTCTTGATGTTGCACTTAAGAAAATGAGTAAATCATCGGCATAACCCAAGTGAGAGGGTGTTTCTATTCTACCATCCTTGAATCCACAGATTATGCTATTGTCTGCCAATGACTTTAAACCGCGACTAAATCCTTCCGAAGCTAGTATGAACAAAATGGGGGATAAGGGGTCACCCTCCTTGACACCACGGCCAGGACTAAAAGACCCGCTTGGTTTACCATTTATTAGAACCGAGCATTTTTTGGCTGCCAGATTATTGAGTATAAGACGGACAAAGAAAGGATGAAAGCCCATTTTCAATATTAAAAGTCAAAGATAGTCCCAGCTTACTCTATCAAATGCTTTGGCCATATCTAGTTTGACAATTGCCCGACCTCCCCGCTGAGGTTTATCTATTATGTGTACCATTTCCTTAGCCATTAAGATCTGTTCGGATATACCCCTCCCAGGCATAAATCCAGACTGCTCTGCTGAAATCAGTTTGGGTAGAAGTGGTGCTAGGCGCGTAGAAATGAGACGCGTGACCACCTTCAAAATGAAATTTGTGAGACATATTGGACGGAAGTCTGCAAAAGTTTCGGGTGCAGGTACCTTTGGGATCAATATGATTAAGGATGCTGCCATGGGCACTGGCATTCTGATGCCAATAAAAAACTCCTGTATGGCTTTGAGAATATCAGATTGTATAATATCCCAACAGGCTCTATAAAATTTACCGTTGTAACCGTCCGGACCTGCAACGCTTGTTAGGCTTAGTGCCCATACTGCTTGTTTGACTTCTAAAAGTTGCGGTATCACAATCAACATTTCATTATCTGCAGACGTGATCAATGGTGAGATATACTGCAAGATTTCAGTTGTATATGCCACGGGCTCCGCTTGAAAATATGTTGTATAAAAAGAAACTGCCTCAGCCTGTATATCTGCGTCTTGATCACACTCTAGACCATTGATAGATTTAATCCGACTTATGCGTTGCTTTCGACGTTTATCCATGACTATATTATGAAAATATGCTTTGTTTGCGTCTCCGTCCTGTATCCAGTTTATTCTTGCCTTTTGTTGCCAAAACTGACATACTCGAGATTGAGCTAGTTGCAATTTTGCTTTAGCCAGATGATAAGACTGACGATTAATATCCGTGGGGTTGGCATCATATGTTGTCTCCGCTTGAACAGCGGACGATTCTGCATCAGCAACCGAATCAAAAATGTTACCAAAGACTGTTTTGTTCCATTGACGCAGATCACGCTTTAATTGCTGCAGCTTGTTATAAAGTCCTCGCATACCACCCGTCATAGGATAGGAGTTCCATGTATGTCGAGTAAATTGCATAAAATCCGGATGAGTAAGCCAAACATCTAAAAAACGAAAAGAGCATGGTCCCAACACAGTAGAATCACGGCATGTAAGTAGCAATGGTGCATGGTCTGATGTGGCACGATTTAGGTGTTGAACGAGAAGGGTATCAAACCAATCTTGAACCGTTGGTGAACATAAGAATCTATCCAGCCGTCTACTTACTTTTCCAAGACCACGTCCATTAGTCCAAGTGTATTTTGAGCCTTGATAGGGCAATTCCATCAGACCAGATGTACTGATCCACTGAGCAAAGTCTGTGGTCTGATGTACTGAATGTGCTGTTGCTCCATGATGTTCATCTAAAGATGCAAATGTATTAAAGTCTCCCCCTACAAGCCAAGGATGTTGAATATTTTGTGAGAAATCTACTAATGATGACCATATTTCTCTACGTGCAATCATGGTGTGTGGGCCATATACCGCTGTAAACCAAAAATGCTGTCCAGAAGGCATCCATTTAAAACAGAAGGAGATGAAGCGATGCCCAGGTCTGAAGTCAAATTGGTGCAGTATAGACGAAGACCAAAAAACTAGATATTATGATCCGATGAAACGGCTGCTTAGGCAAAGCCTAGCTTTAGTCTGTAATGTTGTAATTTTGTGTCAGGCAATTTTGGTTCAATTATTACAAGCAAGTGTATATGATGCTTTCACACCAAATAGTGCACACGTTGATAGGAGGTGCGCAAACCCCTCATATTCCATGTTAAGCAATTCATCTTGGAGACGTAGGCTCCATGTTTGACGAGGACCTTGTTATGATTCCTGATGGTGGAGGTCTAGGCATATCTTTTTTCTTAGTGCGGTGACGCTTTTGATTATAGACCACAATATCCAGCACGGGTGTTTGGTTTGATTGGTCTAGCTGGTGTGATGACATTGTATGTTGCATCCTCTTTGATATATCTCGTGCCACCTCAGTAATATCTTGATTTTCATCAATCGCATGAACTTGAGTTGCCTCTGTATCTGAGGCATGTCCGGAGCGGGGAGAGTAAGACTGCCTTGGCTGGGGCAGCGGGTCCACAGGTGCAGAAACGAACCGTGTGAAATCTTGCTGTTCAGAAACCTTGATATTTGTGTCAAAATCCTTTGACTCCAGTTGATGCATGTTGTGCTGCAAAGTAAGATCTTCTGCCAAAGCATCAACTGGGTGTTGTTGATTATCATCCATCAATGGAGGCATGGCTGTTGGTTGCAGGTTGACCTGTGCCTCTTGCGGAGGAGTTAGTTTGATTGGTGTCCATCTCTGAGCTGGCTTTGAGATCTGTTTAGGTTGGGAGCGTGCGGGGATTGTTTCTGTAGGGTTGGAATCAGGCGTAGTATCCTTTTTACATGCAGACGTAGAGTGACCTAGCAGACGACATGAACTGCAGTATCCCGGAAGATTTTCATATTCCACTGGCTGAAAGAAATGATAATCATCACTTTGTATATATAGTTTCTGTGGGAGATCCTTAGAAACGTCTATCTCGATACATATCCTAGCTACTGAGGGGCGCAACAAACCTGTGGTGGCAGCATCCGAACGTAATGGAGTGCCTATCATGCGAGCTCTTTCAAATAATGCTTCCTGCTTGTGTAAATACACCGGCAAGCCGGGCAGCGATATCCAAACTGGAACAATGGGTACATCAACCTTTGGATCAAAATCATAGGTCCACTTTGTAACCCTCATATGATATCCAAGGACCGTCCATGTACGTCGTGAAAAACAACGATAATAATCAATCTCAGCATCGAAATTCAGCAAGATATGAGTTGGATCTAGTGACATAATTTTAACGGCAGCAGAAAAGCCGATCCTATCGAAACATTTACGTATAGCATCCAATTTAGGCCGGCCGTACCAGAAAGTGCCTACCAGACAGTTTTGAAAAGTAGATGATAAGGCGGATACCTCCTCGCGTGTAAATTTGATTGCAGGAACTCCTTTATATTTTGTGATTTCGCGAGGAGGGAGAGGTGGTGATTGCGGCTTGAGCAAGGAGGCGTAGGACCTCTGTGGATCCATGACCGTTATGTAGCGCAGGAGCCTGCCAATGGTATATTCTGTAATGAAGATTGCAACTTCCGTATAAATGGGGATTTAATAAACCAAAGAACTGCAAATGCGCGGCGTAGATCATCCAACGACAACAGCGAGGTGAAGACTGCGGCATGATGTCGCCGCCGTCAGCAAGGAAATCACCTTGACGTGATCGCAGAGCCCATCTTTTTATATTCATACCAATATATATATGTATATATATATATATACAATATATCCAAATATAAATATATATATATATATTCTGAATATGAAAAAAATGGTGTTCCGCTCTGGCGAAGAAGCACCCTGGCGGCGCTCGGTACCACCCTCCTCCGACTTTTCTACCCAACGGCTCATCACATCACCCTCTCCATCCCTGATTACATACATTTCCATCCGAATTTTAGATTTTTCCAATCCACATTGCATTCATCATGACCACCGCAACTACATTTGCTGCGGTTGTCACCGGAACAAGCGCCTCCAGCAATATTTCCATCACGCCGAAAACGGTTTCCCGTTATCAAGGAATCCCCATGATCTCTTTTCTCGATGCTGAGATCGATGCACTCGCTGAGCCTTACAGGTATTCTTTGGTTGGAACTTTTTGTTATGGCCGGCCACCTCTGAAAATTATACGTCAGGTTTTTGAGAAAATTGGCTTTCATCAAGATTTGCGCATTACACTGATTGATCAATCTCATATACTTCTAAATTTCCGCAATGAAGCGGATTATTTGAGGTGCTTTTATCGTCGTTCTTCGCATATCTCTGGGTGTCACATGAGAATTACCAAGTGGACGGTTGATTTTGATCCTTCTGCTGATGTCCCCATTGTCCCGGTTTGGATTGCACTTCCGTCCTTGCCGATTCATCTACACCACCGTGCAGCCCTCTTTGAAGTTGTTCGGGCGATTGGTACGCCGTTGAAACTGGATGTTGCGACTGCGGATGGCCTAAGACCTTCAGTGGCTCGTGTATGTGTTGAGGTTGACGTTTCTCAGGACTTACCACAAAAAATATATTTACAGGCTAAGGGAAGGTTGATCTTACAATCGATAGTCTATGAAGACCTACCGTTATTTTGCACTTCATGCCGCCGACTTGGTCATGCAACAAATGCATGCCCTCCGAAGGACAACAACATCGCGGCCCCCCTGCCGCTGCCTCCCCCGCCGCTGCCTCCCCCACCGCCGCCACACTCAACAAAGCAGCGCTGGACACCCGTCAAAAAGAAAATGCCAACCCCTTCTCTGCCAAACACAGATGTATCTGTTGAACATTTTGCTCAAGATGACCAACCGGATATCGTAGTGATCCCTCCTTCGGATACAACAGCAACCCATGCTACGACTGACCAGTTTGTTGAGGAATTCTGTGATGTTGCGGACCATCATATGCCAACCGAAGTCAATCCAGTCAAAACAGGTCACTAATCAGATACAGATTTGCCGATTGATGATCATGTTGATGATATACCTAATGTCCTTGCAGATGTAGCACGTCGAATGCAACTAATACCACCATCGCCGGATGAGGAGATATTAATATCGCGGTTAGAAGAACATGCTGCTGAGATAGAATTCATACCAGTGGTCCCACGCCGTAAGCGAAGGACACGCAAAGATTTACCTCCTCTTCCGCCATCCACAATCTTAACGCGCAGTGCGTCACACATCATACAGGAAAGTACCTCCTCTCTTATTCAATGAATGCAATCGTATGGAACATCCGAGGCATGCGTGCCTCGTTACCTAGATTAAAACAATTGATTCATGAGCACCGTTTACATTTACTTGCTTTGCTCGAACCCAAACATGCACCTTCTCGTATACATGGATTTGCTTTACAGCTTGGTTTTTCACAGTCTTATTCTTCACAATCGGAACGTATTTGGTTTTTATGGCGTGATACTGAGTTTTGTTTGCTTGCTACTCAGGATCAGGATCAAGTGGTACATTTCACATTGCAGTCACTTTCACTGCAATGGACCTTTGTTTTATCTGTTGTGTATGCGAAACACACACCCCTCCAGCGTCGTCCACTCTGGCACTCATTATGTGACTTTGCGGAATCATGTCAGTTACCCTAGATGGTGGGCGGTGATTTTAATACTTTTAGAACTATCGAGGATCATAGCGGTCGCTCAACTCCGTCTCTAGCAGCATTACAAGACTTTAATGATTGTATCGAAACGTGCTCTCTAATGACGCCACCGCATCAAGGCTCCAGATTTACTTGGGCAGACGGAAGAGGGCTTGGTCGGATACGTCGTAGATTTGACTGGATTTTTATAAATTCTGCATTTCAGGATGTGTTTGAGGATATACAGTTATCACACTTGCCGAGGGTTACCTCGGACCACATGCCATTATTATTCTTGAGTCGACAAAGTGTCTCATCTGGTAGGCGCTCTTTTTGTTTTTTGGACGCCTGGCTACATCACTCAGATTTTCATTCTTATATGCAGCAGGCATGGTTATCATATCCCACTACTGGTGGCATGCATGATTTTTATAAAAAATTGTTTTCATTCAAAAGAGATATTCAACGGTGGAATAAGGACATCTTTGGCAACATTTTCAGTAATCTGAAGCATGCAGAGGCTCAACTTAATCATGCAGAGGCAGCCTGGGATTCGCATCCGACAGCGGAAACAAGAGAAGAGTATCATAGATCCAAGGCAGAATATCTACGAGCATCTACTTATGAATTACAATTCTGGAAACAAATAGCCCGGATAAAATGGCTCAAGGAAGGCGATGCAAATACACAGTACTTTCATTCCATTGTTAAAGGGAAGCGAACGCATCTGCAAATTCAAAAAATTCGCAACGCCGAGGGCTAGATGGTGACAAATCTGACTGACATCATGTCCGCCGCAGTCTCTTTTTATACTGATTTATTTGCTCAGGAACCAACGCATAATCATTCTCTGATACTTTTGCACATTCCAAGACTGGTAACAGAATCCGACAATCTCATGTTGACACAGCTTCCTATTGAGTCTGAAGTTAAAGAGGCAGTGTGACACTTGGACCCTGAAAGCGCTGCAGGTCCGGATGGGTTTCATGGTACGTTCTATCGATCATGCTGGACTATCATACATTCTGATGTTGTTAAAGCAGTGCAGGAGTTTTTTCTTTGTATCCCACAACCGACGGTCATGGCTAGTGCATTAATTACTCTGATACCCAAGGCACAATCTTCTCAGACATTCAGTGATTTTCAACCTATCTGTCTTACAAACTTTTTGAGCAAAGTTTGTACCCGCATCATTGCCACACCTTTGGGGACACTTCTTCCGAAGTTAATCTCTCTAGAGCGAACAGGATTCCTTTCGGGACATGATATTTCAACTCAAGTTTTACTGGCCAGAGAAATGGTACATATGCTAGATAGCGGTGGCTCTCATTTATGTCTGAGATTGGATATGATGAAAGCATTTGATCGGGTCAGTTGGGATTATCTAGAGCGTCTTCTGCGGCAGTTTGGTTTTTCAGATTTTTTTACTCGGATTATCATCAATCATCTACGGGCTACTACGTTATCAGTTTTGATAAATGGAGAGCCATCGCCTAAATTCCGTCCATACAGAGGTGTCAAATAGGGCGACCCTCTATCTCCATTGCTATTCATTTTGTCATCGGAGGGTTTTAGCAGAGGGTTAAACGCATTGGTTGCTGCGGGACATATACTGCCATTTCGTCTAGGCCGCATTCCTTTTGCAATAATCCACTTAGCGTACGCGGATGACCTACTTATTTTTCTGCAGGGAACACAGCGCAATATACGACGCTTTCACACGTTCTTAACTGAGTATGAAACTGCTTTGGGTCAAAAAGTCAACTTTCAAAAAAGTAGTCTCATCCCTTCGGCACATATTACGCCCCGTCGGGTTTGGATCTTACAAGAAATATTAGGCATGCGACTCTCTTCTCTACCGTTTCGATATCTTGGTTTTTATCTCCATAGAGGGATCAACCGCTCCCGATTTTGTTCTACTCTGCTACATCATATTGATGATCGATTAAATGGTTGGCATTCCCATCTCCTCTCATCAGCGGGTCGTTTAGTATTGCTGCGCTCAGTACTTTCTGCGCTCCCTCTTCATATCATTGCAGCAGGAGGATTGCCAAAGTCTGTCATTAAAATGATACACAGAAAGATGGCCACTTTTTATTAGGGCAAACGCCGTCATTGGGTGGCATGGTCAAAACTCACTTTGCCCATTGAGGAAGGAGGCTTGGGACTTTGCGATCTTAACATACTGCAACAGGCATACCACTGCAGAATTTGGTGGTTATATCAGAAGCATGATACTTTATGGAGTCGGTATATGCATGTCAAATACGGACGGAGAGGGGATTTTCGGCCAAGACTGCCAGATTCTCTGGTTTGGAAACTCATCTGTCGCATTCATGACACTTGTATTACGCAGACGACAGGCACAGGTTCCCATCTCACATGGAAGCCAACACCCTTGGGCGAATTCACTCTAAAATCGGCCTATGATGTTTGTCGGACCTCCAAGCCAACGCTCCTTTCTGCTAAGTTTATTTGGTTCAAGCAACATTCACCAACCATAAAAATATTACTCTGGCGTTTATTTCACTTTGCTCTGCCATTTGAAGATTATATTGACCATTATTCTGCCGCTCGCCCAACGCAATGCCTGTTTTGTAAACAACACTCGGCAACGGTTGATCATGTATTCCTATATTGTCATCCAATTAGTTTATTATGGACTTTCTTTGCAGCGGAATTGCACGGAGTCTCCATCACTACTCTGAATTTGCGCCAATACATCTTATCCTTGTGGTATCGCTCCTCCTATTCTTCTCTACTTGGGGTTTTAAAAATTGTTGTTTCGGGTATCCTAGTGCATAACATCTGGCGCTGTTATGCTACTTTAGTGTATGGGGACACTGCATCTTTTTCTCTATCGGCACTTCGGGCCACTGTCCACTTCGACATTGACATGTGGATTCACACATTACATGGATCAAAACTCACAGCAGGGCCACCTGCCTCTCTTTCATGGATTCCATATGTTCGACCTCCCTGTCTTAAAGTGGTAAGGTGGCACACTCCTCCATCAGGAAGATTCAAACTTAATGTGGATGCAGCAGTTGGACGACAATATGATGCAGGCGGCGTTATCTTGCGCGATCATGCCGGAGCATGTGTGCGCGCCTTGTCATTTCGATTACCACCATGCACACCGTTGCTGGCCAAAGTTCAGGCTACGCTATTTGAATTACTCTACTTTCTTCCATTATATCGAACACTTGTCATAGAGACCGACTGCACGCAAATGCTGCTGCGCCTACGTCAGCCGCAGCCTATCTTTGGAAATTATCATCTCAGGCTCTTACAAACGTTGATTACCAATCATCGTTTAGAAATCAGGCATATATACCGCGAGGCCAACATGGCGGCTCACTACCTTGCCCATTACGCAATGACATCACCGGGCACATGCTCCTTCACTAACAATAGTCTGCCACCTATGGTACGCACTTCAGTCACTTTGGACCTCACATCAGCAACCTTGCGTACTCATTGAGCTCCTGGTCTTCCACATGGATTGGCACACTATAGTATCCTCTGCCTGTACTCGTACGAGTACAGGCAGACTCGGTATGTTCACCTCGCTCCTTTATGGCCTCTCATATTGTCTGCTCATTACTGACGCAATGTTTATTTTCTCCTGTGCATGGACCACATCTCAAACCGGCTTGTGGTTTCTAATTTCATCTGGCGAATGTCAAGTCTTCCACAAGGATTGGCATACACTAGCATTCGTTGCCTGTGCTCTGACAAGTACAGGCAGCCTCGGTGAGCTTCACATCTCCTCACTTTGTGGTATTCGTCTAAATTTACTACACTTACTACTCCGGCTTGACACACATTTATGTTTCATTTGTACATGGGCGGTCTCACATCTTCGCCCTTTTTACGCTGCTGCTTCACACGTCTTCCACATGGATTGGCTCTCATTTCATTTCTCTGCCTGTACTTTGACAAGTACAGGCAGATTCGGTATGCGTTACATTCACTGGGTCAGCTGCCTTATCTTATGTCTCCTCTACATGTTTAACACACTCTTTTGTTTTCATGGTGCATAGACGGAGTCTACACTACTACTGGCTTTTAACACTCATGAGGCTGATTTTCGCAATGGGGATGGACTGCAACATTGCGCTAGGGAGTTTCTTTGGCTTCAACATCTCTTGCCTCAAATGTCTCATATGTGGATTACTGTTTTTCTACTTTCCCATTGTAAAGCGTCTCAACACTCCAAGAGTATTATATGTACGCTTTTTCCTTCGCCAAGGTTTTATCCACAAGGGTGGTTTTACTTGGCAAGGTTTTAATGCGGCATATCATATATTACTTGGATGTTGGAACTTCTCATTTTCATTGTACGTTATATTTTCTTCCTGTAATAAGGTTTTCCTCCGCCATAAGTGAGGCATCAGCATAATAAATAACTCGTTCTCAAAAAAATATATATATATATATATCCAATACATATGGATATAATGCACTACACACGAAGCTCTCTAAAATGTGTGTTTTTATAGAGGGTGGTTGTTTAGGATAGATGGAAGGAATTAAAGGAAAAATCTCCACTCCTTGGAGACAATGTCCCATGTGTGGATTGTCAATGTCACTATAAGAACCAAGACATCCTTTAAAATACCGTATACATTATCCAAAATAACAACAACAATACATACACAGTATGTCTTAACAACAGCAAAAGCTATCATTAATATTATTCAACATCCTTCTATCTTAATATTTATCTTTTATACTCTTCAACATATAAAAAATTTATTTTTTATGAAATCATGACATTATTGTTAAGTAGCAGTTGATCGACACAGCTTGACACATTATTATAGGTCATCGGAAAACAACCTCTCAGTGTTTCTAACGCATGGGTATGGTTGCATACATCCGACCCCCCGTACCCTGCCATAGGCGAGAGGCTCTAAACAATAGGGTAATATTGTGTTGTTGTTGCTGGTTACATCATATCAAAAAGCTTGTTATAAATATCATATTGAATGAGTATTTTATATAAATTGATAATTTATTATACCAATCTTTTTCAATCAAGTGCTTTAAAATTCTATTGCATCAAACATGTTACTCATTTAAAACATCTTGGTCAATCGTCAACCTCAGTTTTTAAATGTCAAAAAAACCTCGGTCAATGTTGGTCAATGTCTCATGTTGACATAAAGAAAGAACATATTCTCTATAAAAAGAAAACCTAAAATTTATGATTACATCACAGACTCGCAGTAAGAGATTAGGAAAATTTGTTGACCAACACGACAAGGTCATCGATGTTAATTACATTAGAACATTATCGAATTCGATAAAGACCAAAATGATTCTTCTTTTTTGAGTTGTCTTATGCATGCCATTATGGACTACTACAATTTGTCATATTGTGCACCAGTTATGGGCGTCCGGATCCCCTGACCGCCCATTCTTTCATTCCCCTTGTGACTCCCATCCAGCCTCACCACTTCTCTGGACTGCCACGTGGCCGACGGTCCTTTGTTACTACCCATGTGGGAGGGGTCAGGAGATCCCGCTCCCAGTTATGGTTGGGGTTTGGAGACTTTTGGCACCAGATGAGGAATGCTAAGTGGAATTTGTATTGCATTGATACCAAGACCTACAATCTCTAACTTGTCTGCACTTTACTATCCCTTTAGCTCTCCTCGTCGGACTCTTTTCATCTCTTCTGCATACGAGTAATACATGTTCATTCTACTTCATTATGGTATACATGTCAACGCTGGCCGTTTGGGAGCAGCAGTTTTTCATAGGGGCAGCAATGAATAATACATGAAACTTACCTATTAAGAGTGGGTTGCGTCCAGGTACACCTGCGGTTTACCCATTTCAACTTGCAATACCTGGATTTTTTAATTATATTCCAAATATTAAAGTAAAAATTGTAAAATAAAATATTTGAATAATCTTAAAACCTAAATCGCCCTCCTTACCCAACCCTTACTCATCCAGTCATTCTCTAAACACTCTTGGAACAAGAAAAGGAAAACAGAAAACACTTCTTCCTTTTCCCACCTTTTAAAGCCGTCTCCCTCCACCTTCGCTCCCACATTTTACAGCAGCTGCCTGCTGCATTCTCTCCCATCTTTTACAGCAGCCGCTCTCTGCCTCTGCTTCCATCTTTTACTGTCGCAACCCTCTGCATCCGCTCCCACCTTTTACGACCCCCGCGCTTCGCCTCTGCTCTCACCTTTTACAACCGCCGCCCTCTGTCTCTCTTCTCTTCCACACCCGTATTAAAGAGTCAATATACGAAATAACCTGAACACGACTTGAAATATTCGTATTTGGCCAAGTTATGGGTAAACCTGATACGTGACACGAATCTAATATGTGCAGGTTTGTGTATATATTTCTTTACACGCAAAGAAAACGTGCCATGTATGGTTTGGCATTTTGATACATGAAACCCAAAGACACGAAACAAGAAACACAAAACACGACTTGTTTGCCGCCCCTAATGAATTGTCACCACTTTATGGTTATTTTTTTCATTTTGTAATCATCTTCAACAGAGGTTCTTCTTACTCTGCTACTTTTGGAGCCATGGTTTGCTCACGTGAGATGTTTTAAGTTTTATCGTATATGTAATTATAGGTTGGGAACTTTTGGGCACTAGTTTATGATTAAATCTATGGTTAGGTTATAAATGTCAACTGTTTTGTGTTGCTAACGTCAAGCAACCATTCTTGTAATTCCTTCTAATTCAGCTTATTTATGAAATTTTATGTTTAAACAACAAGTTTTGATTATTTTTGGAAGTTGGAAATGTTCTCGAGTGTCTTCTAGTTTGCTACGGAAATACTGGAGTTCGTAGGACATGTAGAGAAAAAGGGGTTTGAGTGATTTCAAAATATGTGATTTAAATAAGCATGACATAAAACGTGTGCATAATATAAACGTGTACAAACGTGTGCATGATATATTGCTTATTACTTGCCTTACTTAGTTCATATATAACGTTGCCGTACTAACGAGCCATGAAGCGTTAAAGCTTACATCATATGGCAAACATTTGTTGTGTTTATACTATTTTCAGGTGCCACCATTAATGAACTAAACTAGTTCATTAAGTGAAGTACTTAGTTAATTAAACTAAGTAGTTCATTGAAGGAAGCTACATTTGGAAAAGACACAAAGGCAACAAGGCTAAGAAAGGAAAGTCTCCTCCTCCTATCCTCATTTATTTTACACGTCATACACATATATATAAATATATTTTCAGATTTTTTTGAAAAAGGCACATACACATGTATTCCAACGTACTACCGACACGTTATATATCTTACGTATGTACGTTAACGTCACACCACCATATTTAACTCATATTTATGAGTATATTCAGGTCTTATATCATTTGATATAAGTCATGGTGATGACAAATAAATACGACACGTTAAGAGGTTCTAAACCGAAAATTGTCGTATCGGGCGAATACCGAAACTTTGCCAACGTGTCACGTACTTGCCATAAATAGATGGCCAGCCCCTACACCTCAAAAATCATTATTAATTTCGTGGCTATGATGATATTTTCAACCATAAAATCATTCCATGTTGGCACACACAAATCACCCCACATTAAGGCCAAATTGTGGAGATTCCAATTTCAATTTTGTCACATGTTAATGGCGCCACTTTAGACCAGCCAAGTGCTGAGAATTAAAGTTTATATGATATATATTATGTGTAACATAATATATATAACATGTGCAAAAAGTTGGAATTTAATTAGAGAAAAATCGGGTAATCGATAAATATCGAAAATTCGGTTTTCTACGTACACAATACATGGAACATTTTTGGCACATCATACAAAACGTATCTAGACACTTTTTACATATGTCATACATCTTAAGGTGTTCTAGAAAGTTAAATTAAGGGCTGATTGGAATATAACATGTGTGTATTATTAAATGTGCACTATTTTACAAAGTTAGCAAAAATAAAATTCAGCACATGCATATACATGTATACACGCCCCTACAGCCTTTTTGGCATATTGATTGATCAAGAATCAATCATACAATGTTGATGACATAAAGGAAGAAGCTACACAAGGTAATAATTCAAATTTTGTCACAATTGTGACACATGCTGAAAATTCAGCATGTGTGCTAATGTATGGCCGATTTTTACCTCCATTATGAGTGATATTTTACTTCTTAATTAAGGTGGATTAATTGGAAGATAATTTGGAAGCATTTTGAATAAGTTATGGAATTTAAGTGGTGATATTTTTCAATATCACACATGCTGAAAATTTCAGCATGTGTGAATGAATAATGGCCGAATTTTAGGCCACATGGGAGTCAAGTTTTTATCACATAAAAGATGAAAATATCTTCTACTAAATGGTGATTCATTTTAAGAGATAAATCAAAGCAAACATGGCAACATTTTGAAAAGAATACCCATGTATCACATGCTGAAATTTCAGCATGCTAAGTCTCTTAATGGCCGAAATTTTTATGCTCTTTTTGTGAGAAAATTATCTTGCTAACTTTATATGACAATCTTGTGAATTATGGAAATTATTCTATGTTGATTTTGGCACATGTTTTTAGTGAAATATTCAGATTTTCCAAGTCATCAAATGATGACAACATTCAACCAATCATGAAGTGCCAAGTAAGCAAAGGTTAAGTGATCATCCAATGAGAAGGTGCCAAGTAAGCAAGATCATGTCACAATGATGCCACACATTCTCCCAAGGACTTAGAAGATAATTTTCAAGAGGGGAAGGCACCTATAAGGGACGTCATTCAAGCATAAATTGAAAGGAGAAGAGCAAAACAAAAGACAAGAACAAGCATTGCATTTTCAAGTGATAAAAACGCCTAGTCTCTCTTCTTCTACACTCTCTTTCTTTCTTCTTCTTGAAAGCCTATTGTACTTATATTCTTATTCTTGAATAGGCTTGTAATATACCACCACATACTCTTTATCTTTATAACAGATTGATCAAGGTGTGATCAATCTTCAATCTTGCTAGATGGCGGTGTTCGTGCGAATTGTATTCATCGTACAAGGTTTGTAAAGGGTTGGAGTTGGTGTGTAACTCTATCAACCCTGTGGTAAGGTGTATTGCGTGCATGTGACTAGTGTGAACCGAGGAAGGTGTTCCTCGAAGACTGGAGTAGGTTGCTTATAACCGAACCAATATAAAATTCTCGGTGTCATTTACTTTCAGCACTTATATTCTGTTTCTGCACTGTTTACTCTTTTTGTTTACGTTCGTAAAAATAGTAAACGATTTTCCAAAATTACGAAAATTTCCAGAAACATAGCCACACATCTTAGGGTTAATTTGGCACAAGTTTCAACCCTTTTGGATAAGTATAAGTCACTCAAACATCCAAAGTTCTGAGACTAGTGCAGTCTGATTTTCAGGCTTGTAAAGGTTGAGACTTTGAGTGTATTTGACTAACTTCTCGAAAGCATTTTTCAAAACTGTTTCAACCCATTCAAATACAACATATAAGGGGTTAGTGGCTAAAATTTCCGAGCAATTGGAGTTAAATACAAATAGGAATAAATTTTTCAAAACAGTCTATCGTTTCTGGCAGATTCGTGCAATCTGACCACCAACGATTTTTGAAAGGGTTAAAGGTTGAATTTAAATCTGAGATTTTTAGGAGACGCGCATAATATCTGAGGCTAAGTTCCTCTTAAAATTTCAGAATTTTTGGAGACCTATAACCTAGTTTTAAAAACGTTTTAAAACTGGTCCTGAAAACAGAATCTGTTTTCAGAAGTTGAGTTGGTTGGTTTTAAACAAATTTTAAAAACCACACTTTCCGCACCAACTATTCAACCCCCCTTCTAGTGGTGCCTTTCAAATCCTACAAGTGGTATCAGAGCGCAGGAACACTCACTACAAAGGATCCAATGATTCAGTGAGATGGCAACCACAAATCTCAAAACCAAGCAAGAAGGTATGTCGAGCCAAAGACCTCCTCTTTTTGACGGTGAGTCGTTTATTTAATGGAAACTAAAAATGAAGCTTTTTCTTATGGCTATAGATATTCATCTTTGGTCGATTATAGAAGATGGTCCTTTTGTTCCATCTAAGTTATCCACCATAGACGGAGTCATATTAGAAGCTGTCAAACATAGACAAGAATATACAAGTGATGACAAAAAGAAACTTAGTATGAATGCTAGGGCTATGCAATTGCTCTTGAATGGATTAAGTAAAAGTGAGTCTAATTATGTCTCAAACTGTTCGAGTGCACAAGAAATGTGGAGGATACTAGAAATGAAACACGAAGGCACGAGTCAAGTAGAAGAGTCAAAGATAAACATGCTTATGTCCACACTTGAGTCGTTTAAACTATTGCATAATGAATCTATAGTTGATATGGATCTTCGTTTGACTAACATCTATAACTCTCTTGAGTCTCTTGGTAAAACTTTTATCATGCAGAAAAGAGTACAGAAAGTCTTACGAAGCCTTCCATCAGAGTGGGACCCTAAAGTAACCGCAATAGAAGAAAGCAAAGAAATGAACTCAATAAAGATGGAAGAGTTAATTGGATCACTTAAAGTGTACGAAAATAAACTCACCATACAAAAATCGGAATCATCTAAACAAGGTAAAGCTATAGCATTTAAATCAAATGAATACGTCTCTACTTCTTCCGATCACGTAGATGATAGTGATTCTGAATCGGATAACGATGACCTAATTCTATTGGCTAAAGGCTTAAGAAAATTTATGAGAAGGTCATTTAGAAACAAAAATAAGGGTACTATAACTAAGAGAAATAAGAACAAGTCAAATGATAAAGATGTCAAATGTTATGAATGTGGCAAACTTAGACATTTATCATATGACTTCCCCAATAAAGAAAAGCAAACAAATAAATACCCTGACAAGGAGCGGAACAAAAATAGACTCATCTACCCAAGCAAAGGAAACGTGCTCTATAGGCCTCCACCTGGAGTGATACATCGGATTCCGAGACTGAAACCGAAGAAGAGACTGCACAAGTATGCTTTGTGTCCAAAGCATCTAATAAGGTATCTTCTGATTCTGATTCTGTCTCTGAGCCTTCTTATGATGATCTTTTTAGTCAGTATTTAGAATTGTATAAATTCACTAAGACTCTCGCTAAGGAAAAGAAATGATTAATTGAAGATAAGAAACTGTTAGAATCTTCTAACGAGAATCTTGTCGCTCAATTAAACGATTCAAAGAAAGAGTCATCATGCATCAACACTGCATTAAAGACAGAGATTTCATCATTAACCACTCAAAATAACGAAATGAAATCCGAGATTTCAAATTTGAAATCAAGGAATATATACCTAGAGAAAATGATGAAACAGTTTGATACGGGATCTAACATGCTGCATCGTATTATCTTATCAAAAAAGCATGACAGTGACAAAACGGGTTTGGGATACGTTGATACTAATGAAGTATCCACCAAACCAACTAAGTTTGTTGTGCCTAAGAAAGTAGACACCCCAAAGCCTCAAATGGCGTCTAAGATGACGCAAAAACCGCCTCTTCCCTCATCACGCCCCACTTCCTCTTCATATCATGTGAAATACAATTCTGTACCATATAGATATGAAAAGAAAAGAGTGATGCATACACGACATTCATATCATCCACGCACTACGCACACACACAAGGACATATCAAAAACGTCCTTCATTCAATGAGTATAAAGGAGTTCTTGGGCAAAGGCCCAAAGTGCATTCACCACATGTCTACTATATGCTAGACCGAGAAGGATCACCTAAGTATGAGTACCGAAAGGTACTTTTACCAAGAGGTGATTAACTAACTCGAAAGGACCCAAAGTTAAAAGGGTACCTAAATTATCTTTGCACATTGCAGGGAGCCCACACATCGAAAGATACTACTATAAAGTGGTTCCTTGATAGTGGCTGCTCGAGGCACATGACGGGTGACCCGAGCTTGTTCACAAAATTAAAGAAGGTCACAAAAGGCGGATCCGTGACCTTTGGAGACAACAACGAAGGCAAGATCATGAGAAAAGGTACGATAGGAAATCCAAGCACTCTTCAAATCTCCAACATCTATTTGGTAAGCAACTTATCTTACAATCTTCTTAGCATTTCTCAATTTATTGACAATGGCTTTGATGTGTGCTTCACTCACCCTTACTGCAATATAATAAATAAAAATGGAGAAACCGTTTTAAAAGAAAAACGAGAAGGTAACATTTTTACGCTTTCTATGGATGATGTGGTAGACGCTAAAGTTAAGTGCTTTATGTCAAATGAACCCAATGTGAATTTATGGCATAGACGTTTAGGACACATTGGTATTTCCACACTAGAAAAACTCCAACGAAAGAACTTAGTACGAGGATTGCCTACACTTGATTTAGACAACTTTCAGTTGTGTGAATCTTGCATAAAAGGCAAACAAACACGTGAGTCACTTAAGCCTAAGAATGAAATAAGCACAACTAGAGTCTTAGAACAACTACACATTGATTTGTTTGGTCCTAGTCGCACTACAAGCCTTGGTGGGCGCCACTATGCATGTGTGATTGTTGATGATTTTTCTCGTTATACTTGGACTTTATTTCTTGCACATAAGGATGATAGTGCCATTGAAATTGCGAAATTAATCAAACAACTTGAGAATCAATACGGTGTCAATGTGAAAAGGATAAGAAGCGATAGAGGCGGTGAATTTAAAAACAAAGATATGATTTCATTTTGCGAAGAAAAAGGAATCAAGCATGAGTTTTTGCCACCTAGAACTCCACAATTAAATGGAGTAGTAGAAAGAAAGAATCGAACACTACAAGAAATTGCTAGGACTATGTTGTGCGAAAATAAACTACCTAGATTTCTGTGGGCGGAAGCTGTAAATTGTGCATGCTACATAGTAAATCGCTTATCTATTAGAAAAAAAATAAATAAGACGCCTTATGAGATTTTAAATGATCGCATTCCTAAGATTGACTATTTTCGTGTGTTTGGATGCAAATGTTTTGTTTTGAATACAAAAGATAATTTAGATAAATTTGAATCCAAATCAATTGAGTGCATTTTTGTTGGATATTCTATAAATTCAAAGGCATATAGATGTTATGATCCTCTCACTAGACAAATCATAGAATCTATTCATGTGAAGTTTAATGAATTTGGTGAGATTGATAATGATAAAGAATATGATGATGACTTTGAATTGAAACCCGTGTTGAATGAAGATGATGGTACATTTGATATGCATGACATGAATGACACACTAGAAATGCATGATCACTTAGAAATACATGATAACACAGAAAATAATCAACCAATATGGCATAGAGATCACCCACATGATCTCATCATAGGCGACATCACTCACGATGTGCGACCACGTAGAAGAATTACTTCGGATGAAATAAATCAATTTCATGCTATGATTTCCGAAATTGAACCCAAAAATGTGCATGATGCTTTGAGTGATTCTTCTTGGATTGATGCTATGCATGATGAGTTAAATCAATTCGTTAGAAATGATGTATGGGATTTAGTGCCACGACCACAAGATAAGACCATAATAAGCACAAAGTGGGTGTTTAGGAATAAAATGAAGAAGGAAAGGTCGTTAGGAATAAAGCTAGACTTGTAGCACAAGGCTACAATCAAGAAGAAGGAATTGACTACGATGAAACATTTGCACCCGTAGCACGTTTAGAAGCTATACGACTATTACTTGCTATTGCTTGCATGAAAGATTTTAAATTGTATCAAATGGACGTAAAAAGTGCATTCCTAAATGGATTTATACAAGAAGAAGTATATGTGAAGCAACCACCCAGATTTGAAGATTTGAAACATCCCGATCACGTGCACAAACTAAAGAAGGCACTATACGGACTAAAGCAAGCACCGAGAGCATGGTATGATCGTTTTGCTACTTTCCTTTCAGAAAATGATTTTAAACGAGGTACTATAGATAGTACACTATTTTTGAAACAAGACAAATCGGATTTACTTATTATTCAAATCTATGTTGATGACATTATTTTCGGTTCTACCTCACATAAACTTGTTGAAGATTTTGAAAATTGCATGAAATCCGAATTTAAAATGTCTATGGTTGGCGAACTTAACTATTTTCTTTGCTTGCAGATTAAGCAAACGAGTAAAGGCATTCACATAAGTCAAGCAAAATATGTAAATGACATGATTAAAAAGTTCAACTTTGAAAATTTGAAACCATCCCCCACCCCTATGAGTGTCAATACCAAATTGGATAAGGATGAACATGGTAAGGATTTTGACAATGGCTTATATCGATCTATGATTGGTTATTTGCTATATTTAACTGCTAGTAGGCCTGATATCATGTTCAGTTTATGCATGTGTGCATGTTTTCAAAGTCAGCCTAAGGTGTCTCATTATAATGCGGTAAAAAGAATCTTCCGCTATATTAAGCACACGTCCACCTTAGGAATTTGGTACGATAAGGATTCCGAATTTAACTTACATGCTTATATTGATGCAGATTATGGTGAATGCAAAATAGATAGAAAGAGCATGAGTGGGACTTGACAATTTATAGGAAACTCACTCATTTCATGGTTTTCCAAAAAGCAAACAAGCATTGCTTTGTCCACTACTGAGGCTGAGTACATGGCACTTAGCCTTTGCTGCACACAGTTGTTGTGGATAAAACAACAACTCTCGGACTTTGGAATTACCGTAAATAGAATCACTATATATTGTGATAGTATGAGTGCCATCAATCTGTCTAAGAACCCCGTGTTACACTCTAAGGCTAAGCATATAGAAGTACGCTATCACTTTCTTCGTGATCACGTAAACAATGGTGATATCGCCATAGATCACGTACGCACAGAAGCACAAGTAGCGGATATCTTTACAAAATAGGCATGATTTCAGTGATATGACATAAACGAAGAAGCTACACAAGGTAACAATTCAAATTTTGTCACAATTGTGACACATGCTGAAAATTCAGCATGTGTGCTAATGTATGGCCGATTTTTACCTCCATTATGTGTGATATTTTACTTCTTAATTGAGGTGGATTGATTGGAAGATAATTTGGAAGCATTTTGAATAAGTTATGTAATTTAAGTGGTGATATTTTTCAATATCACACATGCTGAAAATTTCAGCATGTGTGAATGAATAATGGTCGAATTTTAGGCCACATGGGAGTCAAGTTTTTATCTCATAAAAGATGAAAATATCTTCTACTAAATGATGATTCATTTTAAGAGATAAATCAAAGCAAACATGGCAACATTTTGAAAAGAATACCCATGTATCACATGCTGAAATTTCAGCATGCTAAGTCTCTTAATGGCCGAAATTTTCATGCCCTTTTTGTGAGAAAATTATCTTGCTAACTTTATGTGACAATCTTGTGAATTATGGCAATTATTCTATGTTGATTTTGGCACATGCTTTTAGTGAAATATTCAGATTTTCCAAGTCATCAAATGATGACAACATTCAACCAATCATGAAGTGCCAAGTAAGCAACGGTTAAGTGATCATCCAATGAGAAGGTGCCAAGTAAGCAAGATCATGTCACAATGATGCCACACATTCTCCCAAGGACTTAGAAGATAATTTTCAAGAGGGGAATGCACTTATAGGGGACGGCATTCAAGCATAAATGGAAAGGAGAAGAGCAAAACAAAAGGCAAGAACAAGCATTGCATTTTCAAGTGACAAAAACGCCTAGTCTCTCTTCTTCTACACTCTCTTTCTTTCTTCTTCTTGAAAGCCTATTGTACTTATATTCTTATTATTGAATAGGCTTGTAATACACCACCACATACTCTTTATCTTTGTAAAAGATTGATCAAGTTGTGATCAATCTTCAATCTTGCTAGGTGGTGGTGTTCGTGCGAATTGTATTCGTCATACAAGGGTTGTAAAGGGTTGGAGTTAGTTTGCAACTCCATAAACTCTGTGGTAAGGTGTATTGCATGTGTGTGACTAGTGTGAACCGAGGAAGGTGTTCCTCGAAGACTGGAGTAGGTTGTTTATAACCGAACCAGTATAAAATTCTCGGTGTCATTTACTTTCAGCACTTATATTCTGTTTCTGAACTATTTACTCTTTTTGTTTACGTTCAAAAAAATAGTAAACGATTTTCAAAAATTACGAAAATTTCTAGAAACATAGCTACACGTCTTAGGATTAATTTGGCACAAGTTTCAACCCTTTTGGATAAGTATAAGTCATTCAAATATCCAAAGTTCTGAGACTAGTGCAGTCTTATTTTCAGGCTTGCAAAGGTTGAGACTTTGAGTGTATTTGACTAACTTCCCAAAAGAATTTTCAAAACTGTTTCAACCCATTAAAATACAACATATAAGGGATTAGTGGTTAAAATTTCAGAGCAATTGGAGTTAAATACAAACAGGAATAAATTTTTCAAAACAGTCTACCGTTTAAAGCAGATTCGCGCAATCTGACCTCCAACGATTTTTGAAAGGGTTAAAGGTTGAATTTAAATCTGAAATTTTTAGGAGACACTCATAACATCTGAGGCTAAGTTTTAAAAATGTTTTAAAACTGGTCTTGAAAACAGAATCTGTTTTCAGAAGTTGAGTTGGTTGGTTTTAAACAAATTTTAAAAACCACACTTTCCGCACCAACTATTCAACCCCCCCTTCTAGTGGTGCCTTTCAGATCCTACGGGACAGTGTTTTGTGAAAATTATCTGGCTATTTGTTTTTAAAAAGTATTTTCAAGCGTTGTTTGCCCTTCAATTAGAGTTGTAAACAAGCCGAACCAAGCTGAATAGTGAGTGTTTAAGTTCAGGTTCGTTTAGATAAACAAATATTTTGGCTTGAATCGTTTAGTTTAACGAACTTAAAAATTATTTCAAGTTCAGTTCAAAAATGTTATAACTGTTTAAACAAGCCTAATATTTCGCAAACAATTCTACTTGTTTAATAAACCAATTCAATTGGGTGTTCAAACTCCACTCGTTTAATTAAAATTAACGAACATATTCGAATCAAATCAATACTTTAATATGAGATCTTGTATGAATTGCTTATAATATTAGTTGATAAAAAAAGAAAAAACCCCGCCCTTTTTAGAATTACCGTTGCAACATATGCCCGCTGAGGGGATGAGATCACCTCACCCACTTTCTTCTCACCCCACGCGTCACTGCGCAACACGTGGCAGCAGAGGTGGGTGGTGAGGCTAGATGCGGGTCACCTTTATCTAGCCTCACCACCCACCTCTGCTGCCACGTGTCCCGCGGTGACGCATGGGGTGAGGAATTTGAGGTGAGAGGATCCTAACCCCCCGCTGACCTCTGATCTATATCTTCCATATTGGGAGCATTTTAGCACCAACTTCCCTCATGCAATGACTGCTACAACACGAGAAAAAAACAATAAGAATAAAAAAATGAAATGACTTAATATTTTTATTAAAAAAACCTTTCACATAACCCCCCTTAATACTATCTTATCCTAACCAACCCAGGAGGGATGAACCTCCCATAGCTTTTAGCAATAAAAAGGCCAAACGGCCCAAACAAACAAAAAAAAAGAAGAAAAGGTAAGGGAGTGGCGTGAGTAGGCTGAGGAAAAGAGAACGTTTGAGAGCAAAGTTAGGAAAGTGAAGTGCTGAGGAAAAGAATAAGGAAGAAAAAGAAGGAAAAAGAAAGGAAGAGGGGAAGTGCACCACCACCACAACCACTACAACATCACCAATATTGTTAGGCTATAACCAAGAGGTAGGTGGCCTCTCTCTTTTTGAGCTAATTTTGTATAGTAATTTATTTGTTATATGCTTCATTTATTGTTAATTTGCATATTATAATTCAATTTGATATATTATATGTTTTGGTTGTTTTCTTTGTAGCATAAACATGTTATACATATGTTTATATATATATATATATATATATGTATGTATGTATGTATGTATGTATGTATGTATGTTTCGGCTGTGGTTTCGTGATTTCAAAATTATATATGTTAAGTAAAAGTTTGGTAGTTAAAGTAGTAATATAATTGAGATTGGGACATTTTAATTTGGGTTGAGGGAAGCAGAGAAAGGAAAACTGGCTTGGAATTTCGTAGCAGACCAGGACAAGAAAAAAAGGTTGGTTTTGGTAATGGGCTGGGGAGGTTTCGGCCCAAGCAGAAGGAAAAATAAAAAAAATAAATAAGAGGTGAACTTTGGGACAGCTTGGATGCTGGCAGAAGAAGGCCCGAAAAGGGAAAGGGAAAGAAAGGGATTTGAGGGGGCGGGCTGGGCTGGCGCAGGGAGAGGAGGCTGGTGGGCTAGGGCAGGGCGCTGGGAGGGGAGCTGGCGGGATTGTGCTGGGAAGGGGAATTGGTTTTGGATTTTGTTTTGGTTTGGGTTTTAAGTTAATTTTAATTAAAACAAAAGTAACTTTTCTAGATAAAAACAAAAACAAAACAAAACAGAAATTTAGTAGAGGGGTTGTTGTAAATAAAAAGAATAGATAATTAAAATAGTTTCTGAAATGTTAAAAAAATATATCAGATTTCAGTTTTTTTAAAAAAGTATAAATATATATATATTTCACATAAATTCATAAATACTTAAAACATATTTAAAGATACTTAGGGAAAACAAAAGTAAAGATAAATAATTTCATTAATGAGTAAATAAATTTATAAGCGTATATAAGAGAGTAATAGATTGAAATTATTTAAAAGGTGATAAGGGAAATTGTTGAAATGTGGAAATGAGTGAAGAAAAGAAGAAAAGGAAAAAAATGCGTTATGTGACATATTTCATTTGCATTTCATGGCACGAGCATTGCATGACCTTTGGGTCGAGATTGTCCTTCGAAACGTGTGGCCCTATGAGGCGTGTGGTCCTTTGGGACGTGTGACCCTACGAGACGTGTGGTCCTACGGGACGTGTGGCCCTATGAGGCGTGTGGTCCTACAGGACGTGTGGCCCTATGAGGCGTGTAGCCCGACAGGGCGTGTGGCCTGACGAGGCGTATGGTAGGATTACCTCGAGGTTCATGCATTGCACGGTAGAGAGATAGGCATTTGTATGTTGAGATACCGTTGCGTGTGACACAAGCATCCATCATGACATCGCATAATGCTGTGTTGTGCTGTATTTATTTACTTAGTTATTAATGTTTATACATGCGCTACGTATTATTTGTTGCCATATATGAAATTGTTCAGAAAGAGGCGGGAACCTACTGGGTGATATTTCTATATCACTCACCCCTTTATTTTTCCAAGGTGAGCAGGAGTACGACTATATATACATAGAAGACGGAGCTGAGTTCGGACAGTGGGGTAGTTAGAGCAAGAAGATGTTATCTTTGGCAGTTTTATTTCCTTTAAGTTGAAGTGTAATAATGAACTTAGACATGGTACTTATCTGATGTTGGGATTGAAACGTTGAAATAAATGCAAAATTTTCTGTGTCACTGCTGACGTGTAAGAGAATTGAACGACGCTTTGTAGTTCTCGTAGCAGACTACGGCGGATGCACCATTTCCGATGTAAGATTCAGGAGCGGGGCGCTACAATGACAAACAGCCACCTGTTTCAGACAGACTTACTCCCACGCGATGAGAAAAGTTATCCCTAGTCTGAGCACTGGTTCATATTCTGTATGCCTGCAACTCTTGCTGGTGAGTATCCAAGCACAGGCCAAGACACTATTTCCTTACCCTCGCCACCCCTTTGCCTAACGGACGAGATCACAGAAGGCCAAAAGTGAGGCTATTTTTGAGGCCTCCTATCAACAGCCGCCTTGCGTAGGACGAATGAGACAAGAAGAACAAGATAGTCTAAAGTAGTTAAAATCTAAATAGTGCATCTTGTGAGTTCTTGTAATTTACATTTGTGTGTTCTTTTTTTTGGTAATTGTATATTTACATATTGTCTTTAGTATGAAATTTAAATGTCCCATTTTTGGTCTGAAAATGAAGATGGGTAAAAACAAATGATTAAACATGGAGGAGATATGGATTTCAGCTGTTTCATTAGGGAGGGCATGTTAGAATTTGAGAAGCACATAATGTAAAATATGGAGGTGTGTATTTTAGAAAATAGGGAAGCATGGATTGGAGGTTGCACTGTAAAATATTATTCAGACTTCCTCAAGTTTAAATGTATACTGGTTTGCCTTTTACAAAGTTTGGGAAGAGGTCAAATTTCAAGCCACCAACGGCTATATTTTATTTACAATTGTTTTTCTAATCCATTGAACTAGTGGACATATGAAATGTAAGTATATACAGTAATTTGTATATGTACATGTGTCTCTTTTTTTCGTATTTTTGGGTTCTGTTACGCTCGGGTGTCAGTGCTCTGTCCAGCCATGCACATCTATTCAATGCTACCTCCAAGATCCTTATAATCTTATAAGTTATCAAGGAATGAAGGAATGGATTATGTTTTTAGGTTTTAGGATTTTCTTTTTTCATTTTATTGTTTTTACTTTAATAATTTATAATTTATATTTAAATATATTTTAAAAAATCGGGTATGACATGTATAAATGGGTAACCTGCGGGTGTATCTGGACACGATCCGCTCTTAGCGGGTAAGTTTCAGGTCTTACCCGATTTGTACACGAAACCCATCAAGGCTATACTCATAACCGCGAGGATCGTGTCAGGTTCTTGTCGTGTTTTCGTGTCGTGTCTGAGATTATCACCCCTAACATAATTGACATGATGATTTTTATTTTTGACCTAAATTATATTTAGTTACGGAGTCACCTTTTATCTATTTTTATAAAAAAATTCATTCAAATTATATAAAATTTTGATAATTAATCCATTCACCGGATGGTTATCTTTTATAGTATATAAATACAAAATATTCTTCTAGTGTGTTTAATATTTGTATCTTAGCCTCTTTATTTAAAAACACATTTCTTTTTTACCATCTTCAGGTCAGCCTTTACCTATGTCCGCTGACTTAGTTTTTATCATCTATTTGCTCAACTATACTCTTGCTTGGCCCAAAAGGCCAACCACCTCAGCAGCCCCACTAAGCTCAGTTTGGCCGAAGAGTTAATTGTTAGGTCAGCACGCCAGAGCAGCTCACCTCAACTCAGCTCTGCAGGTGACCAAAGCAGCATCCTTCGGCTCAGCTCGGTAGGGCACCGCGAACCAGTTTAGGCCACACCTCCTCTTTGGCTACGCTGCTCAGATAGCACCTCAGCTTGGCCATGCATGCTTAGGCAGACATCTGCTTGCCAGCTGCCTTAGCCATGCACCGCGACATTTGGCACCATGCGACCACCATGCAAGCGAAAGCTGCCAGCAGGGCTGCCAGACATCGCTACCTCATGACTTCTTGCCATGCATCGTCTATCCACGTCTATATAAAAAAACCATCCCTCGTCAGAGACCAGGCCAAGTGAAGCTAAGCTCAAAAAAGCTAAGCAACTCTAAGCCAGACCGGAAAATGGTCACCTTCTCCTCAAGAACTCTAAGTCAAATCTGGAAAAACAGTCACCTTCTCCTCAAGGAGAAATCCAACCAGGTTGCTTCAACCTCTACTTCAAATATATATTCATACAATCATGTCCATCACTTAGTTGAGCGTCGGAGGGTAGTGCCCTAGGCCTCTAGTTTCGTCCTTCTTTCGTAGTTTCCAGGGATAGAACACCTTTATATTCTAACGAGGCGTAAACTACGTTACTCCATGGATCACCTCTGATCCATTCGTGAAGGTCCGACTTCGTCAAGTGGCGCTAGAAGAAAGGCATGAACCTTCGACTCTTCCTGAACTTCTATATATATATCTCTAAGAAAACAGTTCACACTCCATCTTCTTAAGATGGAAAAAGACGCTCATCATGGGGGCATGAAACCTTCCACCCTCTGAAGAGGCAAACGTACTCCTAGATGCCCATCGGAGTAAGGCTCCGGAGGCCAAGAAGAACCCTCAAGTCCGGCCGCTAGATACACCTATGAGGAGCATGCTAGGGCCATTCAGTACGTGGCACAAAATCTGAATGTATTCCAGGCTGTGGTAAACGAGATGAAGCGAAAGGCCCCACCCAGCGAAGTTTCCTCGAGTGACTCCCTCTAGAGGCGTAAGCATATAGAGTATTCCCCAACTCGACCACGGTATTTTTGTGAAGCTCCAGGATAGTTTATGGCCGAGGCCAGGCATCTAAGTCACAGAGCAAGCCGCCAGCCATCATCAACCACAGAGCCGTTAGAAGCTCCAGCACTTCATCTCAAGCGTGCGCAAAAAGCGCTACATCCACGCCGACTTGGCAGAGAAGTTGACAAGAGCGCCAGACGCTAATCATGCCAAAAATGCTCTGTTATGAAACGGTTGGGAGGCCGAGGAAAGGAAGGGATACCTCTGTTGGCCTCCAAAGCTCATATTCTGGCAGCCATGCAGGAGGAAGGATCGGTGAAGGATCATCCGCCCATGAAGGGACCAATGGACAAAAGGAATCAAAGGGTGTATTGCGCCTTCCATCATGATGTTGGCCATGATACTGAGGACTACAGGAAGCTCTCTAGTGAAATTGAGCGTTTGATCGAATTGGGTTATTTACGAGAGTTTTATAACCCGCGGTCAAGGCTGCATAACAAGCTAGGGTTCAACCGACCCCACCCAAGATGAAGATGCCGACCTGATTATCAAGCGGGTCTTTTGATGAGGATATGGACCCAGATATGACCGGGGAGTACAGCACAACGCTGCGCGCATAGGGCTGGCCCAGGCTGGTCGGTGTTAAAGGTGTCCTGGGAAAACGAGACCACCTCGGCCAAGCCCTAAAGTGGTTCGAGAAGACGTCGAGGTGAGCAGTCTCACGGACAAGCAGACTCCATAGGTCATCCTGCTCATTCGGTAGACTTGCCGGCCCGAAGACTAGAAGCCCGAGTACTTGGATTGTCTCCTAGTTTGGCTTTTCTACATACTATATGTAAATTATCTAAAAGAAAAAACAAGCACACCTTGTTCAATATATATTGCTATTCTCAAAATGTGTGTGCAGATACAAAGCAGGTTTATCTAGAGATCTCATTCGGCACGAAAGGGCCTAGAGCCCTAATATCCATCATCGTGCCCAAATCACTTATTCTGTGAAGACTTTACATACTGATTTGCCATTTACAAGGCTCAACAATAACTCATCAAATCTGCCCAATGTCTTACTGTACTACTGAGCTTTCATTTAGTAATAGCTGTGCATGGTTGGGCTTTTATCATTCTTTTATCTTGGTGTGGTACAGAGATTATTCACTCAGTTGTAGCTGTATCCAGCGAAGCTCATTTGTTATCGCTACCGTTGTTCTAATTATCTTGCTGCGATTTTCCGTCTTATTATTAAGCTCACCACAGCTTGGCGTATTTGGTTGTTGTGTTTTTCTTATTATTCTACTATTAAGCCCAGCGTAGCTCGGCGAGTCTATTTGTTGCTGCACTTTGATTGTTATTTCATTATAGAACTTGGCACAACCCACCCAATGTGCCCATCGCCTACTATCTAACTATGTTCATGTCATCATCTTAGCTTAGCACCCCGTTGTTATAGGTTTTTACTATGTTACCTCAACTAACGTCACTTTCATATCTGGCGGACTCTTTATTACTCTGCCCCAACAAAGGACCACAAGCTCGAATAAGATGCGCCATATGTAAGACATTCTCCTCTTTGGCGTGATCCTTCAAGATTGATCATTTGCCTTATGGTTCATAAAGGGATCCACCTTGGCCAACCTCGAATAAGATGCGTCATTTGTCGGATATTCTCCTGTTTGGCATGATCCTTCAAGATTGATCCTCTGCCTTATGGTTCGTAAGGGGATCCACCTTGGCCGACCTCGAATAGGATGTGACATTCGTAGGACATTCTCCTCTTTGGCATGATTCTTCAAGATTGATCCTCTGCCTTATGGTTCGTAAGGGGATCCACCTCGACCGACCTCGAATAGCATGCGTCATTCATAGGACATTTTCATATTTGGCATTATCCATCGAGTATTGATCCTCTGCCTTACAATTCATAAGGGGATCCACCTCGGCCGACCTCGAATAGCATGCGCCATTCGTAGGACATTCTCCTCTTTGACATTATCCATCAAGTATCAATACTCTGCCTTATGGTTTATAAGGGGATCCACCTTGGCCGAGCTCGAATAGGATGCACCATTGGTAGGACATTCTCATCTTTGGCGTCATCCTCCAATTATTAATCCTCTCGCACTTCTTAAGGGGATTCGCTTCGGCCAATTTCAAAAGAAAGGCGCGGGCTGATGACCAGTTTCTCTATTGCGTCCTCCATTAATTGTGGTTCCATTACCTCACGATTTATAGATGGGGTCAACTCAGCTAAAGATTTCTAACTAAACTACACCTTCAACAGTTCAGTTTGACTAGTGAACAGACATTTTGGGAATTCATATTTTCAAGCACAAAAGATTGTAAAATTGTGATCGGCAGAAGCAAAACTTTTTGCCAAAGTTAAAGCAAAGGCGAAGATCAACTTTTCATTAAATATGAAAACAAAGATACATAAGCTGCTCACCGCACTATCACTACCATACAAAGCAAATCTAGTCCACTCTTCGGCCCCCTCACATCAGCTCCTGTTCTGAATTGCTGAAGCTGCCCGTCGAATTCAGCCACTGCAGAAGCATTATACAAATCACCAATTCGAGGGTCTTCTCTGTTCAACTGTGGGTCGATCTTTGAGCACACATCGATCGCCCTTGCCTGCCTCACTTCCATAACTGAGCTATGCAGCATGACCATGTTCTTCAGGAAGAACTCGGATTGCTTGAACTTAGCAACTGCATCCATCCGCGCATCCGCAGCCTGGTGCTCGACGGAGTTGGAAAGTTGGGTCAGCTGTTGCTCCAAACTGGCTTTGTTCTTCCTTTTGATGTCTAGCTCCCTCTGCAGGGACTCAGCAAAATATGACAGCTGAGCAAAATGCCTTTGCCTCTCAATGGACGATTAGTCTACTCCCGCCTCGCCACTTTGGCTGATCTGCTCGACCAGGCTAATTTGAGGGCATCTATGACGGGACAAAACTTCCACCATGTGTAAAAGACAAACGTGCTCAGGCGAATCCACACCCAGTCAAAGATCAACAGCAGAACAAAAGCTTGACCGATGTCTCTCTCACGTATGGGCTCGGCCGCAGATGTCTACTCAGACTATATGGCCTCCGTTTCTTCTTGCCCGACGCACCTGCCTAGGGGGAAATCTGGCAAGCCTGCCCACCTCGGCCAGAGACGGTTAAGGTCGCTAGATTCTGCAGCTAGCATAGGTCATATACTTGCTCAGCTATACTCCTGCTCGGCCCAGAAGGCCAACGACCTTAGCAGGCCCCAGTAAGCTCAGTTTTGCCGAAGAGTTAATTGCCAGGTCAGCACGGCAGAGTAGCTCACCTCAGGTCAGCTCAGCAGGTGACCAAGGGCATCATCCTTCGGCTCAGTTCGGTAGAGCACCGCGAACCAGTTCAGGCCACGCCATCCACGCCTCCTCTTTGGTTGCGCCTGCTCAGATAGCACCTAGGTTGGCCATGCATGCTTAGGCAGACACCTGCCCGCCATCTGCCTTAGCCATGCACAGCGACATGTGACGCCACACTACCACCATGCAAGTGAAAGCTGCCAGCAGGGCGGCCAAGCGTTGCCACCTCACGACTTCTTGCCATATGCAGCCTATCCACGTCTATATAAAGAAACCATACCTCGCCAGAAACCAGGCAAGCGAAGCTAAGCTCAGAAAAAGATAAGCAACTCTAAGCCAACCCCAGAAAAAACAGTCACCTTCACCTCAAGGAGAAATAAGGTATGATATAACGGGATGCTGAACTGAGGAGACGAAGTGAAGACACTTAGGAAATGGACAGCAATAAGCAGATGTGCCAAAGTATGCTGAGCACAATAACAACAGAGCAGAACAAGGATCTCATCAAGACGATAAAGATGGCGGCATCAATGAGCAGTGAGCCTAGCTAAACACAATTACAACTGAGCAAAAAAAGGATCTCAGTAAAGCAATAAGATGTCAACAGCAAAGAGCAGGTATGCCGAGGTAAGATAACTTATAAGATTATAAGGATCTCGGAGGTATCATTGAATAGATGTGCATGGCTGGACAGAGCACTGACACCCGAGCATAACAGAACCCAAAAATACGAAAAAAAGAGACACATGTACATATACAAATTACTGTATATACTTACATTTCATATGTCTACTAGTTCAATGGATTAGAAAAACAATTGTAAATAAAATATAGCCGTTGGTGGCTTGAAATTTGACCTCTTCCCAAACTTTGTAAAAGGCAAACCAGTATACATTTAAACTTGAGGAAGTCTGAATAATATTTTACAGTGCAACCTCCAATCCATGCTTCCCTATTTTCTAAAATACACACCTCCATATTTTACATTATGTGCTTCTCAAATTCCAACATGCCCTCCCTAATGAAACAGCTGAAATCCATATCTCCTCCATGTTTAATCTTTGTTTTTACCCATCTTCATTTTCAGACCAAAAACAGGACATTTAAATTTCATACTAAAGCCAATATGTAAATATACAATTACCAAAAAAAAAGAACACACAAATGTAAATTACAAGAACTCACAAGTGTAGAGAAAAACGGGTTTCAGTGATTTCAAAATATATGATTTAAATGTGCATAAAAACGAGCATGAGATAAATGTGCATGATATATAGCATATTACTTGCCTTATATAGTTCATATATAATGTTGTCATACTAACGAGGCATGAAGCTTTAAAGCTTACATCAAATGGAAACCATTTGTTGTGTTTATACTATTTTCAGGTGCCACCATTAATGAACTAAACTAGTTCATTAAGTGAAGTACTTAGTTAATTAAACCAAGTAGTTCATTAAAGGAAGCTACATTTGAACAAGGCACAAAGGCAACAAGACTAAGAAAGGAAAGTATCCTCCTCTTCTCTTCATCAATATACACGCCTACATACATATATAAATATATATTTTCAGATTTTTTGAAAAAGGCACATACACATGTATTCCAACGTACTACCGACACGTTATATATTTTACGTACGTACGTTAACATCACACCACCATATTTAACTCATATTTATGAGTATCTTCAGGTCTTATATCATATGATATAAGTCATGGTGATGACAAATTAAATACGACATGTTAAAAGGTTCTAAACCGAAAATTGTCGTATCGGACGAATATCGAAACTTCGCCAACGTGTCACGTACTTGGCATAAATAAATGGCCAGCCCCTATACCTCAAAAATCATTATTATTTTCGTGCATATAATGATATTTCCAGCCATAAAATCATTCCATGTTGGCACACACAAATCACCCCACATTAAGGCCAAATTGTGGAGATTCCAATTTCAATTTTGTCACATGTTAATGGCGCCACTTTAGACCAGACAAGTGCTGAAAATTAAATTTTATATTATATATATTATGTGTAACATAATATATATAACAAGTGCAAAAAGTTGGAATTTAATTAGAGAAAAATCGGGTAATCGATAAACATCGAAAATTCGGTTTTCTACGTACACAACACATGGAACATTTTTGGCACATCATACGACACGTATCTAGACACTTTTTACATATGTCATACATCTTAAAGTGTTCTAGAAAATTGAATTAAGGGCTTATTGGAATATACCATGTGTGTATTATTAAATGTGCACTATTTTACAAAGTTTGCAAGAATAAAATTCAGCACATGCATATACATGTTGAACACGCCTATACAGCTGAGATGGAGCATATGTGGAGCCTTGTTGGCATATTGATTGGTCAAGAATCAATCATACAATGTTGGTGATTTAAAGAAAGAAGCTACAAAAGGTAATGTTTAAAACTTTATCTCATTTGAAACACATGCTGAAAATTTCAGCATGTGGATACTAGGCTGACCGATTTTCATGATTAATGAGCATATAATTTGTGTCTTGAAACATGTGACTAATTGGAAGAAGAATTGGAAGTAATTTGAATAAGATATAAAGTCATAAAGTGTGATATCTTGAATATCACACATGCTGAAAAAATTTCAGCATGTGTGTGTATGCACCTTGGCCGAATTCTTGGCCTTATTAGTGTCCAAATTTCATTTCCAAAAATGATGAGAATATTTGCTACAAATTGGTGATTTATTTTAAAAGAAAAATCAATGAAAATTTGGAAATAATTTGAATTATATCACCATGTATCACATGCTGAAATTTCAGCATGTCAAGTGCACTTATGGCCGAAATTTTTACCTTGTGTGGAGAAATTTTATCTTGCTTGAATTGGGTGATAATCTTTTGAGTTATGGAAACTATTTTATGATGATTTTGGCACATGTTTTTAGTGGAATTTTAAGATTTTCCAAGTCATCAAATGATGACAACATTCAACCAATCAATGAGTGCCAAGTAAGCAAAAGTTAAATGATCATCCAATGAGGAGGTACCAAGTAAGCAAGAACATGTCACAATGATGCCACACATTCTCCCAAGGACTTAGAAAATAATTTTTAAGAGAAGGAGGACCTATAGGGGGGACGGCCATAAGCTTAAAAGGAAAGGAGATGAGCAAAACAAAGACAAGAACAAGCTATTGTAACCCAATTAGAGAATCCTTCTTGTACCTAAGGTTGAGTTAGTGAACATGTGACAATGTACGCTTGCGTTTGGAATTGATTAAGTCAATGATCATTATAAGTATATCATGAAGAGTACTATGTGTATTACAAGAAAGGATCCAATTTCTCCATGGCTTTGTGAGTTTCGGCCCATAGGCAAGAAGGGCTATTTCTAAAATCCCTACTTAAATATAAACCAATAGCATAAATGTGTATTATTTTTTAGGAAATAAAACAAAAGGTGGCTAAAGAGATTACAAAGGCTTAGTTGGGGTCATTAAAGACCCCAACCGCCGGCTGCATTAAGAGGGAAAGGGGTAGGGAGGCTAATTAAGTGAAGGGTGTCTATGTTAATGAGAGATAACCTAACTAAACCAAAAAGGAACTAGGGTTAGTCAAAAGAAACTATGGTTAGCCTAAAGTAACCGTAGTTAGTAGTAAAGTAACCTTGGTTAACCAAAGGAAACCAAGGTTAAGAGACCTAATTGAGTAGCTAAGACAAAACCCTCACCACCCTTACACCCCAACGGCTAAGCCTAGCCAAAGTAACAAGAATTCCCTCCAAGAAATACTTGAGAACTTTCTAAGTCTTTCACACCCTCCCAAAGAAATTCAAGTGAGTTCTTTCTCTTCCTTTCTCTTCCAACCCCACGGCCAAGAGAAGCACCAAGAAGGATTGGAATCCTCCAAAGCTAAGTGACATTAGGTAAGTGTTCTTAGCCTCTTAAGAAGACATCTATACTTTCATGAAGATGAAACTCATGGTGTACCTCTCTTTGCTCAAACCGTGACCCTTAGTGGTCTCTAGGCACAAGGATCTCAAGCATTCAAGAGCTCTAGCTTAGAGAAGCTTGGACACTACTCAAACTCCTTTTGGTAAGCCATTTAGCTTTCTTTTAAAGGGATGTTGAGATAAAAATATAGACTAACTATGTTCCTTTCTTTCTCCTCACCCTACCGTGGGAATGCTTGTGTAGAGGAGAGAAAGACTTCAACTTTTTCACCTTTCCAAGAAGAGTAAGCTTCAAAGGAAAGTACACTATACTCTTTATGGTTTAGATGTGAAAGTGTGTGCATGAATGGCTAGATATACCTAAGATCTAATCTTGGTTGTAAAATGGTAAGTTGTAAGCCCAAAACTTTCGGCCTAGGACATTTAAATGTGTAGGAGTGGAACCTTGCTCCAAAGATGTATTCTTTGAGGGTTATATGCATATTTATGTGCTAATCTAGGCTTGGATGTGTTAAAGATCCTTTCTTTCATGAGGAAAGGCTCACGGTGGAAGGGTTAAGGGAGGATGGGTGATTTTACATGAAAAATGTCAAAATAGCAAGGAGGTGGGGACAAGCTTTGATCTTGTTGTGTGTTAGGCTTAATATACTCTTGGTTATATCATTTTCTTGCATGCACCAAATAATGAGGCTGTTGGTGAAGGGTGCGTGTGTTCATCCCCAAATTTTTGCTAAGTGTTGGTAACAAAAATGTGAGCTAAGGACATTTAGGAAGAAAATATGATCACTGGAAAAATCTGGAGCTGGACCGAAATTTAGACTATTTTGTGAAGCCAGAAAAGGGACCTTAGGAACCTTCAATTCCTCCGATTTTTGGTATGCTATTAGTCTTATGTGTTTGTTAGATGTGGGGGTTGGAATCACATTAAAAAGAGCCACGATTTATTTTTAATGAATTTTCTACTAAGACTGGTCCTGCTGGAAAAAGTTGCACTGGACAGAATTTAAGTAACGTGTTTGGGAGTCTAAAACTGGGCCTTAGAGGTGTGAAAATCCACTAAATTTCGGTATGACACTGACCTCATGAATGAAGAAAAGGTGTCAGTTGGAATTTTGTCAAAGTAAGTTTTGGTTTATTTTTAATAAATTTTCTAGTAAAACGGGTCAGACTGAAATGTGCTGGATGGACAGAAATTGTGTAACAAGTTGCATGATCCGAAACAGGGCCTTAGGAAATTGTGATTGGGCTAAATTTTGACAGGATGCTAGCCCAATGAGTTTATTAAGTTGGAGAGTTTGAATTTCCAGAAAAAGATTAAAGGATTGGTCACAATAAATTTTATAGTAAAATGTGGTCATTTCAGAATTCAGGTTACATCGTTTTATGAAAAAGAGCAAACGAGTCCCTTATCAATATCATAATCCCACAATGCATGCAGGGCATTCACTTACGACAATTACGAAGAAGAACATGTGATCAAGTGGGTCTAACATGTGCATTTTAGTAGGAAATCCCTAAGGAGAAGTAGACACTACTAAGCTGGAAATTTCCAGCTAGGCAACAAAACGTGTCTATTCGTTTACGTCATGCATTATGCCGTGATTTGCATATTACATGCCATGCATTGCATCATCGTCACGTACATGATTTACAACATGTCTATTTATGAGAAAGAAAGTTGAAAAGCGTTTCAAAAGATGATTTTGTTTTGTAAAGAGTGATTCTCCACCGGTACCGTGTGTGAGTATGAACTTGGCCAGTATGATGACGTTACCGTTCCGAATCCGGGAATATTAGATTCGAAGGGGAGACGTTACCGCCTCAGATCCGAGAAGATAGATCTGAACATGAGAAAGATGACGTTACCGTTCCGAATCCGGGAATAATAGATTCGAAGGGGAGACGTTACCGCCTCAGATCCGGGAAGATAGATCTGAATATGAGAAAGATGACGTTACTGTTCTGAATCCGGGAATAATAGATTCGAAGGGGAGACGTTACCGCCTCAGATCCGGGAAGATAGATCTTAACACTCTGTTGTTTTACGACGATGATGATTTTCTTTATGAAAAGCATGAAAGTTCATTTTTCCATTGTCATAATCAATGCATCACATGTACATATGCATGCATACATTCATGAAGCGACATATGAGATTTAAGTTGTGATGCTTTCGTAGACCCTAAGCGATGATTCTGATTGTGTTATTCCTCAATACGAGTTATGGTCTTTTAATGTTATGTTTACTTTGAGTGATGAATTTAATTAAGTTATGATCTTGCTATCCTAAGTGATGATCCATACCAAATTTTGGACGGAGGACAGGTATGCTTTTAAACCATAAATTTTTGGGATTCGGTTCTTGTTCGCACATTCCATTTAACTCATGATTATTATAGTATACTTGCTGGTGACATTGTCACTCACCCTATTTTTCCTCCCAGAGGTGGCAGAGGACAAGGTATAATGGATCGAGGACGAACCTAGGGTTCCCTACCCGTGAGTGCAGTGAAGGACGGCCAGCTTTAGGAGATTGAACGTACCAGCTTTAAGGGATGATTGAAATATGTACTTGAGATGGGAAAACAATTTACTTTTGTCACTTTCTGCTACAATGATGTGGGTTGTAAACTTTAAGTGGTTGTGATGACGTTTTAAATTTGAAGTTTTAAATTCTGCCACGGTTTCGCTTATTTGTTGTGCGTAAGCACAAAAATCCATGTATTGCTATCATGGATCACGACGCGTATGGATGACGCCTAGTACTCTCCTTAGTGAAGTACGGCGGGTGCACCGACTTTGGCGGGGCCGGGGTGCGGGGCGCCACACAAGCATTGCAAATTCAAGTGATAAAAACGCCTAGCTCCTTTCTTCTACACTCTCTTTCTTTCTTTCTTCTAAAAGCCTATTATGCTTACATTCATATTCTTGAATAGGCTTATCTTAGACCACCACACATTCTCTATCTTTGTAAAAGATTGATCAAGGTGTGATCAATCTTCATTCTTGCAAGGTGATGGTGTTCGTGCGTATTGTATTCATCATACAAGGTTTGTAAAGGGTTGGAGTTGGTGTGTAACTCCATCAACCCTGTGGTAAGGTGTATTTGTGTTGTGTGACTAGTGTGAACCGAGGAACGTGTTCCTCGTAGACTGGAGTAGGTTGTTTATAACCGAACCAGTATAAAATTCTCGGTGTCATTTACTTTCAGCACTTATATTCTGTTTTAGCACTGTTTATCCGTTTTGTTTACATTCGTAAAAATAGTAAACGATTTTCAAAAATTACAAAACTTTCCATAAACATAGCCACTTGTCTTAGGGTTAATTTGGCACAAGTTTCAACCTTTTTGGACAAGTATAAATCAACCAAACATCCAAAGTTCTGAGACTGGTGCAATCTGATTTTCAGGCTTGCAAAGGTTGAGACTTTGATAGTTTTTGACTAACTTCCCAAAACTGTTTCAACCTATTTAAATATAGAATATAAGGGGTTAGTGGTTAAAATTTCAGAGCAATTGGAGTTACTTACAAATAGGAATAAATTTTTCAAAACAGTCTACCGTTTCTGGTAGATTCGTACAATCTGACCACCAACAATTTTTGAAGGGATTAAAGGTTGAATTTAAATCTGAAATTTTTAGGAGACACTCATAACATCTGAGGCTAAGTTCTCTCAAAATTTCAGAATTTTTGAGGACCTACAACCTAGTTTTAAAAACGTTTTAAAACTGGTCCTGAAACAAAAATTGTTTTCAGAAGTTGAGTTTTTGGTTTAAACTAATTTTAAAAACCACACTTTCCGCACCAACTATTCAACCCCCTTTATATGGTGCCTTGCAGATCCTACAACAAGATGCACTATTTAGATTTTAACTACTTTAGACTGTCTTGTTCTTCTTGTCTCATTCGTCCTACGCAAGGCGGCTGTTGATAGTAGGCCTCAAAAATAGCCTCACTTTTGGCCTTCTGTGATCTCGTCCGTTAGGCAAGGGGGTGGCGGGGGAAAGGAAATAGTGTCTTGGCCTGTGCTTGGATACTCACCAGCAAGAGTTGCCAGCATATAGAATATGAACCAGTGCTCAGACTAGGGATAACTTTTCTCATCGCATGGGAGTAAGTCTATTTGAAACAGGTGGCTGTTTGTCATTGTAGCGCCCCGCTCCCGAATCTTACATCGGAAACGGTGCACCCGCCGTAGTTTGCTACGAGAACTACAAAGCGTCGTTCAATTCTCTTACACGTCAGCAGTGACATAGAAAATTTTGCAGCGGAAACGAAATAACTAAAAGAAACATTCATTTTATTTCAACGTTTCAATCCCAACATCAGATAAGTACCATGTCTAAGTTCATTATTACACTTCAACTTAAAGGAAATAAAACTGCCAAAGATAACATCTTCTTGCTCTAACTACCCCACTGCCTGAACTCAGCTCCGTCTTCTATGTATATATAGTCGTACTCCTGCTCACCTGGGAAAAATAAAGGGGTGAGTGATATAGAAATATCACCCAGTAGGTTCCTGCCTCTTTCCGAACAATTTCATATATGGCAACAAATAATACGTAGCACATGTATAAACATTAATAACTAAGTAAATAAATAAAGCACAACACAACAATTATGCGATGTCATGATGCATGCTTGTGTCACACACAACGGTATCTCAACATACAAATGCCTATCTCTCTACCGTGCAATGTATGAACCTCGAGGTGATCCTACCACACGCCTCGTCAGGCCACACGCCCCGTCGGGCCACACGCCTCATAGAGCCACATGTCCCGTAGGACCACACGCCTCATAGGGCCACACGTCCCGTAGGACCACACGTCTCATAGGGCCACACGCCCCAAAGGACCACACGCCTCATAGGGTCACACGTCCCAAAGGACAATCTCGACCCAAAGGTCATGCAATGCTCGTGCCATGAAATGCAAATGAAATATGTCACATAACGCATTTTTTTTCCTTTTCTTCTTTTCTTCACTAATTTGCACATTTCAACAATTTCCCTTATCACCTCTTAAATAATTTCAATCTATTACTCTCTTATATACGCTTATAAATTTATTTACCCATTAATGAAATTATTTATCTTTACTTTTGTTTTCCCTAAGTATCTTTAAATATGTTTTAAGTATTTATGAATTTTTGTGAAATATATATATATTTATACTTTTTTTAAAAAAAACTGAAATCTGATATATTTTTTTAACATTTCAGAAACTATTTTAATTATCTATTCTTTTTATTTACAACAACCCCTCTACTAATTTTCTGTTTTGTTTTGTTTTTGTTTTTATCTAGAAGAGTTACTTTTGTTTTAATTAAAATTAAAAACACAAACCAAAACAAAATCCCAAACCAATTCCCCTTCCCAGCCCAATCCCGCCAGCCCCCCTCCCAGCGCCCTGCCCTAGCCCACCAGCCTCCTCTCCCTGCGCTAGCCCAGCCCGCCCCCCAAATCCCTTTCTTTCCCTTTCCCTTTTCGGGCCTTCTTCTGCCAGCATCCAAGCTGGCCCAAAGTTCACTCTTATTTATTTTTTTTATTTTTCCTTCTGCTTGGGCCGAAACCTCCCCAGCCCATTACCAAATCCTGGCCTGCTACGAAATTCCAAGCCAGTTTTCCTTTCTCTGCTTCCCTCAACCCAAATTAAAATGTCCCAATCTCAATTATATTACTACTTTAACTACTAAACTTTTACTTAACACATATAATTTTAAAATCACGAAACCACAGCCGAAACATACATATATATATATATATAAACATATGTATAACATGTTTATGCTACAAAGAAAACAACCAAAACATATAATATATCAAATTGAATTATAATATGCAAATTAACAATAAATGAAGCATATAACAAATAAATTACTATACAAAATTAGCTCAAAAAGAGAGAGGCCACCTACCTCTTGGTTATAACCTAACAATATTGGTGATGTTGTAGTGGTTGTGGTGGTGGTGCACTTCCCCTCTTCCTTTCTTTTTCCTTCTTTTTCTTCCTTATTCTTTTCCTCAGCACTTCACTTTCCTAACTTTGCTCTCAAATGTTCCCTTTTCCTCAGCCTACTCATGCCACTCCCTTACCTTTTCTTCTTTTTTTTTGTTTGTTTGGGCCGTTTGGCCTTTTTATTGCTAAAAGCTATGGGAGGTTCGTCCCTCCTGGGTTGGTTAGGATAAGATAGTATTAAGGGGGGTTATGTGAAAGGTTTTTTTAATAAAAATATTAAGTCATTTCATTTTTTATTCTTATTGTTTTTTTCTCGTGTTGTAGCAGTCATTGCATGAGGGAAGTTGGTGCTAAAATGCTCCCAATATGGAAGATATAGATCAGAGGTCAGCGGGGGGTTAGGATCCTCTCACCTCAAATTCCTCACCCCATGCGTCACCGCGGGACACGTGGCAACAGAGGTGGGTGGTGAGGCTAGATAAAGGTGACCCGCATCTAGCCTCACCACCCACCTCTGCTGCCACGTGTTGCGCAGTGACGCGTGGGGTGAGAAGAAAGTGGGTGAGATGATCTCATCCCCTCAGCGGGCATATGTTGCAACGGTAATTCTAAAAAGGGCGGGGTTTTTTCTTTTTTTTATCAACTAATATTATAAGCAATTCATACAAGATCTCATATTAAAGTATTGATTTGATTCGAATATGTTCGTTAATTTTAATTAAACGAGTGGAGTTTGAACACCCAATTGAATTGGTTTATTAAACAAGTAGAATTGTTTGCGAAATATTAGGCTTGTTTAAACAGTTATAACATTTTTGAACTGAACTTGAAATAATTTTTAAGTTCGTTAAACTAAACGATTCAAGCCAAAATATTTGTTTATCTAAACGAACCTGAACTTAAACACTCACTATTCAGCTTGGTTCGGCTTGTTTACAACTCTAATTGAAGGGCAAACAACGCTTGAAAATACTTTTTAAAAACAAATAGCCAGATAATTTTCACAAAACACTGTCCTGTAGGATCTGAAAGGCACCACTAGAAGGGGGGGTTGAATAGTTGGTGCGGAAAGTGTGGTTTTTAAAATTTGTTTAAAACCAACCAACTCAACTTCTGAAAACAGATTCTGTTTTCAAGACCAGTTTTAAAACATTTTTAAAACTTAGCCTCAGATGTTATGAGTGTCTCCTAAAAATTTCAGATTTAAATTCAACCTTTAACCCTTTCAAAAATCGTTGGAGGTCAGATTGCGCGAATCTGCTTTAAACGGTAGACTGTTTTGAAAAATTTATTCCTGTTTGTATTTAACTCCAATTGCTCTGAAATTTTAACCACTAATCCCTTATATGTTGTATTTTAATGGGTTGAAACAGTTTTGAAAATTCTTTTGGGAAGTTAGTCAAATACACTCAAAGTCTCAACCTTTGCAAGCCTGAAAATAAGACTGCACTAGTCTCAGAACTTTGGATGTTTGAATGACTTATACTTATCCAAAAGGGTTGAAACTTGTGCCAAATTAATCCTAAGACGTGTGGCTATGTTTCTAGAAATTTTCGTAATTTTTGAAAATCGTTTACTATTTTTTTGAACGTAAACAAAAAGAGTAAATAGTTCAGAAACAGAATATAAGTGCTGAAAGTAAATGACACCGAGAATTTTATACTGGTTCGGTTATAAACAACCTACTCCAGTCTTCGAGGAACACCTTCCTCGGTTCACACTAGTCACACACATGCAATACACCTTACCACAGAGTTTATGGAGTTGCAAACTAACTCCAACCCTTTACAACCCTTGTATGACGAATACAATTCGCACGAACACCACCACCTAGCAAGATTGAAGATTGATCACAACTTGATCAATCTTTTACAAAGATAAAGAGTATGTGGTGGTGTATTACAAGCCTATTCAATAATAAGAATATAAGTACAATAGGCTTTCAAGAAGAAGAAAGAAAGAGAGTGTAGAAGAAGAGAGACTAGGCGTTTTTGTCACTTGAAAATGCAATGCTTGTTCTTGCCTTTTGTTTTGCTCTTCTCCTTTCCATTTATGCTTGAATGCCGTCCCCTATAAGTGCATTCCCCTCTTGAAAATTATCTTCTAAGTCCTTGGGAGAATGTGTGGCATCATTGTGACATGATCTTGCTTACTTGGCACCTTCTCATTGGATGATCACTTAACCGTTGCTTACTTGGCACTTCATGATTGGTTGAATGTTGTCATCATTTGATGACTTGGAAAATCTGAATATTTCACTAAAAGCATGTGCCAAAATCAACATAGAATAATTGCCATAATTCACAAGATTGTCACATAAAGTTAGCAAGATAATTTTCTCACAAAAAGGGCATGAAAATTTCGGCCATTAAGAGACTTAGCATGCTGAAATTTCAGCATGTGATACATGGGTATTCTTTTCAAAATGTTGCCATGTTTGCTTTGATTTATCTCTTAAAATGAATCATCATTTAGTAGAAGATATTTTCATCTTTTATGAGATAAAAACTTGACTCCCATGTGGCCTAAAATTCGGCCATTATTCATTCACACATGCTGAAATTTTCAGCATGTGTGATATTGAAAAATATCACCACTTAAATTACATAACTTATTCAAAATGCTTCCAAATTATCTTCCAATCAATCCACCTCAATTAAGAAGTAAAATATCACACATAATGGAGGTAAAAATCGGCCATACATTAGCACACATGCTGAATTTTCAGCATGTGTCACAATTGTGACAAAATTTGAATTGTTACCTTGTGTAGCTTCTTCGTTTATGTCATATCACTGAAATCATGCCTATTTTGTAAAGATATCCGCTACTTGTGCTTCTGTGCGTACGTGATCTATGGCGATATCACCATTGTTTACGTGATCACGAAGAAAGTGATAGCGTACTTCTATATGCTTAGCCTTAGAGTGTAACACGGGGTTCTTAGACAGATTGATGGCACTCATACTATCACAATATATAGTGATTCTATTTACGGTAATTCCAAAGTCCGAGAGTTGTTGTTTTATCCACAACAACTGTGTGCAGCAAAGGCTAAGTGCCATGTACTCAGCCTCAGTAGTGGACAAAGCAACGCTTGCTTGCTTTTTGGAAAACCATGAAATGAGTGAGTTTCCTATAAATTGTCAAGTCCCACTCATGCTCTTTCTATCTATTTTGCATTCACCATAATCTGCATCAATATAAGCATGTAAGTTAAATTCGGAATCCTTATCGTACCAAATTCCTAAGGTGGACGTGTGCTTAATATAGCGGAAGATTCTTTTTACCGCATTATAATGAGACACCTTAGGCTGACTTTGAAAACATGCACACATGCATAAACTGAACATGATATCAGGCCTACTAGCAGTTAAATATAGCAAATAACCAATCATAGATCGATATAAGCCATTGTCAAAATCCTTACCATGTTCATCCTTATCCAATTTGGTATTGACACTCATAGGGGTGGGGGATGGTTTCAAATTTTCAAAGTTGAGCTTTTTAATCATCTCATTTACATATTTTGCTTGACTTATGTGAATGCCTTTACTCGTTTGCTTAATCTGCAAGCAAAGAAAATAGTTAAGTTCGCCAACCATAGACATTTCAAATTCGGATTTCATGCAATTTTCAAAATCTTCAACAAGTTTATGTGAGGTAGAACCGAAAATAATGTCATCAACATAGATTTGAATAATAAGTAAATCCGATTTGTCTTGTTTCAAAAATAGTGTACTATCTATAGTACCTCGTTTAAAATCATTTTCTGAAAGGAAAGTAGCAAAACGATCATACCATGCTCTCGGTGCTTGCTTTAGTCCGTATAGTGCCTTCTTTAGTTTGTGCACGTGATCGGGATGTTTCAAATCTTCAAATCTGGGTGGTTGCTTCACATATACTTCTTCTTGTATAAATCCATTTAGGAATGCACTTTTTACGTCCATTTGATACAATTTAAAATCTTTCATGCAAGCAATAGCAAGTAATAGTCGTATATCTTCTAAACGTGCTACGGGTGCAAATGTTTCATCGTAGTCAATTCCTTCTTCTTGATTGTAGCCTTGTGCTACAAGTCTAGCTTTATTCCTAACGACCTTTCCTTCTTCATTCATTTTATTCCTAAACACCCACTTTGTGCTTATTATGGTCTTATCTTGTGGTCGTGGCACTAAATCCCATACATCATTTCTAACGAATTGATTTAACTCATCATGCATAGCATCAATCCAAGAAGAATCACTCAAAGCATCATGCACATTTTTGGGTTCAATTTCGGAAATCATAGCATGAAATTGATTTATTTCATCCGAAGTAATTCTTCTACGTGGTCGCACATCGTGAGTGATGTCGCCTATGATGAGATCATGTGGGTGATCTCTATGCCATATTGGTTGATTATTTTCTGTGTTATCATGTATTTCTAAGTGATCATGCATTTCTAGTGTGTCATTCATGTCATGCATATCAAATGTACCATCATCTTCATTCAACACGGGTTTCAATTCAAAGTCATCATCATATTCTTTATCATTATCAATCTCACCAAATTCATTAAACTTCACATGAATAGATTCTATGATTTGTCTAGTGAGAGGATCATAACATCTATATGCCTTTGAATTTATAGAATATCCAACAAAAATGCACTCAATTGATTTGGATTCAAATTTATCTAAATTATCTTTTGTATTCAAAACAAAACATTTGCATCCAAACACACGAAAATAGTCAATCTTAGGAATGCGATCATTTAAAATCTCATAAGGCGTCTTATTTATTTTTTTTTCTAATAGATAAGCGATTTACTATGTAGCATGCACAATTTACGGCTTCCGCCCACAGAAATCTAGGTAGTTTATTTTCGCACAACATAGTCCTAGCAATTTCTTGTAGTGTTCGATTCTTTCTTTCTACTACTCCATTTAATTGTGGAGTTCTAGGTGGCAAAAACTCATGCTTGATTCCTTTTTCTTCGCAAAATGAAATCATATCTTTGTTTTTAAATTCACCGCCTCTATTGCTTCTTATCCTTTTCACATTGACACCGTATTGATTCTCAAGTTGTTTGATTAATTTTGCAATTTCAATGGCACTATCATCCTTATGTGCAAGAAATAAAGTCCAAGTATAACGAGAAAAATCATCAACAATCACGCATGCATAGTGGCACCCACCAAGGCTTGTAGTGCGGCTAGGACCAAACAAATCAATGTGTAGTTGTTCTAAGACTCTAGTTGTGCTTATTTCATTCTTAGGCTTAAGTGACTCACGTGTTTGTTTGCCTTTTATGCAAGATTCACACAACTGAAAGTTGTCTAAATCAAGTGTAGGCAATCCTCGTACTAAGTTCTTTCGTTGGAGTTTTTCTAGTGTGGAAATACCAATGTGTCCTAAACGTCTATGCCATAAATTCACATTGGGTTCATTTGACATAAAGCACTTAACTTTAGCGTCTACCACATCATCCATAGAAAGCGTAAAAATGTTACCTTCTCGTTTTCCTTTTAAAACGGTTTCTCCATTTTTATTTATTATATTGCAGTAAGGGTGAGTGAAGCACACATCAAAGCCATTGTCAATAAATTGAGAAATGCTAAGAAGATTGTAAGATAAGTTGCTTACCAAATAGATGTTGGAGATTTGAAGAGTGCTTGGATTTCCTATCGTACCTTTTCTCATGATCTTGCCTTCGTTGTTGTCTCCAAAGGTCACGGATCCGCCTTTTGTGACCTTCTTTAATTTTGTGAACAAGCTCGGGTCACCCGTCATGTGCCTCGAGCAGCCACTATCAAAGAACCACTTTATAGTAGTATCTTTCGATGTGTGGGCTCCCTGCAATGTGCAAAGATAATTTAGGTACCCTTTTAACTTTGGGTCCTTTCGAGTTAGTTAATCACCTCTTGGTAAAAGTACCTTTCGGTACTCATACTTAGGTGATCCTTCTCGGTCTAGCATATAGTAGACATGTGGTGAATGCACTTTGGGCCTTTGCCCAAGAACTCCTTTATACTCATTGAATGAAGGACGTTTTTGATATGTCCTTGTGTGTGTGCGTAGTGCGTAGATGATATGAATGTCGTGTATGCATCACTCTTTTCTTTTCATATCTATATGGTACAAAATTGTATTTCACATGATATGAAGAGGAAGTGGGGCGTGATGAGGGAAGAGGCGGTTTTTGCGTCATCTTAGACGCCATTTGAGGCTTTGGGGTGTCTACTTTCTTAGACACAACAAACTTAGTTGGTTTGGTGGATACTTCATTAGTATCAACGTATCCCAAACCCGTTTTGTCACTGTCATGCTTTTTTGATAAGATAATACGATGCAGCATGTTAGATCACGTATCAAACTGTTTCATCATTTTCTCTAGGTATATATTCCTTGATTTCAAATTTGAAATCTCGGATTTCATTTCGTTATTTTGAGTGGTTAATGATGAAATCTCTGTCTTTAATGCAGTGTTGATGCATGATGACTCTTTCTTTGAATCGTTTAATTGAGCGACAAGATTCTCGTTAGAAGATTCTAACAGTTTCTTATCTTCAATTAATCATTTCTTTTCCTTAGCGAGAGTCTTAGTGAATTTATACAATTCTAAATACTGACTAAAAAGATCATCATAAGAAGGCTCAGAGACAGAATCAGAATCAGAAGATACCTTATTAGATGCTTTGGACACAAAGCATACTTGTGCAGTCTCTTCTTCGGTTTCAGTCTCGGAATCCGATGTATCACTCCAGGTGGAGGCCTATAGAGCACGTTTCCTTTGCTTGGGTAGATGAGTCTATTTTTGTTCCGCTCCTTGTCAGGGTATTTATTTGTTTGCTTTTCTTTATTGGGGAAGTCATATGATAAATGTCTAAGTTTGCCACATTCATAACATTTGACATCTTTATCATTTGACTTGTTCTTATTTCTCTTAGTTATAGTACCCTTATTTTTGTTTCTAAATGACCTTCTCATAAATTTTCTTAAGCCTTTAGCCAATAGAATTAGGTCATCGTTATCCGATTCAGAATCACTATCATCTACGTGATCGGAAGAAGTAGAGACGTATTCATTTGATTTAAATGCTATAGCTTTACCTTGTTTAGATGATTCCGATTTTTGTATGGTGAGTTTATTTTCGTACACTTTAAGTGATCCAATTAACTCTTCCATCTTTATTGAGTTCATTTCTTTGCTTTCTTCTATTGCGGTTACTTTAGGGTCCCACTCTGATGGAAGGCTTCGTAAGACTTTCTGTACTCTTTTCTGCATGATAAAAGTTTTACCAAGAGACTCAAGAGAGTTATAGATGTTAGTCAAACGAAGATCCATATCAACTATAGATTCATTATGCAATAGTTTAAACGACTCAAGTGTGGACATAAGCATGTTTATCTTTGACTCTTTTACTTGACTCGTGCCTTCGTGTTTCATTTCTAGTATCCTCCACATTTCTTGTGCACTCGAACAGTTTGAGACATAATTAGACTCACTTTTACATAATCCATTCAAGAGCAATTGCATAGCCCTAGCATTCATACTAAGTTTCTTTTTGTCATCACTTGTATATTCTTGTCTATGTTTGACAGCTTCTAATATGACTCCGTCTATGGTGGATAACTTAGATGGAACAAAAGGACCATCTTCTATAATCGACCAAAGATGAATATCTATAGCCATAAGAAAAAGCTTCATTCTTAGTTTCCATTAAATAAACGACTCACCGTCAAAAAGAGGAGGTCTTTGGCTCGACATACCTTCTTGCTTGGTTTTGAGATTTGTGGTTGCCATCTCACTGACGCGTGACGCGTGGGGTGAGGAGAAAGTGGGTGAGGTGATCTCATCCCCTCAGCGGGTGTTGTACCCCGCTCCAAACTAACATAGCAACCAAGGTAGGGAGAGAAGCATGATAGAATAAGGGGACCTCGAAAGGAAGATATCACCGGCTTATCTATGATTATATAGAATTTAAGGTAATTAGCCTACCCCAAAGTGAAAAACCTGAAGCAAGAGGGCTGGTTGAAATTTACAGATAAGTGCTCAGTTGATGACATGAGAATTGAGAACTAATAGAAGAAGCATGTTTAGGCGACCTTAATGAGAATTCTGATTATATAACATGCCCATATGCATATGGTATGGGCACACACCTAGAAATGCATACACACCACAAGATGGGCCATCAATTTTACAAATCTGTAAGGTCTAGCAGATTTAGCTTGGCGGAGAATAAGTAGCGCTACACACTTGTGTAAGCCTTGGGTATGTATATATGTGTACACATACGTGTAAGGGGGACTATATAAAGTAAAAGCCACCGTATAATTTCATAAGTCCCGGAGACCTAAGCATAACTAAGATGTAACAACAAGGTCTAAGATATGGATAGATTATGGATAGTAAGAGGATAGGCATATTGATGCACACGAATACGACTCAAGGCATATACGAACGGCGACAGAATAATATTCAAAGAAGTATATTATATGTGCGTGTACGCACGTATAGTTAGGAGATAGAGAATATTTTTGAGGTTATGACTTATTTCTAAAAGAAAAAGGAATATGGACATATATGTGTAGGTATGGGTGCGTGTGCATACACATGCATAAATACGTATACATATACATATATGGAAAAAGATATGCATAGCCACACATGCCCTACATATAAGTACACGTATATATATATATATATATGAGTGCACCCAGGTACATACGGAAGAATAAATAGAGCCGCACATCTAGGGAGCAAGGAATTAGAAAGGCTATACCTATGAATATATATATATATATATATATATATGTACATATAACGGATATACAAAAAAGAGGTGCTACTTGGAGGATTTATGAGAGGACATTAAATGAATAGGGGTGTGTTATTAAGGAAGACATATATACATGGAGTATATGGTGTTGGTTCGGTCATTAAGCTTTAGGAGTAAACCCAACCAACACTTAGTGAGAACCATCAAGGGAATGATAGATAAGGAATAAAGAGTCCATGTGTTAGAGGAAGTCTTTTCCTCTCCCCCAAATGCAGCCGCCGGCTGCCTTCTTTTCCAAGAGAGAAATAATACCCACTCCATTAAACAAGTCTCTTTAACTCCCATCATTAAGACTCTCTCACATAAACCCTCAAACCTCTCCCCCCTCCCAAAGGAATTCGGGTAGAGCAAAGAGAGGCTAAAGATCATTCCCTCTCAAGACTTGGTTAGGTAAGTTTACTCTCTATAGTTGTTAACAAGATACACCTTAGAAGATTGAAACTTACAAGCCTTCTTTCCTTTGAAGGAAACCGTGATCCTCACGGCACTAGGAGGAGACCGTAAGGTGAAAGGAGAAAGAAGAGGGTCTTAGCAAAAAGATGATCATTCTCAAACCCTTCAAGATGCAAATGGTAAAAACCCTTCATCCTTCCTATAAGATATATTACATAATCTAAGGAATGGCTAACGAAAGCCTTATGCCGTGTGTGATAGGAAAAGAAAGGGGGAAGAGCTTCTTGTGTCAACCAAACCACGCAAAATGCTTCAAAGGCAAGTACACTATACTCTTTATGGTTTAGATGTGAAAGTGTGTGCATGAATGGCTAGATAAACTTAAGATCCAATCTTAGTTGTAAAATAACAAGTTGAATGCCCACAACTTTCGGCCTAAGTCATTTTGGGTATGTAGGTGTGAGATCTTGTTCCAAAGAGGTGTTCTTTGGGGATTATATGCATATTTATGTGCTAATCTAGGTTGGATGTGTTAAAGATTCTTTCTTTCATGAAGAAAGGCTCACGGTGGAAGGGCCAAGGGAGGCATGAGTGATTTTACATGAAAAATGTCAACTTAGTAATGAAGTAGAGACAAACTTTGATCTTGTTGTGTGTTAAGTTTAATATGCTCTTGGTTATATCATTTTCTTGCATGCACCGAAGAATGTGGCCGTTGGTGAAGGGTGCGTGTGCTCATCCCAAAATTGTGGCTAATTGTTGGTGGCAAAATGTAAGCTAAGGACATTTAGGAAGAATATATGATCATTAGAAAAATTTCTGGAGCTGGACTAGAATTTGGACCGTAATGGGAGACGAGAAAAGGGACCTTAAGAACCTTCTAACCCATTGATTTTTGGTATGCTATTATTTTTATGAGTATGTTAGATGTGAGAGTTGGAATCATGTTAAAAAAAGCCACGGTTTATTTTTAATGAATTTCCTACTGAGATTGGTCCTGCTGGAAAAAGTTGTATTGGACAGAATGTAAGTAACGTGTTTGGTAGTCTAAAAATGGGCCTTAGAGGTGTGCAAATCCACTAATTTTTGGCATGATACTAACCTCATGAATAAAGAAAAGGTGGCAGTTGGAATTTTGTCAAAATAAGTTGTGGTTTATTTTTTATTAATTTTCTAGTAAAACGGGTCAAACTGAAATGTGCTGGTTAGACAGAATTTGTGTAACAAGTTGCATGATCTGGAAAAGGGCCTTAGGAAATTGTAATTGGGCTAAATTTTGATAGGATGATAGCCCAATGAGTTTATTAAGATGGAGAGTTGGAATTTCCAGAAAAAGATTAAAGGATTGGTCACAATAAATTTTATAGTAAAATATGGTCATTTCAGAATTCAGGTTACACCGTTTTATGAAAAAGAGCAAATGAGTCCCTTATCGACATCGTAACTCCACAATGCATGCATGTCATTCACTTATGACATTTGCGGAGAAGGACCTGTGAACCAATGGGTCTAAAACGTGCATTTTAGTAGGAAATTCCTAAGAAGAAGTAGACGCTACTAAGCTGGAAATTTCTAGCATGGCCACGAAACGTGTCTATTCGTTTACGTCATGCATTATGCCGCGATTTGCATATTACATGTCATGCATTGCATCATTGTCACGTACATGATTTACAGTATGTCTTCTTTTTATGAGAAAGAAAAAAATGAAAAGAGTTTCAAAAGATGATTTCGTTTTGTAAAGAATGATTCCCCACCGGTACCGTGTGTGAGTATGAACTTGGCCAGTATGATGACGTTACCGTTCTGAATCCGGGAATAATAGATTCGAAGAGGAGATGTTACCGCCTCAGATCCGGGAAGATAGATCTGAACATGAGAAAGATGACGTTACCGTTCCGAATCCGGGAATAATAGATTCGAATGAGAGACGTTACCGCCTCAGATCCGGGAAGATAGATCTGAATATGAGAAAGATGACGCTACCGTTCCGAATCCGGGAATAATAGATTCGAAGGGGAGACGTTACCGCCTCAGATCCGGGAAGATAGATCTGAACACTCTGTTGTTTTACGACGATGATGATTTTTAAAGAAAAGCATGAAAGTTCATTTTTCCATTGTCATCTCAATGCATCACACGTACATATGCATGCACACATTCATGAAGCGACATATGAGATTTAAGTTGTGATGACTTCGTAGACCCTAAGCGATGATTCTGATTGTGTTATTCCTCAATACGAGTTACGGTCTTTTAATGTTATGTTTTGCTTTGAGTGATGAATTTAATTAAGTTATGATCTTGCTATCCTAAGTGATGATCCATACCGAATTTTGGACGGAGGACAGGTATGCTTCTAAACCATAAATTTTTTGGATTCGGTTCTTGTTCGCACTTTCCATTTAACTCATGATTATTATGGTATACTTGCTGGTGACATTATCACTCACCCTATTTTTCCTCCCAGAGGTGGCAGAAGACAAGGTAGAATGGATCGAGGACGAACCTAGGGTTCCCTACCCGTGAGTGCAGTGAAGGATGGCCAGCTTTAGGAGACCGAACGTACCAGCTTTAAGGGATGATTGAGATATGTACTTGAGATGGGAAAAAAATTTACTTTTTGTCGCTTTCTGCTACATTTGATGTGGGTTGTAAACTTTAAATGGTTGTGATGACGTTTTTAATTTGAAGTTTTAAATTCTGCCACGGTTTCGCTTATTTGTTGCGCGTAAGCACGAAAATCCATGCAATGCTATCATGGATCACGACGCGTATGGATGACGCCTAGTACTCTCCTTAGTGAAGTACGGCGGATGCACCGACTTCGGCGGGGCCAGGGTGCGGGGTGCCACAGCGGGAATATGTTGCAACGGTAATTCTAAAAAGGACGGGGTTTTTTCTTTTTTTATCAACTAATATTATAAGCAATTCATACAAGATCTCATATTAAAGTATTTATTTGGTTCGAATATGTTCGTTAATTTTAATTAAACGAGTGGAGTTTGAACACCCAATTGAATGGTTTATTAAACAAGTAGAATTGTTTGCGAAATATTTGTCTCGTTTAACAATTATAACGTTTTTGAACCGAACTTGGAATAATTTTTAAGTTCGTTAAACTAAACCAGTCAAGCTAAAATATTTGTTTATCTAAACGAACCTAAACTTAAACACTCACTATTCAGCTTGGTTCGACTTGTTTACAACTCTAATTGAAGGGCAAACAACGCTTGAAAATACTTTTTAAAAACAAATGGCTAGATAATTTTCACAAAACACTATCCTACGAACTCTAGTATTTCTGTAGCAAACTAGAAGACACTCGAGAGCATTTCCAACTTCCAAAAATAATCAGAACTTTTTGTTTAAACATAAAATTTCATAAATAAGCTGAATTAGAAGGAATTACAAGAATGGTTGCTTGACGTTAGCAACACAAAACAGTTGACATTTATAATCTAACCATTGATTTAATCATAAACTAGTGCCCAAAAGTTCCCAACCTATAATTACATATACGATAAAACTTAAAACATCTCAGGTGAGCAAACCATGGCTCCAAAAGTAGCAGAGTAAGAAGAACCTCTGTTGAAGATGATTACAAAATGGAAAAAAATAACCATAAAGTGGTGACAATTCATTAGGACGGCAAACAAGTCGTGTTTTGTGTTTCTTGTTTCGTGTCTTTGGGTTTCATGTATCAAAGTGCCAAACCATACATGGCACATTTTCTTTGCGTGTAAAGAAATATATACCCAAACCTGCACATACTAGATTCGTGTCGCGTATCAGGTTTACACATAACTTGGCCAAATACGAATATTTCAAGTCGTGTTCAGGTTATTTCGTATATTGACTCTTCAACACGGGTGTGGAAGAGAAGAGAGACAGAGGGCGGCGGTTGTAAAATGTGAGAGCGGAGGCGAAGCGCGGGGCTGTAAAAGGTGGGAGCGGATGCAGAGGGTTAGCGGCGGTAAAAGATGGAAGCGAAGGCAGAAAGCGGCTGCTGTAAAAGGTGGGAGAGGATGCAGCAGGCAGCTGCTGTAAAATGTGGGAGCGGAGGTGGAGGGAGACGGCTTTAAAAGGTGGGAAAAGGAAGAAGTGTTTTCTGTTTTCCTTTTCTTGTTCCAAGAGTGTTTAGAGAATGATTGAATGAGTAAGGGTTGGGTAGGGAGGGCGATTTAGGTTTTAGGATTATTCAAATGTTTTATTTTACAATTTTTACTTTAATATTTGGAATATAATTAAAAAAATCCAGGTATTGCAAGTTGAAATGGGTAAACCGCAGGTGTACCTGGACGCAACCCACTCTTAATAGGTAAGTTTCATGTATTATTCATTGTCGCCCCTATGAAAAACTGCTGCTCCCAAACGGCCAGCGTTGACATGTATACCATAATGAAGTAGAATGAACATGTATTACTCGTGTGCAGAAGAGATGCAAAGAGTCCGACGAGGAGAGCTAAAGGGATAGTAAAGTGCAGAAAAGTTAGAGATTGTAGGTCTTGGTATCAATGCAGTACAAATTCCACATAGCATTCCTCATCTGGTGTCAAAAGTCTCCAAACCCCAACCATAACTGGGAGCGGGATCTCCTGATCCCTCCCACATGGGTAGTAACAAAAGACCGTCCGCCACGTGGCAGTCCAGAGAAGTGGTGAGGCTGGATGGGAGTCACAAGAGGGATGAAAGAATGGGCAGTCAGGGGATTCGGACGCCCATAACTGGTGCACAATATAACAAATTGTAGTAGTCCATAATGGCATGCATAAGACAACTCAAAAAAGAAGAATCATTTTGGTCTTTATCGAATTCGATAATGTTCTAATGTAATTAACATCGATGACCTTGTCGTGTTGGTCAACAAATTTTCCTAATCTCTTACAGCGAGTCTGTGATGTAATCATAAATTTTAGGTTTTCTTTTTATAGAGAATATGTTCTTTCTTTATGTCAACATGAGACATTGACCAACATTGACCGAGGTTTTTTTGACATTTAAAAACTGAGGTTGACGATTGACCAAGATGTTTTAAATGATGGTAACATGTTTGATGCAATAGAATTTTAAAGCACTTGATTGAAAAAGATTGGTATAATAAATTATCAATTTATATAAAATACTCATTCAATATGATATTTATAACAAGCTTTTTATATGATGTAATCAGCAGCAACAACACAATATTACCCTATTGTTTTAGAGCCTCCCGTCTATGGCAGGGTACGGGGGGTCGGATGTATGCAACCATACCCATGCGTTAGAAACACTGAGAGGTTGTTTTCCGATGACCTATAATAATGTGTCAAGCTGTGTCGATCAACTGCTACTTAACAATAATGTCATGATTTCATAAAAAAGAAATTTTTTATATGTTGAAGAGTATAAAAGATAAAATATTAAGATAGAAGGATGTTGAATAATGTTAATGATAGCTTTTGCTATTGTTAAGACATACTGTGTGTGTATTGTTGTTGTTATTTTGGATAATGTATACGGTATTTCAAAGGATGTCTTGGTTCTTATAGTGACATTGACAATCCACGCATGGGACATTGTCTCCAACGAGTGGAGATTTTTCCTTAAATTCCTTCCATCTATCCTAAACAACAACCCTCTATAAAAACACACATTTTAGAGAGCTTCGTGTGTAGTGCATTATATCCATATGTATTGGATATATATATATATATATATATATATATATATATATATATATATATTGGTATGATAGATTTTCTATTCTAATTTCTGTCACATCTTTAATCATATTGAATGAAATCATGTCATGTTTATTCAGATGATATCAATTAATAGGCATAGCATTCAAATCAAGACTATAATGCCACCACTTCAATTCCATCAAGTAACTAACATGAAGAAATTTTCATATTCACCTCTCCCTGCCATGCCAAGTAATACGTTTGTTTACTAAAATTTAAAGATACTTAAGGTACATTTAGAACCATATTATAGTTGAGATTTGAATCATATATTTTAAACTGTGTATGGATTCATTGTATTTAAATTATGTATTTAATAAGTTCTATGCAATAAAAGTCGTTGTAGGTAGAATAAAATATTTAATATGGTATTCATTAGAATAATTAAAATGCGCTTTTTAATATAAGCTCACCGGTTTTTACAAATAAGCTTGCTATTTTTGTCAAAAGATATTTTTCTCTGTAGTAAAAATAAAGAAGGAGAAAACTGAGTTAAAATTCTAGTAAATTTCTTTAAAACATAGTGATTTGTTACTATATTTGGTTCTGAACGCTATCTTACCTTTTGACTTCCTCTATTTCGGAGGATCATCTTTGGGAGGACCTATACCTTTTCCGGAGGAATTTCAAAAAATGTTACAGTTTTTATAACTTATTTTACCTATAGAGTATGTTTTGGAGAAATTTCAAAATAAGGTAGTGGCGCCTAAGACACTATAAAGTACCATTAGAGACACCTCTAAGGCGTCAGAACTGCGTTGGGAAATCAAAACCATTCACCAAAATCAATGTCCCTTAATGCCATTAACAATGGCGCCATAGACATCTTAGGCGCCATAAGCGAGGCCAAATGTTGTTTCAGATAACCACTTTTGCAACACTAAACTGTAAACCTAGCTCTAAACTTTAAACCCTAAACCTTAAACCTGAAATGTGGTTGGTTATGATTTAGGGTTTAAGGCTTATGGTTTAGGATTAGATTTAGAGTTAAGGTTTATGTTTATTGTTGTGTTTTGGATTTAGGGTTAGCGTTTAAGGTTGCAAAAGTGGTTATCTGAAACCATATTTTGCCTAAGACGGTACTGCTAATGGTGCTTAAGGTGTCTAAGGTACCATTGATGGCGTCTGAGAGACAATTGCTTTGGTGAGTCGTTTTGGTTCCTCATAGCAATTTTGCTCTAATGCATCATTAGAGGTGTCTTTTAAGTGCCATTAATAATGACGTCTTAAAACGTCTTAAACGCTATTGCTAGTGACGCCCTATTTTATTTGTGAAATAAGTTAAAAAATATAACTCTTTAGAAATTTCCCTTTTTTGGGATATACAAGATGCATGTGTTTTAACTTAAAATGAAAACACCTACACCTTTTTTGGATATAAAAGAGGCATGTGTTTTTAACCTAAAATAAAAATACTACAATAATTCATATTTTAAAATACCAAAAATATGAATAAACTAGCGCTACATTATAGTTTTTTTTTCACGAAAACAGATGGAAAATTAGATTTTAAAGTTATACTACTAATTACATATGTAATTAGAAAACTAAAACAGATTCAAAACACATTTCCCGGAGTCAATACCCACACACTGAGTGGCCGTTAACTTCCCTAGTCGGCGACAATGAAGACACCTCCGCCGCTCTTTCCGGCGGTCGAATAAAGTTAGTCAAAGCATTTGGACCTCGTATTTGAATCGCTGCTCTGTCGTAAACCATGGCGGCTTCCTCCGCCATGTCATAAGTACCTAGCCAAACCCTAGTTTTCCTCGCCGGGTCTCAAATCTCAGCCGCCCACCTCCCCCACGGCCGCTGCCTCACTCCACGGAACTTCCTAAATTCGCCCACCGGAGCACCATCATTCAATTTCCCAGCAATGTCCCGTTTCGGCTTTTTGCAATTCTTCTCCGGCTTCTGATTCTCAATCGCCGGGGTACTGGAAGACTGTTGCTTTTCGATTATAATCTCATTCACGCGCTTCTTCATCCGCCGTAAGCGAGGATTCCCCGGCCGCCGGTCATCTTCGTCGCTGGAAGAATCTGTGGCGTCGTCGTCTGTGAAGTGAATTCTGATAACTTGTGGCATCTTGGCAAAATTAGACACATTTAAGCTACGATGAACAGTGAATTTGTTGGATTAAAGGCTGTTCGATTCATTTTGGTCAAAAATTGAACAAAATATGTATCTTCATGACTGATCTTGTCGAGAACTCGAAGAAATAACTTTTGGGGGTGAGGTATATTCGCGAGCATTTCACAACCAAAATCAATTAGGGATTTAAAACCGAACCAATAAATCTTTAAAAGAAAAACTCAAAAACCAAAACCACATTGATGGGCTAAAATTTCGCCTCAAGTAACGACACGCGTATCTAGGCTTGTCTATAAACAGACAATGTTACTTGATAGAACAGATATCCAGTCAGCCTTCTCAGTCACATGTCTACTCGGCCATAGAGTCTTTTAAGTTTTAACACTCTGTAGGCTCTACCTAGGCCTTATGAGGCATGTCAGCCCAGCTACCTCGGTTATCAGTCTGCCCGAGCACCATTGCCCCCATAAGCTCTGCCTCAGCATTATAAGGACTGCCTCTCTGCTCAGCCACGCCGCCCAAGCAGGCATCTACCATCCGTCATTTCCAGTCAGGCGTCCTGACACTTGGTGCCACATGGCCAGCATGTAGACATCTCGCCAGTGCAGACAGGACATGCGACGCTCGTCCACCAGCTCGACACATGCATTGGCTACTCTGAACTAGGGTGGTAAACAAGCCCAACGATCCGAGCATTGCGTTGTTCAAGATTGGTTCATTTAACTTAGCAAACGAGCCGAGCTTGTTCAGTTATTTAAACAAACATATTTAATTGTTCAAGCTTGGTTCGTTTAACTCACGAACAACATTAACGAGCCGAACACCTTAAACGAACGGTAACACTTACCGAGTTCGAACAAAAAAAGGTGTTCAAACTCTGTTCATTAACCTTTTATCCGAGCCGAGCTCGAGCTCGAGCTCGAGCCAAACAACCGAACGGCTTGGTCCATTTACAGCTTTACTCTGAACACATCAAGAGGAGAGCGGAAAGAGGAAAAAGAAATTAAGCAAGTTCTAAGAAAGAAGAAAAACACGAACACACAGCTGTCCGACATAGCTGAGAAAAACCAAACAGGTTGTTCCACCTTTTAAAATCCTTCCAGTCAACCGCTATGCCTATGTCTATGATTAACTTGAGCGTAGAGGGTTTTTTTCTCAGGACAGTAGTCTTATGACCTCTATTGTTGTCCTTTTCCTGTAATTCTTTGGGATTATTTCGTAAGTAGACCCATAAAATGTTCATGGTATTACCCTGCGGATCATCTCTTATCCTTTGATGAAAATCCGACTTCGTCACACATAAGATATGTATAAACCTAACTCATCAAAGATAGACATGCATAAACCTTTTATGTGCATGTAATTGATTTAACTAATGAAAATTTATAAACGCATGAATTTATAATTTATAAGTTACACTGATGAATTTTTTATATGTTAACATAAATAATCGACTGAAACTTTTACAGTTTAAAGTTTGTAATAAAATGAGAAAAAAAAATAACGGAATTGAAATTTTTTTGTATATAACAAAATAAGTGATTAACAACTCCCACTCACATCCTCCATGTTGCAGTCTTCTAGCTAATAAGTGATTAACTAACTAACCGATGGTGTGAGGAAATGACTTCAAATTCTATTATGCGTTCAAGCCTACAAAGAGAGAAATACATATGCATATATATACATACATCGGATATATATATATATATATATATATATATATTTTTAAAAAAAACATTGATTTTTATTAAAAGAAAGCCTCACTTGTGGCGGAGGAAAACCATATTACATAACATCAGAGTATGCGAATAAATGAAATAACGAACTAATAATAACATATCTCCAGTCGTATACGATATGCCGCATTAAAACCTTGCCAGGAAAAACCACCCTTGTGGGCAAAACCCTAGCGAAGGAAAAAGCGTACATATTTATACGACCATCATTGAAATATATAGAGTCTAAATCTGAGTACAAATGTGTGTATTCGGCAGGCTGGGGCGTGTGTCGAGTATGGTAGTTGAAGCGGCAGAGGTTGTGTCGCAAGATTGGCACATCCAGTAGTCCCTCCGAATAAAACCAAGGCGTAGTCATGTCAGTGATCCTGAAGGCCGCCAATGTGGAAAAAACATAGCTCGCCACCAATAGATATAGTCCAAGACATGAAAGAGCAAGCATAAAAAGGCAGTTATGAAGCAGGAGGAAACAACATAAAATGTAGGCCAAAAGATAATAAGACATACCGAACCTGCCTGAATCCCGTAGGAGACAGGCAGGATGTTTGATAAAACGCCAATCCCTGTGGAAGACAATCGGAGACAGCGTAAAGGTGTGACACCAACATGGCATGTTAGTGTCCATCAAGGCACAGGCAGTTGAGCGAAAGGTAATCCAAGCCAGACAGAAACTCCGGAGAATTGCGACCATCAAATTTTGAAGACACGTAAATGCCCATGCAGCAGCAATATCAAAAAATACGTCACGTATGCATAGCCAATCCATACTAAGAAAATAGACCGACAAGATGTTGACCTCACCCAGGCTGCCTACACTGAGAAAAGTACAGGCAGCAACAGCATATATAGGCCAATCCATGCGAAAGACCATGATAGCGTGGACCTCGCCATTTACAAAAAGAACCCTTGCGCCCTCACAAAGTGAAAACCATGTACATGGAAAAATAATGTGTGTATAAGCATTGCGAATTCCAACGATAAGAAAGTGAAAAAGTACGAGCAGCATACCCTGTCTGCCTGCACTCAAGTGAGCACAGGCAGAGGATAAAAGAGTGCGCCAATCCATTTGGAAGACATAATGATTACCGCATACGCAAGCTAGCTGACGTGAGGTCCAAAGAGACTGCAGTATGAACCATAGGAGGTAGGCTGGAGGAGGTAAAGTAGGAAGTGAGTGGCGACGTCATTGCATGATGAGTCAGGTAATGTGCTGACATATTTGCCTCTCTGTGTACGTGTTTAAAGTCCAAGTTATTCTGAATAATCAACAGCTGGAGGAACTTGAGATGAAAGTTGCCATACACAGGTTGCTGCTGACGTAAACGTTGCAGCAACTGCGCACAGTCGGTCTCTATAATAAGTGTCCTATATAGTGGAAGAAAATATAGCAATCCAAATAAAGCTGCCTGAATTTCAGCCTGCAATGGGGTACACGGTGGTAGGCGGAATGCTACGGCACGTACACAAGCGCCATAAGAGTCACGCAAAATGACTCCGCCAGCAGCATTGAAGCGTCCAACAGCTGCATCAACATTAAGTTTAAATCGACCGGATGGAGGAGTGAGCCATTTAATCACTTGGAGACGCGGAGAGCGAACCGTCGGAATCCATGATATCGACAGGGAAGGCCCGGCTGCAAGCTTGGAACCATGTAGCGTATGAACCCACATATCTATATCAAAATGGATTGTAGCCCGGAGTGCAGATATAGAAAAGGAAGCCTAGTCTCCATACACCAAATTAGCATAACAACGCCATATGTTATGTACTAAGATGCCAGGGACAACAATTTTGAGTACCCCAGAGATTGAAGTAGAGGAGGATCGATACCACCAAGCCAATAAATATTGTCGTAGAGGTAGAGTAGTGGGAGAAACACCCTGCAACTCTGCCGCAAAAAACATCCACAAGAGTCGAATTGGCGAACAATACAAAAATACATGATCAACTGTTGCCGAGTGATTCTTGCAAAACGGGCACTGCGTAGGACGTGCGGCCAAATAACTGCCAATATAATCTTCAAATGGTAAGGCCGCATTGAACAAACGCCAAAGCAATAACTTGATGGATGGCAAATGTTGCTTAAACCAAATGAACTTAGCAGAGAGCAAGGTTGGTCTAGGTGATCGACATATATCGTAAGCAGTTTTTAAAGTGAATTCCCCCGAGGCCGAAGGCTGCTATGTGAGATAGTTATTCTCGCCTGATGCATGTGAAACACAAATATTATTAATGTGACAAATAAGCTTCCAAACTGGCGAATCCGGTAGACGTGGTTGAAAGTCTCCCCTGCGTCCATATTTTTCCTGCATATAATGACTCCATAAAGTGTTCTGCTTATGATCTGCAATGATATGCCTGCTGTAATGCATTGAGATCCCGCAGCCCCAGGCCGCCCTCCTCAACTGGCAAAGTAATACTGGACCATGCAACCCAGTGTTGTCGATTCCCCCAATAAAAAGTAGCCATTTTCCGATGAATCATTTTAATGACCGACTTTGGCACTCCACCTGCCGCCATGACATGAAGGGGGAGCGCAGAAAGCACAGAACGCAATAAGACTAAACGTCCTGCAGAAGATAGAAGACGGGAATGCCAACCATGTAACCGGTCATCGAAATGTTGTAAAAGAGTAGCACAAAAGCGAGAACGGTTGATACCTTTGTGAAGATAAGAACCCAAATAGCGGAAAGGCAATGCTGAAAGTCGCATCCCGAGTATTTCCTGCAAGTTTCGAGCCCGCCGCATAGAGAGACGAGTCGATGGAATGATACTACTCTTTTGAAAATTGACCTTTTGTCCAGAAGCACTTTCATATTCCGTTAAGAACCTTTTAAAATGGCATATATTACGCTGTGTACCTTGCAGGAAAATAAGGAGATCATCTGCATAAGCCAAATGAGATATGGCAAATGGAATGCGACCAAGCCTGAATGGCTGTATGTGGCCCGCAGCCACTAACGATGATAAGCCTCGGCTGAAACCCTCAGATGCCAGAATGAAAAGCAGAGGGGATAAAGGATCCCCCTGTTTCACACCCCGATATGGGCGAAAAGCTGGAGACAGTTCACCATTGATCAAAACTGATAATGTAGTGACCCGGAGATGATTGAGGATAATCCTAGTGAAAAATCCTGAAAAACCAAATTGTAACAAAAGGCGTTCCAGATAATCCGAACTGACCCGATCAAAAGCTTTCATCATATCCAATTTCAGGCATAGATGTGCTGTGCCATTATCCAACATATGTACCATTTATCGTGCCAACAAAACTTGTGTGGAGATATCATACCCTGGGAGGAAACCTGTTTGTTCTGGAGAAATCAACTTGGGAAGAAGCAGGCCCAAACGCGTCGCTATAATGCGGGTACATACCTTACGCAGGAAATTTGTCAAACAGATTGGTCGGAAATCACTGAAAGACTGCGGAGATGATGTTTTGGGTATCAAAGTAATAACTGCACTAGCCATAATCGATGGCTGTGGAATACCCAGGAAAAATTCCTGCACAGCCTTTTCCACATCTGAATGTATGACCGACCAACAGGAACGATAGAACATACCATGAAAACCATCCGGGCCAGCTGCACTGTGAGGATCCAGATGCCACACAGCATCTTTGATTTCGGCTGCAGTAGGAAGCCTGGTCAACATAGTATTGTCCTCGTCTGATATTAGCCGAGGGATGTAAGAAAGTATAGCCGAATGATTCTGCGTAGATGCCGGTGCAAACAACTCCGTGTAAAAAGAAACCGCAGCTGCCATGATGTCAGCTGGCTCCGTTAATAAATGGCCCTCAGCATTATGTATTTGCTGAATACGCAAGTGTGTCCTCTTCCCTTTAACGATAGAATGGAAGAACTTTGTATTAGCATCACCCTCCTGAAGCCATTTAACTCGAGCTTTTTGCTTCCAGAAAAGTAATTCCGCGGTGGATGCTCGCAAATATTCGGCCTTGGATTTATTATATGAGGCCCTTGTTTCCTCCGTTGGCTGGGCATCCAAGGCTGCCTCTGCATAATTTAATTGAGTCTCCGCATGTTTGAGGTTATTGAAAATATTGCCAAAGATATCAATATTCCAGCGCTGAATATCCTTTCTGAATGAGAATAATTTTCTATAGAAACCATACATACCACCAATTGTAGGATATGACGACCATGTCTGCTTCATATAAGAATGAAAATCTGAGTGATGTAACCATGCGTCTAAAAACCGGAATGTGCGCCGGCTATTACCCCCATTTCGACGACATAACAACAGCAATGGCATGTGATCAGAGGCAACCCTCGGCAGATGTGATAACTGCAACTCCGCAAAGCTATCTTGGAATGCAGAATTAATAAACAGCCAATCTAACCTGCGACTTATACGACCAAGACCTCTCCCATCTGCCCAAGTAAATCTTGAGCCTAGGTGCGGAGGAGCCATGAGAGTGCACCGTTCAATGCAGTCATTAAAATCTTGTAATGCTGCTAATGATGGGACAGACCGACCACGATGATCCTCTAATGCTCGAAAAGTGTTAAAATCACCACCAACCATCCAAGGCAAATGACACGAAACAGCAAAATCACACAATGCCTGCCAAAGAGGACGTCGCAGGGTGGGCGTAGTGTTGGCATATACCACCGAAAATACAAACGTCCATTGTAATGAAACGGATTGAAGAGTAAAATGCACCACCTGATCCTGATCCTGAGTAGCAAGTAATCGAAACTCAGCATCACGCCAAAA
>AP025054.1:15190936-15197323 GCA_036186865.1 Eustoma russellianum | reverse complement strand
GCCAAAAAAACCAAATACGATGTGACTGTGAAGCATAAGAATGAGTAAAACCAAGCTGCAACATGAATCTACAGATGCTTGAAGGATTGTTTTTGGGCTCTAGTAAAGCTAGTAAATGCAAACGATGCTCCGAAATCAATTGCTTTAATCTAGGTAATGAGGCACGCATGCCCCTAATATTCCAAACTAAGCTATTCATTGAGAAAGAGAGGTACTTCCCTGGACGATGTGAGAAGCGCTACGAGTTAAGATCGTGGAAGGCGGGAGAGGTGGCAAGTCTTTACGAGCGCGTCGCTTGCGTCTTGGCACTACTGGTATAAACCCTATCGCAGTCTCAGTATCCGTCAAACGTGATATCAAAACCTCCTCATCCGGCGAGGGTAGTATATACTGCATCCAACGGGCTATATCATCTGGAACATCCAAAATCTCCTCAGCCGACCCCTCAATAGGTAAATCTGTGTCAGAGGAATGACCTGCTTCGACGTGGGTTAGCTCGACAGGCAGTTGTTGATCCGCAACATCGCAAAATTCCTCTTCAGAATGAGCAGCAGCAACACGATGATGTGGTGAAGCCAATGGTGGAACATCAATCTCTGGCTGCATGTCGGGAGCCAAATTCTGTTGGGTCTCCGACCTAGGTAGGGAGTGATCAACACCAGCAGCAGGTTCAGCAAAGATAGCGGGCTGAGACAATGTCGACTCCGTCACTCGCTTTTTGACTGGGGTCCAACGTTGCCGCGGTGGGCGGTCCGGCTTTGGCGGAGGTGGCGGCGGGGGAGGAGGCGGTGGGGGAGGGGTCGTACCAGTTGTCTTATTTGGACATGCAGCTGCTGCATGACCTAATCTACGGCATGATGTGCAAAAGAGTGGTAGATCCTCGTAAACTATGGATTGCAAGATCATTTGTCTTTTCGCCTGCAGATAAATTTTTTGGGGCAATTCCTGTGATACATCCACTTCAACACAGACTCGAGCCACTGATGGGTGCAGGCCATCAGAAGTGGCGACATCTAATTTCAATGGTGTACCAATCGGCCTAACAACTTCAAATAGAGCTGCTCGATGATGTAGATGAATTGGTAAAGATGGCAGCGCCACCCAGATTGGAACGATAGGTACGTCAGCGCTTGGATCAAAATCTACAGTCCACTTTGTAATCCTCATATGGCATCCAGAAATCTGCCATGATCGACGATAGAAGCAGCGCAAATAATCCGCCTCATTGCGGAAATTCAAAAGGATATGTGATTGATCAATCAATGTAATGCGTAAATCTTGATGGAAACCAATTTTCTCAAAAACCTCACGTATAACTTTTAGAGGTGGCCTGCCATACCAAAAAGTGCCAACCAAAGAATACCTGTAGGGTTCAGCCAATGCATCAATTTCAGCATCTAGAAAGGAAATCAACGGAAGGCCTTTGTATCGAGAAACCGCTTTTGGCGCAATTTCTATATTACCGGAATGGGCCGCGCCGGCGACAACCGCAGCGAAACTCGGTGCAGATGTCATGTGAGTCGCGATAGTGATGAATAAGAGAATCAGCAATTCGAAACTCGGTGCAGGGACGAGAATGTGCGAATAGAATGCAGAATCGGCTGTGGGAGGGAAACGGAAGCGGGATTGTGCGAAAGAGAGGCAGTTCCGGCAGTAGCGGCGGCGGCGCTAGGGGCAATCGCCAGAGAGAAACATCAGCGTATATATATATATATATCCGATGTATGTATATATATATATATGTATCTGGATCTTTCAACCGAGAGGTGGCTCCAATGACACACTACTTACTTTCTATTAATCATATACTGATTACTTCGCTTATTACATTTATTTATGTACATATACATTGGTTTTTTCTTCTGCTTATTGGGAGAGTCTCCCGTAGGAAACAGGATTCTATTGTAACCACAGTATTCCTCCACCACGAGTGAGGGTTTATTATTAATAAAATACCAGACGGCACCGTCCGTCCTTCCAATATATATATATATATATATATATATATATATATATATATATATATATATATGTATACACACATATATATATGTGTGTGTTATACATATATGTATTTTATATATATATGTATACACACATATATATATGTGTGTTATACATATATGTATTTGGACATATATATATATATATATATATATATATATATATATATATATAGGAGAATGCGCTCTGACGACAAGGTTCTGCGGCGGCAGTAGCCGCCGCTGCTATCGGTTTCGTTCGCGGCATCGATTCAGCGATCACCACCGTTTTGCCACCTTCCACACATTGCAACACCAAAGCTGCTCTCTTTTTTCTATTTCAATAACAAACGACATGGCGGCTGCACCTACTTTTGCCGCAGTCGTAGCCGGCTCCGTTGCTCCTCCGATCTCCATTTCGCCAAAGGTTGCGACTCGTTACAAAGGTATCCCCATGGTTTCTTTTCTTGATTCGGAAATTGATGCCCTTGATGCTCCTTTTCGGTATTCTCTTGTTGGTACGTTTTGGTATGGCCATCCCCCGTTAAAGGTTATACGCGATTTTTTGAGAAGATTGGCTTTCATCATGACCTTCGGATTACTCTCATTGATCAAATGCATATTCTGATGACTTTTCACAATGAGGCGGATTATTTGCGATGTTTTTATCGTCGTTCTTGGCATATTTCTAGTTGCCACATGAGGGTTACGAAATGGATAGTTGATTTTGATCCCTCATCTGATGCCCCCATCGTACCGGTTTGGGTTGCCCTCCCTGCGCTTCCAGTTCATCTACATCAACAGGAGGCATTATTTGAAATTGTTCGCACCATTGGTTTGCCTATTAAACTCGATGTCGCCACCTCTAAGGGCCTTCGGCCATCAATAGCTCGAGTGTGTGTAGAACTTGATGTCTCTCAGGACTTGCCACAAAAGATATACCTGCAAGCAAAGGGACGTTTCATCTTGCAACCAATAGTTTATGAGGATCTGCCTTTGTTCTGCATAGACTGCCGTCGGCTGGGACATGCGCTTGGTGATTGCTCTTCCAAAATAGCCACTAACATCCCGCCGCTGCCGCCTCCTCCGCCTACTACTGCTCGTCCGTCCAAGACACGTTGGACTCCGGTCAAGCGCAAGCCAACTGCACATCACTCAGCCCCGGAAGGAATCATTGATGTTGAAACTCTCATGGATCCACCTCCAAATGAAGAAATCCCTATAGATAACAATGCTCAGCAGCCCCCTGTGCCTACAGTTGATTCAGTTCAGCGCCTTCATGATCCATGCGACACAGATCCTGGACCATGCCCGACCACCTCGTTGACGGCTGCTCCTCCTCCTGAACCTCCGTCGCAAGATGAATTCTGTGATGCGACGGATTACCCTATGACCACTGACGCCGCCCAGCTTGATATCGGGCATGTGTCTGACAATGATTTGCCTGCTGACCCAATTGTTGCAGATATCTCTATGGTTCCTGCTGACGTGGCCCGTCGCATGCAGCTCATGCAGCCATCACCGGATGATGAGTTTCTGCTCTCACGACTTCAGGACCTGACTCAGGAAGGGCCGTTTATTCCAGTGGTACCGCGCCGCAAGCGTAGATCCCGCAAGGATCTTCCTCCTTTGCCACCTTCAACCATCTTGACACGTAGTGCCTCACACATTATTCAGGGAAGTGCTTCTACCTTAACTCAATGAATATATTAATATGGAATATTCGAGGCATGCGTGCCTCTTTGCCCAGATTATATAATTTGATTCGAGAACATAAATTGCATCTCCTTGCTTTGATTGAACCTAAGCATGCCCCATCACATATAATGAGATATGGGTTACGTCTAGGTTTCTCGCATAATTATGTTTCACAGTCAGAACATATTTGGTTTTTTTGGAGGGATCATGAATTCCGTTTGCTTTCCATGCAGGACAAGGACCAGGTGGTCCATCTTACGTTGCAGTCGCTATCGTTGCAATATACTTTTGTCCTTTCATTTGTTTATGCGAATCATACACCTTCTCAACGTCGACTACTTTGGCAATCTATGTGTGACTTTCATACCACATTGCAATTGCCCTGGATACTGGGGGAGATTTCAATACTTTCAGATCTCTGGATGACCACAGTGGACGCTCCACTCCATCTCTGTCAGCATTACAGGATTTTAATGAGTGTATTGAGGACTGTTCTCTTATGGCCCCCCGTACCATGGTACTAGATTTACATGGGCAGATGGCAAGGGTCTTGGCCGTGTCCGACGACGCTTAGACTGGATTTTTGTTAACTCTTTGTTTCAAGATCGGTTTGAAGATTTGCAGTTAACACATTTGCCTCGCGTAATTTCTGATCATATTCCACTCCTTTTGAAATGTCGGATGGGTTCCATACCGCCTTGTCGAGCGTTTCACTTTTTGGATGCGTGGCTCCTACATTCGGAATTTCCAGCCTATATACAAAATGCCTGGCAATCATATCCAACAACGGGTGGCATGCGTGGTTTTTATCAAAAATTATTTGCTTTAAAAAAAGATATACAACGATGGAATAAGGATGTCTTTGGAAATATTTTTAGCAACCTGAAGCATGCAGAGGACTTACTGACTCATGCTGAAACTCGTTGGGATGCCGCACCCTCGGAGGAGACGCGGCAAGCATACCATAAGGCGAAAGCAGATTACTTGCTTGCGTCTAAATATGAATTACATTTCTGGCAACAGAAGGCAAGGGTTAAATGGTTAAAAGACGGCGATGCAAATACTAAATATTTTCATTCGCTTGTCAAAAGTAAACGCACACAGCTGCGTATACAGCAAGTCCGAAATTCTGAGGGACTTCTGCTTACTAATCAGGATGATATCATGGCTTCTACTGTTGAGTTTTATACTGCACTATTTGCCCGGGAGGCAACACACAATCATTCGGAGATTCTTTCGCACATTCCTTGTTTATTAACTGAACAGGACAATCTCATGTTAACTCAGCTTCCGACAGAATCAGAGGTACAAGCAGCAGTGTGGAGTTTAGACCCTCAAAGTGCTACCGGACCAGACGGTTTCCATGGTAATTTTTATCGCTCATCATGGACTATTATACATTCGGATGTCCTTAAAGCTGTACAAGAATTTTTTTCTGGGCGTTCCGCAGCCATCCGTCATGGCTAGTGCATTGATCACATTGATCCCAAAGATAAACTCTCCATAAACATTTGGTGACTTTTGCTCCATTTGTCTTACGAACTTCTTGAGTAAAGTATGTACGCGCATTATTGCCACGCGACTAGGGACACTGTTGCCGCGATTAATCTCACCGGAGCAAACAGGATTTTTGCCAGGGCATGATATCTCGTCACAATTATTATTGGCACAGGAAATGATACATATGTTGGATAAAGGAGGATCTCAGTTGTGCTTGAAGTTGGATATGATGAAGGCTTTTGACAGGGTGAGCTGGGAATACTTGGAGCTCTTATTGCGTAAATTTGGTTTTTCGGATTTCTTCATACGCGTGATTATTAATCATCTTAGTGCCACTCGAGTATCAGTTTTAATCAATGGCCAACCATCTCCTTCATTTCGTCCATTCCGAGGTGTCAAGCAGGGGGACCCACTGTCTCCGCTATTATTTATATTATCATCTGAAGGTTTTAGCAGGGGCTTAAAATCCCTTACTGCGGCCGGACAAATACAATCATTTCGGCTAGGGCGTATTCCATTTACTATCACTCACTTGGCATATGCGGATGATTTGTTTATTTTTCTTCGAGGCACACAGCGCAATCTTACACATTTCCGAGCTTTCTTAACTCAGTATGAAATGGCTTCAGGACAAAAGGTTAATTATCACAAAAGTAATTTCATACCATCTGCAAGTGTGACTGCGTCTCAGCAACGAATTTTTAAAGATATACTTGGTATGCGACTAGCTTCTCTTCCTTTTCGATATTTGGGTTCATATCTTCACAAAGGCATCAATCGAGCAGTGTATTGTACCTCCTTGTTGCAACATGTAGAGGACCGTTTGCAGGGTTGGCATACCCGACTCATTTCACAAGCTGGCCGTTTAGTCCTCCTCCGATCAGTGATTGCTGCTCTTCCGTTACATGTTTTAGCAGTCAGTGGTTTACCAAAATCTGTCATCCGAATAATCAATCGCAAAATGGCTTCTTTCTTTTGGGGTAACCGTCGTCATTGGGTATCATGGACTCGGATTACACAGCCTTTTGATGAAGGCGGTTTGGGCCTTCGGGATCTCAGTCAGTTACAACGAGCATATCATTGCCGAATATGGTGGACATACCATAAAAAGGACACTTTGTGGAGTAGCTACATGCATCTGAAATATGGCAAACGAGGTGATTTTCGGCCGAGGCTTCCAGACTCTGCGACATGGAAATTAATATGT
>AP025054.1:15135936-15185936 GCA_036186865.1 Eustoma russellianum | reverse complement strand
AGACTAGACTGGACATTTATTAACTCCTTGATGCATGATATGTTTGATGTGCTAAAGCTCTCTCACTTGCCGCGGGTTACATAGGACCACACTCCTCTTTTAATACAATGTCAGGCAAGTGTCCAACCACCTCGTCGAACTTTCAGGTTTTTGGATGCATGGCTTCAGCATCCAGATTTTGATAGTTACGTCAGGCATGCATGGCAGTCATATCCAACAACAGGTGGTATGCGCGGTTTCTATAACAAATTATTCTCTCTAAAGAAAGATATTCAGCACTGGAATAAGACTATCTTTGGAGATATTTTTAGCAATTTTCAGGCGGCCGAAAATGCACTCAATCAAGCAGAAAATAACCGGGATGTCACCTCTACAGAGGAAGCGCGAGAGACTTATTATCAGGCTAAGGCACAGTATTTGCTTGCTTCCAAATATGAACTCCTATACTGGAAACAAAAGGCTCGTGTGAAATGGTTACAAGATGGGGATGCTAATACCAGATATTTCCACTCTCTGGTCAAAGGTAGGCGTTCACAGCTATGCATTCGTCAACTTCAAGATTCACAGGGAACATTGTTGACACAACAGGAGGATTTGATGAGGACAGCGGTGGATTTTTATACGGAGTTATTTGCCCATGTGCCGACCGACAATCATACGGAAATATTATCCCATATCCCGTGTTTAGTCACTGTTGAGGATAACTTCATGCTTACACAATTGCCATTGGAATCTGAGGTCAAAGCAGCGGTATGAGGTTTGGATCCACATAGTGCGGCAGGTCCTGACGGTTTTACTAAGCAGTTCTATCGTTCATGTTGGCAGATAATACATTCGGATGTGCTAAAGGCTGTGCAGGAGTTTTTCCTTGGGGTTCCTCAGCCAAAGGTTATGGCTAGTGCTTTACTCACTCTCATTCCAAAAGTGCAGTCACCCCAGACTTTTGTTGATTTCCGTCCAATCTGTCTTACAAATTTCATCAGCAAAGTCTGCACCCGTATTATTGCTACTCGTTTGAATCAGCTCCTACCAAAACTAATATCTCCAGAGCAAACGGGTTTCCTTGCGGGAAATGATATCTCTACTCAAGTTCCGTTGGCTCGTGAAATGGTGCATATGTTGGATAGAGGCGGACCACAGTTGTGTTTGAAATTAGATATGATGAAGGCTTTCGATCGGGTTAGTTGGGACTATCTCCAACTGCTTCTAAGAAAGTTTGGGTTCTCTGACTTTTTCATTAGAATTATTATTAATCACCTAGGTGCAATGCGGATGTCAGTATTAATTAATGGGCAGCCATCTCCATACTTCCGTCCCTTTAAAGGAGTTAAGCAGGGGGATCCCTTGTCGCCTTTATTATTTATATTATCATCTGAGGGTTTTAGTTGCGGATTGAAGGCATTGGTTTCCACAGGCAGCATTCACACTTTTTGCCTGGGCAGAATCCCTATGACAATTTCGCACTTGGCTTATGCGGATGATCTACTTATCTTCCTGCAAGGTACTCAACGGAATCTTCGCCATTTTCATGCATTTCTCACTACATATGAAGCTGCATCGGGACAGAAAGTTAATTTTGGTAAAAGCAGCTTCATTCCATCATCCAATATTACAGCGCGACAATGTCAAAATATAAAAGGAATCCTAGGCATGCGCCAAATCTCTCTGCCTTTTCGCTATCTGGGTTCTTATCTTCATAAGGGCATCCCTCGGGCTAGTCACTGTTTGTCATTATTACAGCATGTGGATGACCGATTACAGGGTTGACATTCTCGACTCTTATCATTCGCAGGTCGGCTTGTGCTACTACGCTCCGTTATTGCAGCGCTCCCCTTACATATTTTGGCGGCAGGCGGCATGCCTCAGTCTGTCATTCGAATGCTCGACAGGAAGATGGCATCATTCTTTTGGGGAGATAGACGCCATTGGGTCGCATGGAACTCTATGACCACTCCAATCGAGGAGGGTGGATTAGGACTTCGCAGTCTTCGTGAGCTGCAACAAGCATATACATGTCGTATATGGTGGCAATATCAATGCCAGGATACATTATGGAGTCGATATATGCATCTTAAATATGGAAGACGGGGGGACTATACTCCCAGGCTACCAGATTCTGCGGTTTGGAAGTCTATCTGTCGCATTCACCCCATCTGCTCCTCTCATGCAACTGGATTAGGCGCATTCCCATCATGGACGGCCACGCCTTCTGGAGTGTTTTCACTTAAGTCGGCATATGATATATGTCGGGTTTCGCACCCAACCTTACTCTCGATAGCATTTATTTGGTCTAAACACCACTCTCCCTCTGTTCGACTTTTATTATGGCGTTTTTTCCATTCAGCCATGCCATTTGAAGATTACATCGGAAATTATTTAGTGGTGTGTCCTACACAATGCCCTTTTTGCAAATCGCATTCAGCCATAGTGGACCATATATTCATTTCGTGTTCACGCATTCGGCATTTTTGGAGTTTTTTTGCTGCTGAATTACATGGAGTACCACCGACATCTCTGCCTTTGCGCCAATATTTACTCTCTTGGTGGTATCGGTCCAATTCTACATCACTTGCGGGTGTTTTGAAGGTTGTCATTCCTGCGATAGTTTTATCAAATATTTGGAATCAATATGCACAGCTCATCTATGGGGACACAACAATTTTTTCGACAACGGCATTACGTAACTTTATTCACTTTGATATACACGTTTGGGCGATGAGTGTCCAGGGCACCAAGCTGGCAGCGGGTCCTTTGCTATCTCTCTCCTGGCTCCCTCGGATTCGTACTCCTCGTCTTCGGGTTATTCGGTGGCAAACACCCCTTTCTGGGCGTCTCAAGTTAAATGTGGATGCAGCAGTTGGACAACATTATGCAGCAGGAGGAGTTATATTGCGTAATCACGATGGGAGTTGTATCCGGGCCCTTTCTTTTCGTCTCCCTCTTAGTACACCGCTACAGGCAGAGATTCAAGCTACTCTTTTTGGCCTGATTTATTTTCTACCCTTATACCGTTCGCTTATGGTGGAATCAGATTGTGCTCAAATGCTAGCCTTACTAGGTAAGCATCGGCAACCAGCGGGAAATTATCATCTTCAGCAGCTTCACAGTCTGGTTAGTCAGCATAGGCTGGTACTGCTTCATACTTATCGCGAGAATAATATGTTGGCACATTATCTTGCTCAACATGCAATGATGCATCCTACAACGGGATTGTACAACAGTCATACTCTTCCTCCCATGGTTAAGGCATCCGTCGCACTGGATCTCACATCGGTGCAGTTACGCCCAATTTAATGGCTTGTGGTTATTTTGAACCTTCTGCCCGTGTCCTAACAGTCACGGGCATACCCGGTACGCATACTTCTTATCTTAAACACTGTTGCTATATAATTTATTTGTTGATACTTTTTAATGTTGTTACCTGGATCAATTGCTGCGGTGCCCGCTATGAGTTATATTTGGCGTGCGCTGGCTACACTAGAAACCATGCAGTCTTCCATACGGATTGGCACTGTCACATCTTTTCTGCCTGCACCAACTTTGGTGCGGGCAGGCATGGTGCGTTTTCTTTCCTTTGGCATTTCAGCTCACGATTTCCAGTTTTTACTACGCTGCTGAGTATAATTTATTTGATTCATGTATCTCGGTTGATCATATGTTTACCCACTGTGCTTGGTGCTGGGAGACATCTGGGGGATATCTTTATCAATTGTCTTGACGCACATCTATGTATGGCGACGGTGTGGATGCATTCTCACGTACAAGATTTGGCCTGGGTCTTTCATATGGATTGGCTCTCCTTCCATAACCCTGCCTGTCCATCAATTGGTGCAGGCAGGTTAGGTATGTGTTCTTTCTCCTGCATTGATTCATTCTCTTGTAACCTCGATAAGGTTCACACATGTTTTTATTTCGCTGTTGCATGGCTGGTCATTGCGGTTTGGATGACATGGCTGATCAACACCACTTGGATGCTTTTACGCGTGGATGATATTTAGACGGAGCATCACCCTGGAACGCTAAAATGGCAATATTTCAACATAGTCCAACTCAAATTGGCATTTCTTTTCAACTCCAGTGGCATATATAGTCGGCGGACAGCTGCATATACACACTTTTTATATACTGTATTGTACAGCTTCGGTATCAATGACAGTCGTATAAATATGCACGCTTTTTCCTTCGCCAAGGTTTTATCCACAAGGGTGGTTTTTCTTGGCAAGGTTTTAATGCGACACATCGTATACGACTGGAGATATCTCATCATTGGCTTTTTGATCTTTTTATTTACGTATTCTGACATTTGTGTAATGGTCTTCCTCCGCCAAAAGTGAGTCTTTGATCTAATAAAATAGCTTTTATAAAAAAAAATATGTATATGTTTTTTTTTAAAAACATGGATTTTATTAAGTAAAGCCCTCACTTATGGTGGAGTAAAACCATATTACAGCAAAGTGTAGCGAAAGCAAAACAGCAGTAAATGATTATCAGCATCCAGAATATATATGATATGCCGCATTAAAACCTTGCCGAGTAAAACCACCCTTGTGGATAAAACCCCGGCGAAGGAAAAAGCGTACATATTTATATATCTGGGATGGTGATAGACGCAATTGTATAAAAAGTTACAAGAAATGAACCCTGTACTAGGCAAATAGAAAGAGAAGTCAGACTGGCGAACAAAACTCTGCCCGAGTGCCTTTCGATGTAGGGAAGTAGGACGTCAGTAATCTGGTAATCCGGACCAGGAACAACAGCGACACCAATCAATGTATTCATAAGAATCCTCCAGAAACATGCAATGAGTACGTATGAGATGCGGCGATGATGAAAGATCAAATGCCTGTACTGCCGGCACCAGTTGAAGTGCCGGCAGAGATATATGTGACAAGCCAACCCCTGTGGCCAACCCGGGATAGAGAACAATCTTGCGCCTGAGTCATCTTCGATAGATAATTTCAACATGAGTTCTTGACATCCACTCCAATGCTCATTGCCATTAGCGAGTTGCATGAAACGTCCAGTGGTAGATATACATTATGCAAGAGAGGGCACAATGTCAGCTTGCTGAAGATTCGAAAAATAGACCATGGATGCGAGAGAATAGAAAACGTACCGAGGCTGCCTGCACTGAATGGAGTACAGGCAGTAAAAACTTGACATGGCCAATCCATATGGAAGACTGTATATATGCTAGGGATGCAATCACCCATGAAATGGTCCTCAAAATTAACGCAGCAGCCATTGTACATGTTAATAAAACAAATATAAATGTATTGAATGAATGATAATAAACAGCAGCGTATGTAGTAGGTACAAGGTGTACCGATCCTGCCGTGACTAGTAGTACACGGGCAGAGTATTTCCAAGAACAGCAGCGCATAATACGATAGTAAAGCTCATGCTGCACGCAAAGCCGCCGAGGAAAGATCCAACGAAACCGAAGCCCTGACTAGGGGAGGAAGAGTGGAACCACTATATATCCCCGTTATAGGCTGCAACATCGCATGTTGGGCAAGATAATGTGTTGGCATATTAGTCTGACGATATGTATGCACGACCTCCAGCCGATGTTGATGGATGAGATCATGTAGCTGCCGAAGATGGTAATGACCCGTTGGCCGTCGCGACTTGCCAAGACAGGCAAGCAGTTGAGCACAATCTGATTCTACAATCAGCAAACGGTAAAATGGAAGAAAATACAGCAAGCTAAAAAGTGTGGCCTGAGTCTCGGCTTGCAAAGGCGTACAGTAAGGTAGCCGAAATGAGAGAGCCTGGATGCAAGAACCATTATGATCACGTAACATTCCCCCACCCGCAGCATAGTGTTGACCAACCGCGGCATCCACATTTAGTTTGAGTCGGCCAGAAGGAGGGGTTTGCCATCGGATAATACGAAGTCGGGGAGGACGAAGCTGAGGAAGCCAGGGGAAAGAAGGAAATGGACGTGCGGCCAACTTGGTTCCCTGTATGTGCATCATCCACATGTGAATATCAAAGTGAATGGAATTACGTAATGCCGATGTAGAGAAGAGAGTTGTGTCTCCATAAGTCAGCTGTGCATAAAGACGCCAAATGTTGGATAATATTATTCCGGGAATTACTATCCGCAAGACTCCTAAGAGAGATGTGGAGTTGGACCGATACCACCATGCCATTAAGTATTGCCTAAGAGACAGTGTTGACGGCAGCACTCCATTGAGTTCACCAGCGAAAAAGCCCCAGAAAAATCGGATGCGAGAACATGTAATAAATATGTGGTCTACCTTGGCTGAATGGGATTTACAGAAAGGACATTGAGTTGGACGCGCCATGGAGTAGTGGCCTATATAATCTTCAAATGGAAGGGCTGAATGAAATATGCGCCACAAAAGCAGTCGAATGGAAGGAGAGTGATGTTTACACCAAATAAACCTAGCCGAGATTAATGTAGGCCGTGGTGTCCGACAAATATCATAGGCTGATTTTAACGAGAATTCTCCTGAAGGCGTGACTGCCCATGATAGAAATGTGCCCAAGCCAGTTGAATGAGAAAGACAAGTGTGATGAATGCGACAGATAGATTTCCAGACTGGGGAATCTGTGAGCCTGGGAATATAGTCACTCCTTCGTCCATATTTATGATGCATATACCTACTCCATAAAGTGTCATGACATTGATATTTCCACCAAATTTGGCATTGGTATGCCTGTTGCAACTCGCGAAGATTACGAAGTCCTAAGCCACCTTCTTCGACTGGAATAGCAATGTCTTTCCATGCAACCCAATGATGCCTCTCCCCCCAATAAAATGCTGACATCTTTCTATCAAGCATACGAATGACAGATTGAGGCATGCCACCCGCCGCCATTATGTGTAGAGGTAGCGCTGCAAGGACAGAACGTAAAAGTACTAGCCTCCCTGCCATAGATAGAAGACGAGAATGCCAGCCATTTAAGCGGTCATCAACGTGCTGTAAAAGAGACGAAAAGTGCAAAGCCCGCGGAATGCCCTTATGCAGGAAAGAGCCAAGATACCGAAAAGGTAAAGAGGATAATCGCATGCCAAGAATCCCTTTGATAGTATGACATTGCCCAGCCGTTATATTAGATGATGGTATGAAATTACTTTTATGGAAATTTACTTTCTGACCTGAAGCCATTTCATAAGTAGTGAGAAATGCATGGAATCGCCGTAAATTTCTCTGTGTACCCTGTAAGAAGATAAGCAAATCATCTGCGTATGCCAAGTGAGAAATCTGCAACGGGACTCTACCCAACCGAAACGACTGGATGCTGCCTGCGGCCACCAGAGCCTTCAGCCCCCTACTAAATCCCTCAGATGATAATATAAACAGCAAAGGTGATAAGGGATCTCCCTGCTTGACTCCCCTGAATGGCTGAAAATATGGCGAAGGTTGCCCATTGATTAAGACTGACATCCGTGTTGCACTGAGATGATTGATAATAATCCGAATGAAAAACTCTGAGAATCCAAACTTGCGGAGGAGTAATTTAAGATATTCCCAACTCACCCGATCAAAAGCCTTCATCATATCTAATTTCAGACATATCTGTGGTCCACCTCTGTCTAACTGATGAATCAGTTCACGAGCCAAAAGTACCTGGGTTGATATATCCTGACCCGCAAGAAAACCTGTTTGCTCTGGCGATATTAAAATGGGTAATAGGCGATTCAACCGAGAGGCAATAACCCGAGTGCAAACTTTGCTAATAAAGTTTGTAAGACAAATAGTTGTGTATATATGTTTGTGTATATATTTGTGTATATGCACACACACACATATATTAAATTAGTTGGATATGTTTTGACTTTACATGATTTTAAAAATTTACCTTTTCTTAATTTTATTGATTGGTCTTGATGTTATTGCTTATTTGGGTTAGTGGAGAAACCAAGAGACTATTATTGAGGGGAGCAAGAACAACTTGATATTTATTCTTGTGTCAACTATATCTCTAGTTAAGTTATTGGTGTTGTGACATATAATGTTAAAGGAAGATGCTGTAACAATATATATACATATATATATATATACATGTATATATATATATATTGTACGTAGATAAACAGGATGACGGCGGCGGCTCTGGAGATTACAACGCCATCGATTCACCATGACAAAAGCTGCCATCTTTCACCTTAATTCATCTGTTTTTCCATTCGATTCACTGATACACTATTGCATTCTTCAGTATTTTCATTTTCCTATCTGTTTTTTGTGTTATCAGCACTATTTTCTCTCCTTCGATCATGTCGGATCTGTCAACGATCAAGAAGACGTTTGCAGAAGCATTGGCTCCCACGCACATGGAGTCCGCCGCAATCAGGCCAATTTCTCGATACAAAGGTATGCCTTCAATCACATTCACAAATGAGGAAGTTGATCGATATTCTATTCCGTTCAAATACACCCTCGTTGGATCTTTTTGGCATGGCCGTCCCAATATGAAACAATTAGCCTCCTGCATGGAAAGAATAGGGTTTAAACAGACGCCTAAACTGGGTTTATTGGATGATCAACACATCATATTAACATTCCATCATCCAGAAGATTACCATAGGTGTTTTCTACGTCGCTCATGGACGGTTAATGGATATATAATGCGAGTGACGAAATGGACACCGGATTTTGATCCCAAAGTTGATAAGCCTATAGTACCCATCTGGATCTCTATTCGTGGTATCCCATTATACTTGCAAAATAAATCTGCTTTGTGGGATATAGCTCACATGATTGGGTTGCCGTTAAAAATGGATGCGGCAACATCTAATGGTCTATGGCCATCAGTTGTGAGATTATGTATTGAAGTCGATATTTCTAAAACGTTGCCATCCCGGTTGCATATTCAAGGGGGAGAACATGAGCTCTACCCTACGGTAGAGTATGAGAATATTCCATTATTCTGCACTACCTGTCGCACATTAGGACATGAAGCCAAAGCTTGTAAACCAAATGTGGCTACGCAGCAAGAACCAGCAGATCAAACAGAACCTTTACAAGTAAAAGACAAGGCAAAATACAAACGATGGACACCAAGAAAAAATAAATCTGCTCCTGCTCAGATTGCTGTGGAGGATAAGGAAGATGAATCAAATGAAGCAACTCTACATGATATTCCTCCATTATCACATGAGATTCCTGCACCCCAAGTTGCCTCACACACTGCTGAACATCAAATGCTTACACCCACTGCTCCAACAAACGATGCTATTCTACTAGCGTCACTCTCGGAGAAACAAGACTTGAACAAGATGGATGCATCCATTGCCCACATTCCAGAAGAAGATGATGATGTTATAGCTGCCACCAACTCAGATTCGGAAGTATATATACATCACTCTGATCAGCAGTTGCAAGCTGATCCGCCTGTTTCACCATCTCACGCAGCTTCACACCCTCAAGTTGATCCCCAACCGCAACAATTACACAGCAGTCCACAAGGTGCTGTTGAGGATGTCTTAACCAACGAGGATACATCATATAATCAGTTAACAGATCAGATGATACAGGAAAATGTGGAAACTATGCCTATTCCCCGACGACGTCGTACAAAACAGGAAATGCTTGATACATATTCTCAGCCTACAGAACGACAGACAAGATCTTCAAACTTCCCCTCTTCATCGTCTCAATGAATTGCCTCATATGGAATGTGCGTGGAATTGCGAACTCTTTTGTTCGTATACGCAAACTAACAAAAACTCATAAACTACAACTATTGGTCATAATTGAGCCCAAGAAGGATCCCACACATTTGGCTCAAGCACAACGACGATTTAAATTTTCACATGCTGAAGCAATTTGTATGGGGAAAATTTGGATATTCTGGTCAAGTGAGTCCCTCAAACATTTGAGCACAATATATGATGAACAATGCTCGCACTTTAAATTTCAGATTGTAGGCACAGAGGTTGTGCTATGGTTTACGCCAGTCTATGGAATGCATACGATAACTGATCGTCGAAGGTTATGGCATTCACTACGCTGCCACCATGACACCCACAGTGAGCCATGGCTACTTGGCGGTGACTTTAATACCTTCTTGACAGTAGCAGAACATGATGGTCTTTCTACCCCATCTTTGTCTTCCCTAGAAGACTCAATGACTGTGTGACATCATGTGAGTTAATAGATATTCCATATGAAGGATCTGTTTTTACTTGGACAAGTGGTCGGGGCCTTGGTGTAGTTCGCAGACGTCTAGATCGCATGCTATGTTCTGAGTCATACAATAGCTTGTTTCCAAGATTGCGTGTTAAACATCTTCCACGCTTGACTTCGGATCATACTCCGTTACTACTGAAATCTTTGTTAACATCATTCAAAGGCCCAAAATCTTTTCGCTTTCAGAATATGTGGGCAGAACATCCAGACTTTCATGCGTTTGTCAAGGCAACATGGGATTCGTATCCCACAACCGGAGGAATGCGAGGGCTTTACAACAAGCTACAAGCCCTTAAAAAAGATCTACAAATGTGGAACGTATCAGTGTTTGGCAATATATTTGATCAACTAACACATTTGGAGCAGGAACTCAAATACAGTGAGATTGCCTTTGATTCCCACCCTTCACCAGAGACACGTACAACATATCATGCAGTGCAGGCTGCATACAAATTGGCAGAGCGCAAAACACTTTTATTCTGGTCACAGAAAGCCCGACAAAAATGGATTGCCGAAGGGGATGCCAACACCTCCTTTTTCCACAACATTGTGCGAGAACGCCACACCAGACAAGCCATCACAAAAATATTTGATGAACATGATACAGCAATTGACCCCCAGCAAGGAATACAACAGGCTGCAGAATCATATTACAAAAAATTATTTGCAGCGGAGCCTATTTCTGAGGATCAAACAATTCTGCAATACATTCCACAGCTTGTCACTGAATCGGATAATCAACAGTTGACAATCTTACCAACACAGGCTGAAGTAAAGGAAGCAGTTTGGACTTTAGACCCCAAAAGTGCACCTGGCCCAGATGGATACAATGGGTATTTTTTCCGCACTTGCTGGGACATAATTCACCAAGATGTTCACAAAGCCATGCAAGAGTTTTTCCTTGGTCTCCCCATGCCAAAAGCAATGGGCAGCACGTTAATCGTGTTGTTGCCAAAGACATCTTCTCCCCGTACATTCTCTGATGACAGACCCATTAGCCTCGCAAACTTCATATCTAAGCTGGCCACACGCATTCTTGCAACCCGCATACAGCCACTTCTGCAAAAGCTCATTACAGAAGAACAAGCAGGATTTGTGAAGGGACGAGACATTTCAGACCAGATTCTTCTGGCTCGTGAGATGGTTCACTTACAACAAACGAAAGTCAGAGGTTCAAACGCAATAATCAAACTGGACATGATGAAGGCTTTCGACAGAGTTAACTGGACTTTTCTTGCGAAACTTCTTGAAAAATTTGGATTCTCCAGATATTCAACAACCTTATATTTAATCATCTTCGAGGCACGTACATTTCCATCTTGATCAATGGTGTCCCTGCGGGTTTTTTCCAGCCATCTCGTGGGGTTAAACAAGGAGACCCTTTGTCACCAATTTTGTTCATCCTAGCTTCAGAGGCATTTTCAAGGGGCCTAAATTCCTTAGTCACGCGGGGGGTCATACAGCCATTTCTTGCAGGAAGATCTAAAACTATTTCACATTTGGCATTTGCCGATGATCTTCTGGTATTCATTAATGGTGGATTGCATAACTTGGTCAAATTCAGACGCTTCTTGGAGCTATATCAACAGGCATCTGGACAAGCAGTGAATTTTCAAAAGAGTCATTTTGTGCCAGCCGCATATCTATCGTCTGCACAGATTCGCAGAATGGAACACCGCCTTCATATGACATCCATATCCTTGCCATTTAAATACTTAGGGGTCCAATTACACAGAGGCAGAGAAAGGGTCTCACAGTTCACAAGTCTGCTCTCGTCAGTTCAAGCTAAATTACATATGTGGCAGAATAAATTCCTTAATCATGCGGGCCGCTTGATCTTAATCAAACATGTCTTGGCTTCCATCCCCTTACATATACTGTCAACTTGCAAGTTGCCACAAAGCTTACTTCGTGCTATCATGAGATGGATGGTCAAGTTCTTCTGGGGAAGCACTCCAGATCACACTAGACATTCTTGGATTTCAAGTGAGCTACTCTTCGGGCCAACAGCTGAGGGTGGTCTTGGCCTAAGGAAACTTGAGGATCTTCAAACAGCTTACTCATGCAGAATATGGTGGAAATATCAACAAAACAATTCTTTGTGGAGTAAATTTCTTCATTCCCGATATGCAAATAGAAATTCATATGATATGCGGATTACTGATTCACCAGTTTGGAAAAGAATATGCAGAATCCATCAATTTTGTGCTCATAGTATAGATGCAGAGCATTACACTATACGAGAAGCGTATGAACAAGTAAGCCATCCCCGGACTCTTCGTCTCTCATACAAGTACATTTGGAATACGCATATACCTCCAAATATTCGACTATTCTTATGGAGATTGTCTCAAAAAGCAGTACCATTACCAGAGACTCTACAAAGATTTGCATATATTCATCCGACTAGATGTCCATTTTGTTTACGGTCACACATCTCATCCGATCATGTGTTCTTGGGATGTTCTGAAGTTCAAGATATTTGGCAAATCTTTGCTGCGTATCTGGATGGCCCAATCAACAATGCACAAACAACACAGCAACAGCTCATGAAATGGTGGTTGTCAACCAAAGGTACAACGCTTAAAGGAATATTGTGAATAGTTGCACCAGCTTACATTGTTTGGGAAGTATGGAAGTGTTATACTTCCATCATGTGTGGGGATGGATTATGGAGAAAATCTTCAGTGGTGGAAGCCATACGACGAGGAATTTACGATTGGATATCTGCTCAAAAAGGCAAAAAATTTGCACGAGCTGACTCTGGACTTATAGCTGTCGGATTAAGCCCACACCTCTAAGTTTCAAGATGCAGACTAGTTAAATGGACTCACCCCCCACCAGGAAGGTTAAAATTAAACACTGATGCAGCACATGGGAAGTACTCAGCAGCTGCAGGAGCAATATTACGAGACTGCAATGGAACATTCTTAGGAGCAATATCTTTCCACCTTCCGCTTTCTTCGCCAGCAGAGGCAGAGATTCAAGCTGCATATATTAGCTACATATACTTTGCTATGCATTGGGGTCCTATTGATATTGAGGTGGATGCACAGGGAGTAATTCCACAGATTATGAACCCATGTCAAAGGCACACTTCCATCTTCAGGAATCTATTAATTTCGATGGGATCAGAGATAGCGTACACTCCTAGAGAGGCAAATAGACCAGCTCACTTTCTAGCTCAACATGGTCAAGCTCATCAACATCTTGCAATATTCACAACAGAAGCAGCACTTCCTCCACTAGTTCGAGCTAGCTATCGTACTGAAAACACCCCACATATAAGACATGGAACCAACTCTTAAACAGTGTTGTTGCCCGTATCATCAGATATGGGCAACGCTGGTATGCCTCCTTCTTCACATTATTCTCCATTGCGTCATAATTTTTGAGCACCCATGCTATATATCGTTACCCATATTGATTAATATGGGTAACCAGGGTAATTTTTGCACTGCTGAAATTGCTCTTTTTGGATTCAACTCACATACTATTGATGCTGCATATTACAGTCTATCACAATTTACTAACCATATGATGTGTTTGTGCATGGAATTTGGGGAGCAACAACAACAATGGCACTTCATATTTCGGTGGATCCAGCAGCGAACACGGGCTATATACTTTCAACTATTGGACACTCCAACAATATATGGAACATACTCATGTATTGACGCCAATCATATAAATATGTACGCTTTTTCCTTCGCCAAGGTTTTATCCACAAGGGTGGTTTTGCTTGGCAAGGTTTTAATGCGGCATATCATATATGATTGGAGACTTCAAATCATATGTTCGTTATATTTTGATTTTGTATACATAGACAAATGTTGTAATACGGTTTCCCTCCACCATAAGTGAGGCATAATAAAAATTTCTCTTTGGTTTAAAAAAAATATATATTGTACGTAGATGTATATGTATGTATATGTTGTATGTAGATGTATATATATGTGTATATATATTCAAAGCATACTCTTTAGATAGTTTGACCAATCAGATAGACTGAAACAGTATCCCCTCTCTTCCAACTCCATTATCTAGGGTCTTTTTCACTTCAAGATGAAGGCGGTGATGAGTTTCTTTGTACTATGAAAAATCTCAACTAAAGTTTAATAAGCGAGAGGTATAAGCACAACCACATGTGAAGCGATGCCATATTAAACGACACTACTTTCACTTTCTTTTATTTTTCTATGGAAATTGACAAAATTTCAAAAAGACAGATGGGTTATAAGGATAGGAGCATGGTTTGAACAAAGACGTGAGATCAGGATACTCCTTTGACGAGTCATGTACACTCATATACATATATTTTTTTATATATGTATGTATATATATGTATGCATATATCTATGTGACTCTATGTACGCATGTGTGTCTGTATGTAAATGTGTATGTATACATGTATATTTGTCTGTTATCATAATATATACAATAAAAAAACCTCTCTGCGGAACCTTTCGCATATGTTGGTTTGAAGGGCCTTGTAGGAGTGGGTTTCTTATACACCAAATATGTTCTGATAGAGTCGAGTTTAGAGAAGGAATTCGCCATCTTTGAGTGAAAGGCATTTGGTTCATGTTTTTCATTTGCAGATTCTTAAGTCATCTCTGGATTTTCATGTTGACCAGGAACCTACTGTTGTTCCTGTTTTAATTTCTCTCAATGATCTGCAGTGCATTAGTTTGGTAAGAGAGTCTTTTTCTCATTGGCGCTTACTATGGGTTCTCCACTGAAACTAGATGAGGCACTTGCTAATTGGTTGAGACCCAGTATGACGAGGGTGTACGATGAACTTGATCTATGTTAACAACGCTTGTTAGAAACGAAAGTATACAATTGGAAGTTAATCAAGAAAGATTATAAGGATAGGATCAATCAAATTAAACCGAATATTCTTTTAACTATTGTAATTTGTGATTACCATATTTAGCTAAGTTTGTACACCTATAGATATGGACGATTGTAATGTTTTTCAAATCAATGTAAAAGATTTCATTCAATCTAACATGATACTAGAGTAAGTTTTCTGATCCGTGTGACTCAGACAAATAATTCTTCATCGTACTCCATACATTTCCCTTACCTTACTCGACTAATGAAGCCATACTTGACCAAAACAGTTCTATGTGTATCTCAGAAGATTACCTTCGTCATTTTTCCATTACCTTTCTCGACCAAATAGCCAAATCACATGCACATACTCCCAGCGCCTATGCATAACCATCTACCAATAGAACCATGTCAGAAATAGGAACCTCTAAAATAAAAAAACAATGAATTGGTCATACAGTCAGTCAATTTGTTGAAGAACAACAGTTGCACTCAGCCAACAAACACTAGCTTTGAGGATTTGCCACTGGGGATCAAACTCAATGGTGACAATTACTCATTATGGGCTATACTTATCAAGAAGGTCATTGTAGCCAGGGGAGGATACAACATCTCACGGGTATACCATCACCTTCGGCCATCACCGGCCATACATTCCAGCAATGGAAACAAAGTGATCATCTTGGGTTTACCTTACTTATCCAAAATATTGAACCAAGTCTGGTAAACAATATATCTTAGTATCCTACAGCAAAACCGATTTGGGATGGATTCGCAACTACATACAAGTCTGGCACTGATGCCCTTCAAGTGTTTGACCTTCACAGGAGGGCAAACTCAATCAAATAGAATGGAGGACCTCTTAAGGACTGCTAGAATAGACTTTAAGCAGTATGGATGGCGGTTGATGGCATGGATCCTAACCCAATGAGAGACCATGAAGGTATCATAATTTACAATAGAAAAATTCAAGAGCAGGTTATTCCAGCTCTTGCGCTATTGATGACAATTATGAGCCAGTAAAAAGGGACCTACTGCAAAGAGAACTACTCCCATCGAAGGAAACGACCTATGTGTTGAGAAAAAGGGGTTTGAGTGATTACAAAATGCATGATTTAAGTAACGTGTATTAAAAAAATGCATGACATATTTTATGACATGACACGTTTTTGCATAAAACTTGCCTTATATAGTTCATATATATTGTTGTCGTACTAACGAGCCATGAAGCTTTAAAGCTTACATCAAATGGCAAGCATTTGTTACATTTGAACTATTCTCAGGTGCCATCATTAATGAACTAAAGTAGTTCATTAAGTGAAGTACTTAGTTAAATAAACTAAGTAGTTCATTAAAGGAAGCTATATTTGGAAAAGGCACAAAGGCAACAAAATTAAAGAATGGAAAGTCTTCTTCTCCCTCATACTACACGTTTTTATACATATATTTATATATATTCAGTTTTTTTAAAAGGCACATACACATATATTCTAACGTACTACCGACACGTTATATATTTTACGAACATACGTTAACGTCACAACACTATATCTACCTCATATTTATGAGTATATTCAGGACTTATATCATATGATATAAGTCATGGTGATGACAAATTTATTACGACATGTTAAAAGGTTCTAAACCAAAAATTGTCGTATCAGGTGAATACCGAAACTTCGCCAACGTGTCACGTACTTGCCATATATAGATGGCCATCCCCTACACTTCAAAAGTGGCCACAAATTTTGTATATTACATGGTATATACAGCCATAAAATCATTCCATGTTGGCACACACGAATCACCCCAAATTAAGGCCGAATTGTGGAGATTCCAAATTCAATTTTTGTCACATGTTGGGCGCCACTTTAATCAGCTACGAGAGCTGAATATTAAAGTTTAATTTATTTATATTATGTATAACATAATATATATAACATGTGCAAAAAGTTGGAATTTAATCGGAGAAAAATCGGGTAATCGACAAACGTTGAAATTTTGGTTTTCTACGAACATGACACATGGAACATTTTTGGCATGGCATATAACATGTATCTAGACACTTTTTACTACTCTATACATTTTAAAGTGTTCTAGAAAAATCAATTAAGGGCTGATTAGAATATACCATATGTGTATAATTATATGTGCACTATTTTACAAAGTTTGCAAAAATAAAATTCAGCACATGTACATTCATTATACACGCCTAGCTCAGCCTTGTTGGAGCATATGTGGAGCTTTGTTGGCATCTTGATTGGCCAAGAATGAAGCATACAATGTTGGTGACATAAAGAAAGGAGCTATACAAGGTAACATTTCAAACTTTGTCATATTTATGACACATGCTAAAAATTTAGCATGTGTAGTTATATGCTGGCCGAATTTTAAAGGTAAATGGAGCCATATTTACTACTTTGAATTATATGGATTGATTGAAAGATAATATGGCAATGCTTTAAATAAATTATGGAAATAATCAAGTGATATTTTCAAATATCACACATACTGAAAATTTCAGCATATGTGTAATGCATGTGGCCGATTTTTTGGCCTTCTTGGTGATTAATTTTTATTCCAAAATTAGTAGAAATGTTATGTACTAAATGATGATTGATTTCTTATTTATTTTCAAGGAATTAATCAAATACAAACTTGGCAAGAATTTGAATAAAGTGTGAGTGTTACACATGCTGAAATTTCAGCATGTGGAGAAGCATAATGGCCGATTTTCTTGATGGAATGGGTGATTAGTTGTCTTGCTAATTATGTGGGATTATTATATGAATTATGACAAAACTTTTTTGGCTAATTGGCACATGTTTTTAAGGTTTATTTTCAGATTTATCTAGTCATCAAATGATGACAACTTCCATCCAATCAATGAGTGCCAAGTAAGCAAGAGCTTAATGATGATCCCATGAGGAGTTGCCAAGTAAGCAAGAAAATGTCAAAATGATGCAATATACTCTTCCAAGGACTTAGAAGATAATTTTCAAGAAGAAGATCAAGGATATAGGGGGCGGCCAACTTGATAAAAAGGAAAGAAGAGAGCAAACAAAATACAAGACAAGGCTTACAATTTCAAAGTGCTCAAAACGTTTTTCACCTTCTTCTTTCTACACTTCTTTCTTTCTTCTCTCTTAAAGCCTATTGTATTCATATTCATACATCTTGAATAGACTTCATCTATACCACCATATACTCTTTATTGTTGTAAAAGATTGATCAAGGTGTGATCAATCTTGCACTCGCAAGGTGGTGGTGTTCGTGATCATTGTAGTCACATACAAGGTTTGTAAAGGGTTGGACTTGGTGTATAACTCCATCAACCCTGTGTGGTAAGGTGTTATTTGTGTTTTGTGATTAGTGCTAACCGAGGAAGGTGTCCTCAAAGACTGGAGTAGGTTGTTTTAACCGAACCAGTATAAAATTCCTTGTGTTCTTTACTTTCAGCACTTACTTTCAGTTTCTATCACAGTGCATTATTTTCATCACGTTATTAAAAATAGTAAACGAATTTCAAAAATCACGAAACTTTTAAGAAACATAGCCACGCGTCTTAAGGTTCTTTTGGCGCAAGTTTCAACCCTTTTAGACAAGTATAAGTCACCCAAACGTCAAAAGTTCTGAGACTAGTGCAGTCTGATTTTCAAGCTTGCAAAGGTTGAGACTTTGAACGAATTTGACTGACTTCCCAAAAGAATTTTCAAAACTGTTTCAACCCAATTAAATAAAACTAATAAGGGGTTAGTCATTCAATTTTCAGAGCATTTGGAGTTACGGTTAAATAGGAATTAATTTTTCAAATCAGACTACCGTTTCTGGCAGATTTGTGCAATCTGACTTCCAACGATTTTTAAAGGGGTTAGAGGTTGAATTTTAATCTGAAATTTTTAGGAGACACTCAGAACATCTAAGACTAGGATCGCTCCAAATTTTAGAATTTTTGAAGACCTGCAACCTAGTTTTCAAAACGTTTCAAAACAGGTCCTGAAAACAGAAACTGTTTTCAGAAGTTGGGTTTTTGGTTTAAAACAATTTTAAAAACCACATTTTCTGCACCCACTATTCAACCCCCCTTCTAGTGGTTCCTTGCAGATCCTACACTATGCAACCATTCGAAGGGAGGAGGCAAGAATATGGATTATGCGAGGAATCTCTTCAGACACAGATCCATCATCAGGGATTAGCCTTGGATTAAAGTCCCAAGGAAGAATCAAAAGGACACAAGCATCGTCGCCACGCTCACAGAAGTCATTGTATGGTGGAGAAAAAGAGAACAAGTCAAGACTCTGCTACACGTCTGCAGAATGAAAAAGCATATGAAAGAGACATGCTTTCAATTGGTCGGATTTCTAAAATGGTGGGACGAAGAAACAAGACGGCCGAAAAAGGCATCGGAGTGACGTGGCAGCGTAGGGCAAGGGACCACCGCAGTGGACGTCAATAGTGGCACAGACAATGGCAACCTTTGGCAATGAAGAAATCGCCAATGCCAGAGGAGAGACTAAAGCCGCCAGAGAAAGAAGAGCCGAGGGGGAAGGTATGAGGGTTGGGCATTTTAACTCCAACCCTCTAAGTACGTCTTTTACACATGCACCCATGCAAAATCTCCCTTATTCCCATAAGTTTTTGGCTAATTCACAATCAACCCCCTCACGTTCTCCAATAACAATGTTTTGAACCAACACTCTCCTCAAATCATGTTCTTACCCCCCCCCCCCAAAAAAAATTTGAAATTACCAGTGTACCCTCAAACATTCAGTCTCTCTTAAAAGCCCACAACATCATTTCAAACCCCCATACGATGGCGCTACTGACTCTATGACATATGATATCCAAGACTTTATACAACTCTCCACCCCCACCAAATCCATATCGAGTCAGCAAGTGGTGAACTAGTTCCTATTCAAGGAGGAGGAACTATTGCATTGTCACCACACCTAAAACTTAACCATTGCTTATATGTCTAAACTTTGTCCATCAATATTACTGTCTCTCAGTCAAATCACCAAAAGTCTTAATTGTGTGGTATTAATACATCCTAGTTTTTGTCTCTTGCATGATATTCATACGAAGGAGATAATTGAGCGTGAAACTGAGCGTGATAGAATACACTACGTTGATGAGGTAGCTCACTAGGGCCGGTCTAACCTTGCTCACGGGACGGTCCATGGACAACTATGGTTATGGCGTCGCCTTCTGGATCATCCATCATTCAGTTATTTGAAATTTATATTTCCGAGTTTATTTTCCACTGCACTGAATCATATGTCATGTAAAGCTTGCATTCGTGCAAAAATCATTGGGTCACTTTTGAACCTAATAATACTCGGGTGGGATGTAAGTCTTCTCTAGTACACTCTGACGTCTAGGGACCTGCCCCTTATCCTACTTCATGTGGATTTCAATAATTTATCCTATTTGTAGATGATTGTTCACAAATGACGTGGGTCTATTTCCTTAAGCTTAGTCATCTAACCTAAAGCGGTCTTCTCGCATACCCGTGGAATTCTTTCCATATGTGTGTAGGCTACGGCATCCCGTATGAGATCATCAGTACCACCTTAACCATTTATTCTGTATGATACGTTACATGGTAGCCTGGACTCACAGACAACCATCATCAGGAGTCCATATCATTCGTCATGTGCGTATTATCTTGTTTTCTGACGCTTAATTGTTGCCAATACTTTCACTTTATGACCATTCAATATACAATACAAAATATCTAACCTTTGACCGATGACTTTGACTTTGACTATATATGGTCGTATATTTTGATACCAGTCAACCCGACACCCGATAGAAGAAAGCAACTGACTGATACGGTTCTGGTTAGGTCCTCATAAACAATAAGATTTCAACATATAACACACAATCCCATGCGATTCATATTCCATAAGTCCATACACAGTAATTAAACACTCAAATTAAATACAGGACACAGTAATTACCATTCCAATAATCAAAACCATAAGGCTATAGTAAAGCTTCTCACACATTAATCCATTCACATTATCAATCCATAGCAACAAACAAATACATGTAAGTTAATTAAGACTAACAGAAATTCTTACCTAGTAGTAGATTACTCGAATCTCCGGTGGATTTCTTTTTTCCCCCTCCCAGTTGTGCGCCGGCCTCCCCCTTATATGTCTTTCTTTCGTTTGTTTTAGTGAATGAGGTAGGGCAACTTTTTGTATTAGGTTTTCTCCTTTTTTAATTCACTATTATTTAACTAATGAACTTTTTACCCTCTAAATAATATAATTTCTCAGGTCATTACACATATAGCTATATTATATGTGCAGATGTGTGTGTGCGTGTCTAAGCATGCATGTGTACATGTATATATATACACACATATACACACACATGTGTATGTATATGTGTGTGTACATGTGTATGTACTTATTTATCAATCTATGTGTGTGTGTTTTCTTTGTATGTTCAAACTAATATGTGTGTGTATATATATGGCTTTAATCTTACGAAAGAAAGTTAAAATCTTGTTAATTTTGCTGATCTTTGCATAATTGAACTTTAAAAATTCGTTATTTCCATCCATAATTGCACGAATGTGACACAACTTTAAAGTTATTATGAAATGCTCTTTCATTCATATAAATATTGTCATAGTTAGTCAACATAAAATAGTTGACCAATTAACATTGAATCGTCAAAGTATTCTACACATTCTTCAATAAAATTTGTCACAAATGATGTAAAGACCATTTTAACAAAGTATTGTATTGAATACTTTAACATTTTGATGTTAATTGATGTTTGACGAATTACTTATGTTGATCAACTGTGACAATATTTTTAAGAGAAAAAAGAGTTAGCAAAATATATTTTACTAGATGAAGAACATCAAAGAATTAAGTGATCTAGAGGTCTATCAACAAATCAAATCTTTAACCATAGAGAAACAGAAGCTAGCACTTTTCACCAAAGTAGAAGCCCCACATTCAATGAATACCCATAAAATACATGATGTTCTACATCAATTTCTTACAATTCCATGGCCTCTTCTACTTCCAAAGACCAATTTGCACCCTCTTCTTGATCACCAATCATTAAGTATGGATTCTTTTTGACTGGTTGAAAATTACAAAATATGAACAAATAGAAAACCAAACTAGCTCCTTCAGCAGCAACAACTGATACCCAAAAGTATCTATATTGAACAATGGCTCCAATGGATGGCACCACAATCCTTGTGAAGTACAAGTAACAAATCACAACAATGTAAAACTTATTAAATAATGTTACCTTCTCAAGGTTTTTAGCTGCCTTTCCATCAGTCTTGGAGGCCTCTCTAAGATTCCTAAGGGACCAAAAAATGGGTACCAAAATTGTGAAACAACACACCACATCAATGATCAAGAACATCTCATTCCACTTTACCCAATCTTTCTTCACTGGCCTTGTTTCACTTATAACAGTTGCAGCTATGTTTTCTAGAACTTGTAGAGGGATCACAAACATCAACACGCTTTTTTCGCGTTCTTGTAAGTAAGGTTTCAAGAATGACCAACCAGTTCCAATGAGAATGATCACTGTGAAAAGTGTTACACCTTTCAGGAATCCAAAAATATAGAATGCAACATCCCATCCATGTGGTGTGCTTGTGTTTCTTGTGTATATTTTGTCCTCTGATGCACATATCATTCTCAATGCCTTGAAGGTTAGCAATGCAAGCATGATAAGATGGATTTTCTGAACATTTTCCTTTTGCTTTACACATATAAAAATCCATGTAACAAGAAATATTGTGTATAGAACAAAAAAATAGGAAATAAAGATTAGGTAATGGGATTTCACCTGCTGGAAGAAAATCCTTCCCTCCTCCCTCAAGTTTATTGTACATTTCTGTATGAACATACATGGATACATAAAATTCTGTTTGACAGTTTCCGAAAATAAGATTATATTCATCAGGATCATCAATCATGATTGATGTGTTAAAAGATGAGTCAGGATCAAGGTTATCGAACGAAAAAACGGGTATTACAAACTTGCTAGATAGAACACAAAATTTTTCTATATATGAAGACTCATTCAAGATTCTTAGATAAGATGCATCAGTAACAAGAAAGAATCCCATTGAAGATGGATTGATTTTTGCATCATGTTCTTTTGGTTTCCATGTAACGTGTTTCCCAGATATGTCAACACGTCCATCTGGGGCAAAACCAAATCTTTCGAATAAAATTAAAGGTCTTCAATCCTCTACTATTTTCACATCTTTGATTTCATATGTACAGAATTTAATGCATGAAAATATGAAAAATGCTAGTGAAAGTTGAAGAATAAAAAGATGTAGAAGTGATGGAGTAATAATCACATAACTACGTGGAATTTTAGTCCCCTTTGTCTCAAAACTGACCACCAATATTCAAGGACATCTTTCTTATTAAAAATTTTAAGTTGATTTTGAAACAACTACGGACATCTTTCTTATTATAAATTTTAAGTTGATTTTGAAGCAACTACTTATTCGCAGTTATACTAAATTGGGGGGAGGTAATAGAAAGTTTAGGTGAGAGGTAGATTTTCTAGTCTACGCCATAATATCAGTCTTTTCAAAGTCTGTCAATGGAAATTACAGATTGTGTATTAAAAAAGATTGTGCATCAAAAAAGATGGTTGACAGTAAGATCGATCTTAAGACATGACAAGTTGAAGCCTGATAATCCAAAAATATCCCTCTGTCAGTCAACAAACAGTCAACGGCAAGTTCATGTTTAAGAGATTAACTTCTGCAGTTCGGCCAAAAAGAACCTCTGCTCGGCCATATTGCACTTCAGCTCGGCAATGTACTGCTCACCAAAACATCCACTTCTAATCAGAACATATTCTAAGGGTTTCACCTCGGCACCAAGCTCCAGCCTCGGCTTCAGTTAAAAGGAGGTGCTCCAGCTCACTTCAGCCAAACCCAACTTTGTACCTCGGCTGGAGAGTCAAGCACAACGCCGCTTCATTAATTGTGGAACCATCTGGCAGATGTGCAGCATAAAGAAAGGGTACACAACAGACTTTACAACCTACAGGCGCCAAGGTCACATCAGCAAACCTGGCAGTCCCATCAGCAGACCTACTGATCCCATTAGCAGACCTATAAGGCCATAGTCTTACTACCCAAGTAAAGGTCTCATCCGCCGTCAGAGGCAAGGGACGTAAGGAAAGAAACAAAAGCAAGACAACGGACACCAGGAAAGGGGATCGAAACATTTTCATCTCTCCCAAAACTAATTCACAGAAAATCTTCTAAGACAAAAACAGTGAGATCTTCATAACTTTTCATACACAAATCATATCTCAGTGAGAATGGCCCAAACTGACTTGAGCATCGGAGGGTTTTACCCGGGGTCATACCCCCGGGACCTCTGACTTCTGCTTTCTTGTGCAGGACATCCAGGAAGTTCTTCCAGTTTGCAAATTTAATTAAGCTAACGACGGTTATTTTGGATCATCTCTGATCCTTGGTGAAGATCCGGCTTCATCATTTGGCGCTAGAAGGAGGGCCTTAAATCCTTCAATCCAGTAAAAGATCTAAACACAGAAACAGCCAGCATCCAGTCATGGTTAGAGGTCGTTGTGAAGGTTTGGGTGAGTCATCCAACCAGCAACGACGAATGACTACACGCTCAGGTATCCCAGAATAGGATTCTTGGGTACCTGAACAGCATAATCCTACTCCAGAAATCTCAATGGAGGATAGAGACAAAGCGATGAAATATGTCGCCAAAAACTTGGAGGTGTTTGAGGCTATGGTACAACAGCTCAAAGGCAAGTAAAAAGAGGTAGAAGATATCGATGAAGATCCCCCTCATCATCCTAAAGAAGTATCACAAAACCAATCCTCCAGACCCCTAGAGGTTTCATGGCGGATGCCAGAAGATGCAGCTTTAAAGCTCCAACGGTAGAGTCAGAACCTATGGCCAGACAACGTCTGAGCGTAAGGTCAAAGTCTTAAAAAGCATCCCCAAGGAAGAACAAGTTCATCGTAGGCCGAGAACTTATTATGAAGAGCACATGCAAGAGTTTGTGCAGTCAGTCCAGGAAAGTCCTTTTTCCTGGGATATTGCAGAATATTTGGCACCAGACAGCTTCAAGGTGTCAAAGATGGATACCTATGATGAGACGACAGACCTTACAGATCATCTTTTCCAGTTCCAAACTGCGATGAGTTTGAAAAATGTCCTAGATCCTCTACGTTGCAAAACTTTCCCGATGTATCTACGGGGAAAAGCAAGAAGGTGGTTCCAAGAGCTCCCATCAAAGTCAATGGGATCTTTCAATCAGCTGGCGCAAAAGTTTAAGTCTCAGTTTGTGTCCAGTACTCCTTTCGTGAAGAAATCATCACACCTAATGACTTTGAGACAAGGTCCAGATGAGTCTGTACTGAAGTATATGCAATGCTTCTCAGATGAATCACTGCAGGTCAGTGACAGAAATGAGGGCGTGAAAGCAGCTGCCTTAATTAATGGGCTCCGAGCTAGTCGCCTCTTCTCTCAGGTAGCTGAGGAGGGACCTACGACCCTAAGAGAATGTCTGGAGAAAGTCCATCAGTTTTCCCAGGGTGTAGAGGCGAACAGATTGAAAAGGGAGGCCGGGCAGGGAGCTCGGCAAGAAAGCCGATCTAGTTTCAAAAAAGAAGATCGGCGCAATGAAGGAAAAGACCTCGAGCGGCGCAGTGCGTTCGATCGCATAGGTGGAAGAGGAAAAGGTGGTAAGGAGGGCTTACCCCTTTTAGCCTCAAAAGATAATATTTTAGCCGTCATGGAGAAAGATGGCTTGAGAATTGATCCCAAGCCTCTAAATGGACCTAGGGAAAAAAGGGACCCTAAGCTGTATTGCCGATATCACAGAGATATCAGACATGACACCGAAGATTACAAGCAGCTGGCCCAGACTATTAAACAACTGATAGAACAGAGTCACTTAAAGCAATTTTATGACCCACGTTCATGCCTACATAATCGGTTGGACTTTCACAAGAACCCTCAGAAAGACAAATGCTGACCAGAGTCCCCACCTCGGCACCGCAAGTCGAACGACGATGAGGAGCAAGGCCGGCATGGGCCTGCAGGTCGGCCCCAAGTCAATTCCATTATTTATACCATCTCTAAAGGTCCACCTTATACATGCCGAGGTGAATCCAGTTATGCGGGAACCTCATCAAGTCCGCCAACTAAGAGAGCTAAGATGACTAAGGAGTTGACTTATGGGCCAGAAGATCCGATTCCACTGGACTCCAACAACACAGGTTTAGTAATAGACCTGTGTATACACTTAGCTCCAGATAAAATTGTGGAGGTTCGATGTGTTTATGCGGATATCGGCAATGCCGTAAATGTGATGTACTATCGTGTATATCATTAGCTGAACCTATCAGATTCTTTGATGAGGCTTGTCACTTCTTCATTATATGGTTTCACTGGTGCTGCAGTTCGACCAGCAGGTCTGGTCACACTCAGTTGTAGCTTTGGCAAAACCCCGGCCTATCGTTGTCCATGGATAGACTTTGTGGTCATCAAGGAGATGTCCGCATACAACATTCTATTGGGACGGCCAGCCTTAGTAGCATTGGAAGCCATTGTATCGCCTCTGCACGTCAGCATGAAGTTCCCCACTCCAGAAGGGGTGGTAACAATACAAGGTGATATACAAGTGGCACAGAGTGTTGGACCGTGCACCTGCAATAAACACCACTAGAGGGGGGTGAATAGTGGTTAGCGGAAATTACACTACAACCCTTTGTAAAAATCTCCTTTGAAAACAGAATCCGAAACTGCCTCAGATTCAGAACCCGTTCCTGAAAAATTCAAAAATAATTGTACACAACTCCAAAAATTCTGAAACTTTTCAGAATTTAACTTCAATGAGTTAAAAAGACTCTGTCCAAAAATCAGACAAAAATAAGATTGTTTGTCCCTTCAAACAAATAAAAAGATTCAGATGGTCAATCTGGACAGAATTGGACAGAATGTTGCTGATTTTGAAAATAGTGTTTCTCTTTGAATACTCAACTAAACAGGTTGATCTTTATATCAAAACACTCCTTAGAATGGGTAGACAAAGTTTTCAAAAGTCCCTGACCTTAAACAATTCTTGATAAATACAGAATTCAAGTTTTATCAGAACTGGTCAGATTGCAGCCAGATTGGAGCAGTTATCTTGTAAAGACTGAAAGACTAATTTTCCCTTGCTCAAATCATGTGATTCTTGTTGCAAATGAAAGCTAACAATCTGAAGTATAACTCCACCAAAAATCATGAATTTTGAAAGTGTTTAGCTATTTTTTCAAATTGTGAGAAGTTTTGTGAAAACTGCAGTAAAAACGGGCAGAAAACAGAAATGAAGAAACAAGACAAGAACACCAAGGATTTATCCTGGTCCGGTCAATGTGACCTACTCCAGCCCCAAGGAACATCTTTCCTTGGATTTTACTCTGAAATGAATCAACTTACAACAAGAACCAAGATTGATCCTTGAGTTATACACCAACCCTATTCAAGACTTGGATAATCACCTTCTAAGCAACACTTAGTTGCAACACCTGTACCACCTATTTATGTAGCCTTATAAGAATGGCTAATCAATCTTACAAATGAATCACAAGAGGCTTGTAGCTCAACAAAAACAACAAGAACACCTTTGCTACAAAGAATGGAACAAGAACAACAACAAGAAGAAGATGATACCTAGACAATTCAACAAATGCATGTAAGCTTCAAGTGTGTTTCATCTTCTTCACCATTGCCTCTATTTATAGTGTGATTTGAGCCTTGGAGATAAGACTTACAATATGTCACCATCTTCATCATCAAGTCCAAATGTCTTCTCATCATTGGTTGGCTTTGTACACTGGGCAAAATAAGACAACATAATTGGTCCACCTTGGCAACTTCATTTGGTCGATTTTTTCAACTAAAAAAAGTCTTGGAATTATCTTGAAAATGTGAAGATAATATGGTCATAACAACTCCGTCATCTTCTCAACTCTTTGGCAAGATAATAGGCATGTGGGCATTTGTCAAATTCAAATAAAAAAACAGCTCCAAAACTTTGGCCTAGTAGCCGTTTGGCTACTTTCAATTTTCCAAGAAAAATTCTTTTAATTATCCTTTGTAAAATGAAGAAAATAAGAAAGGATAATACCACCAAAATATCCTCAACTCCAAGCACAAGAATAGGGCATGTGAAGTCTTCACTTTGACTCAAAAAATCTGATCACAACTATCCATATAGTCGTTGGCTATATTTAGAAAATTCCAAGTTGGCAATTTTACCAAGTAGCTCCTTTTTGGTTGGTCCACTTGTTACCAAGCCATAAAATGAATTACACCTCATACGCAGCTGCTAATACACGTTTTTGATCATACACATATGTGTAGCAACTCACATTTTTGAAGAAGAAATCAATAGATAATAGTTGACAAGATTATGTCAACGTGTAACATCGAAATTCCCAATATTTCTTCTTAAATATCGTGATCATTTCCACACATTTAACACCTTTGATATCTCTGAATAATGATGATAAATATGCTCTCATAACATATATAAGAGAGTCTTCAAGAAAAAATAGAATGTGACATCTCAAATCGTCACATATCCAGCTATAGTCAGTAATATCATCATGTGAGAGAAAAAGATAAAGAATCACCATATCATCTTCAAATTGATAATAAATCAGCTCTAGAATGAAGATAATAATATGCTCAAGAGATTCCTTGAATGAAAATACCAAAAATACCCTCAGGGGCGAAATGACCAAAATACCCCTGGTATATGAAAACTCTAGAAATGACCCGGATGGTCAGAAATAATCATGATATCACCTTTGTCATGATAAACAGTATAAGAACAGATCCTTGAAATATTTTCACCATGTGATGTTTCTACAAAACTCAAAATTCTAATTTTGCCTTTTTGGTAAGTTGTAGAAACTTCCAAGGCACGTTAGTCACAAGACAATTATAATCACAAAAAACACATGATAATCATATAGTAAACATGTATAAATCATATACAAATGAAAACAATCATTTAAACACTTTTTAGAAAAATATTTCTAAAAACCCTAGACATTGATCGATCGAAGTGCCTCCGCTTCAAATATCGATGTCTCACAGAAAGGTTCAGATTTTGTCTCTGACCGACATCGATCGATCGAAGTGAGGGTTTGATGTACATCGATCGATCAATGTGTCTTAGGTTTAGAGATCGATGTCTACCCGTAAGGTTTTGAACTTTCACTACCTTACATGGATCGATCGATGTGATACATCTATGTACATAGATCGATCGAAGTGCAACAACCTGAGAGATCGATGTCAACTTTTTAAACTTTTTCAACTTTTAATCGAATATAACATCATGTGTGACATTTTTAAGCATTCACCACTTAAAATCAGGTCTTTGAAAATTATCCAAACATATTTCTCAACATTCTCCCCCTTTTGGATGATTTTCAAAATAACATAACATGATTTTAATTTCACAACCTTACCCATTGTTATCAAACTTTGTTTTCAACAAACTTTTAAGTAGTTCGCTCTCCCTCAACTTATACTCTCCCCCTTAACCTATACTCAACTTATACCAACCATATCATGACTTACCAACTAAAATCATGTTCTTATTCTATCTCCCCCTTTATTTTGCAAATCATGCAAAAGATAGAACTATACAAACTTGGCTCGTAAGTTTTCAAAAGTGGCTTGATTAAGGGGTTTGGTAAAGATATCAGCTATTTGGTGATCAGTTCTTATATGGTTTATAACTATATCCTCATTTTGAACATGATCTCAAAGGAAGTGGTATCGCACCTCAATGTGTTTGGCCTTAGAATGAAGCACCAGATTTCGAGAAAGATTGATTGCACTTGTGCTGTCGTAGAAAATTGGAATCTTATTCATTTTAATGCCACAATCACTAAGTTGCTGTTTAAGCCAAAGTATTTGGGTTGTACATAAACTTAAGGCAATATACTCGGCTTCAGTGGTAGAAAGAGCTACACTAGCTTGCTTTTTAGAAAACCAAGAGATCAAGTTGGTTCATATGAATTGACAAGTACCGCTAGTGGATTTTCTATCTAATTTGTAACTACCACAATCAACATCACTATATGCGTGTAATTCCAACTTAACATTTCTATCATACCACAGTCCTAAGTGAGGTGTGTGTTTAAGATATCTAAAGATCTTTTTCACTGTATTGTAATGTGATACCTTAGGACAAGATTGAAACCTAGCACACATGCACACACTAAACATGATATCATGTTTTGATGCAGTTGAGTATAACAATGAGTCAATCATAGACCTATAAAGTGTGTCATCAAAAGGCTTACCATTTTCATCCTTATCTAGTTTGGTGCTAACACTCATGGGTGTAGGTGTTGGTTTCAACTCTTCAAAGCCAAACTTCTTAATCATATCATTGACATACTTAAGTTGGCTAATGTGAATTCCTTGAGCGGTTTGTTTTATTTGAAGGCCTAAGAAGTAGTTCAATTCTCCTACCATTGACATTTAAAATTCTGACTTCATACACTCTTCGAAGTCTTTTACTAAGGTAGGGTTGGTTGAACCAAAGATAATATCGTCTACATATATTTGAACTATTAACAAGGCATTATCTTTTCTTCTTAGAAATAATGTGTTGTCAATGGTCTCCTTTGATAATTATTTGCAATAAGAAAGTTTGCAAGTCTATCATACCAAGCTCTTGGAGCTTGTTTCAAACCATATAGAGCTTTCTTAAGCTTGTAAACATGGTTAGGATTCTTTGGATCTTTGAATCCAGGGGGTTGTTTGACAAACACCTCTTCTTGGATGTATCCATTCAAGAATGCACTCTTGACATCCATTTGGAAGAGCTTAATATTGCTTAGACTTGCAATCCCAAGTAACAATCTAATTGCTTCTAGTCATGCAATGGGTGCAAAAGTTTCTTCATAATCTATTCCTTCTTGTTGATTATAACCTTGTGCGACTAGTCTAGCCTTATTTCTTGTAATATTTCCTTGTTCATCCATTTTATTCCTAAAGACCCATTTAGTTCCTATTATAGACTTGTCTTCAGGTTTAGGTACTAAGTCCCATACGTTGTTCCTTGTGAATTGGTTCAATTCCTCATGCATGGCTTCTATCCATGATATGTCACCTAAGGCTTCCTTAACATTCTTAGGTTCTATGTGTGAGACTAAGCTATGTCCTTCAAGTTGACTTATGTTTCTACATGTTCTAACCCCAACACTTGGATCCCCAATGATTAATTCTCTAGGGTGCCACCAATTCCTAGATTGACTAGGTTCACCCTCATCTTGTTCAAATGTTTCATTAGTGTGAACATTATCATATGTAATTTGATCATTAGTTGTATTATCTTCTAATTGCAAAGTTTCTTCATTTATTTCATCTAAGGGTTCATGCATGTCTTGTTCAAGGGGAGTTGGTTCTAGATGATCAAGTACAGGCTCAAGTAATACATCATCATCAAACACATTTTCAACATTAGTTTCTTGTTTATGTTGATTTTTATCACTAACTTCAAAGCATACATTTTCATTGAATTTCACATGTATAGATTCAATTATTTCTCTAGATGCAGGATTATAACGCCTATATGCTCTAGAATTAGTTGAATAACCAACAAATATACATTCAATTGACTTTGGTTCAAATTTGTCTAGATTATCCTTAGTGTTCAACACAAAACACTTACATCCAAATACTCTAAGATAATCTATTTTAGGTTGTCTATTGTTTAACAATTCATAAGGTGTTTTATTTAATTTCTTTCTAATAGAAAGCCTATTTATTATATAGCATGCACAACTAATAGCTTCAGCCCATAAATATTTAGGTAATTTATTTTCACATAGCATAGTTCTAGCAACTTCTTGAATTGTTCTATTTTTGCGTTCAACAACTCTATTGAGTTATGGTGTTCTTGGTGTTATGAGAATTCATGTTTTATTCCATATAATTCACAAAACTTGATTATATCTTTGTTTTTAAATTCTTCATCTCTATCACTTCTAATTCGTTTAACATTTTCTTCGTAAATGTTTTCAAGTTGCTTAATAAGTGTTTCAATTGCTAATGGAGCATCGTCTTTGTGTGTTAAGAACAATGTCCATGTGTAGCGTGAGTAATCATCTACTATGACACACATAGTAGAGTCCACCTAGACTTCTTGTCCTACTTGGACCAAATAAGTCTAAGTGAAGCAATTCTAGTACATGACTAGTACTCACTTCATGTTTCGGTTTTAATGTTTCTTTAGTATGTTTTCCTTTAATACATGTTTCACACATTTGAAAATTATCTAAGTCTAACTTAGGCATTCCTCTAATTAAATTTATCTTAGATAATTTCATAATGGTTGAAATTCCTATATGGCCTAATCTTCTATGCCATAAATTCACATCTAAGTCATGTGATATTAGACACTTAACCTTAGCATCTAACATGTTATCTAAGCTAAGAGTACAAATATTGCCATCTCTATTTCTTTTTAAAACCGTTTCTCCTTTTCCATTTATTATATCACAAGAATTGGGAAGAAAAGAGACATCATAACCACAATCTATAAGTTGAGAGATACTAAGTAAATTATAAGAGAGATTGCTACTAATAACACATTTCGTATTTGAAATGTGTTAGGGTCCCTAATTGTTCTTTTTCCAACAACTTGTCCTTTGTTGTTGTCACCGAATGTTACTTTTCCTCCATTCTTGATATGTTCCAATTCGATGAATAGTTTGGGGTTTCTCGTCATATGCCTCGAACATCCACTATCTAAAAACCATTTGGTTTTTAGATTCTTTGACTTTGCCTCCTTCTTGCATTCGTACGTTTTTCCTACAATGGAGACAAAGTTTTAGGTACCCTTTATTTGGGTCCTTGAATGTTAGGGGCACTATTCTTGTTTAGATATCCCTTAGGTATCCAAACTTGAACATACCTTTTAGGCACATTTTTAGCATGATTATAATTTGGAAATTAAGAAGGATTAGCATATATATGATCATTCCACATAAGTGAAGATGCATTGTTATACACGTTACACCATAGTTGATAATCATTATATGATGGCCGATTTCTATAATGTGTATAAGGCATGCGATTTTGTTTCTTGAATGGCGCTATATAAGTGTGTTCATAGGCATTTCTATAAGACTTATATGAGTTTTGCCTATACTTAGGTTCATAATAGTTTGGATGCATTTTATTCTTTCTAGTTGTATTTGTATATATATAGGCATAATTTATAGGTTGTCTAGATGCAAAATTTGTCCTAGATGTATGTTTATGCATGTGTATATTGGTGGGTGGGTGTTGTATTTTTGCCTTGATAAAAGTACAAGAAGGTGTAGAAGAAGATATAGCAGGCAAAGTTGATTTTGTTGTATTATATGGTAACTTTGTACTAGATGAAACAAACTTAGTCTTTTTATTTACTTTTTCATTTTCTTCTTTATAGCCTAAGCCGGTTTTATCATTACCATACTTTTGTGATGAGATTAGTGTATCTAACATATTAGCACCCGATTTAAATTGTTCTAACATTTTTTCTAAGTTAAGTTTAGAAGACTTAAGTTGTATTATTTCATGTTCATAACTTTCTAACTTAGAATTTAACATATTATTTTCCGTTTTTATCTTTTGTTCATCTTTCCTATGTGATTCAATTTTATTCTCTAAAGAATCAAGAGTATTAGTAGACTCTTGTTTAAGAGATTCTAATTGATCGAAAAATTCCAAGTTGGACGTCTTCAACTTGTCATTTTCTTCAATTAGTTTCTTTTTTTCTTTAGAGAGCCTCTTACAGTGAGCATGCATTCTTAAGAACTCTTCATACATTTCATCAAAGAGTTAATTGCACCTGGTATCCATTGTTTTCCACGAAGTTTTAAGTAGCATCCAATGTTTCATGAAACACACTTGGCATCCAGACTTATAGGGTTAATAGACACCTGACATCCTGCAACCGGGAAAGCACCTGCTATAGGCGGTTTTTAGCATTTTTCCTTTTAATTTTAACCTTTTAAGTCATTGGCGGCAAAGAGTTTTCAACCATGGTTAAAGCCTCACTCCCTCCTTTATACCAACCGAATCCTCCCTCCAAATTTGTCCTAAACCCAAATCATTCTTCCCCAATTCTTCAATCCTCCCTCCAAAATTGACCTAAACCCAAATCATTCTTCCCCAATTCTTCTACACATCTCCTGCCTGCAATCGAAGAAGAGTAGAAAGTAGCATGTCTTCAGCGGGGTCAAGCTACAGACGGCGGGATGTTTGTCAATCAAGGTGCCATTGTGGGTTGACAATGCAAATCCAAGTGTCTTGGACCAAAGACAATCCGGGAAGAAGGTTTCTCTCATGTCCACATTCTCGGGTATGTATTTATTCCTACTGATCTTCTGGGAATTTTTGGCCGAAGGAAGATGAATTGTGTGTGTAAATAAGTGTGCTGTTTATGGCCGAAGGATGATTTTTTGTGTGCTGTTTTTATAGGACGTTGATGGAGGCTGTGGGTATTTTGAATGGGTTGATCCCCCTATTTGTCAAAGATCGAAGGAAGTAATTCCGGGATTGCTGAAGCGTTGCAACAGATATGAGGAGCGTCTTAAATTGTGCAATGGCCATGAGTACAAAATACAAAAATTGAAATGGAAAGGGAATGTGATGTTGTGGATGTTAGTGTTGCCTTGGGTTTTATTTGGGGTTGTATTTGCTAGAATGGCAGCAGATTAGTTGGAATAATGTGTGATGTAGTCAGTTATGTTAATTAAGTAATGGGTTGTGGTTGGATGTTATGGTATTTATGTGTAATGGTTTGAGGTTGTATTTAGTAGTTAATGTATTTCTGCTTTTTTGGATTTTGAAGGTGTATGAAGTTGCCGAACGTCCATTTTGTGTTTGGGATTTATGTAATCTGTGTTGTTGTTTGTTGTGTTGGAGTAATGCAAATTGTTGTGTTAGCAATTAAACAGTGTTGTGGTTGATGTTTTTGTATGCAATGTAAGATGTTCAAGTTTTGTACAAAATCATATGTTCAAGGATGAAGTGGACGGTTAGTGTAAATGGAAAGCAGAATAGCATCAAACCACAAATGTTCATGACAGAAGGGCACAGTTGTGTACATTTCCAAATAACGATCACCTCTAACAACTGCAAACCACTTTTCTTGTAGAAAACAAGTATCCAAAATAACTGCTTCCATGTCATTCAAGTAAGCCATAAACAATAAGTAGCAGACACAACTGAAATTAATGTTCATATTCATCAAATTCAAGGAGCAGCATCAGCATCTGGTTTTTCCTTATTCATCCGCTTGGCTTGTGCAACCTCTTTAAGTGTGGACTGGTGTAAGAACACTCGGCCATTACGTATGACATAGTTTGGTATGAGTTGACCAGTGCGGGAAGATGTCCTATAATAAGGCCACTGCTTTGGCAGCACATCAGCAACATTCGCGGCTGTTGGTGCGCTGGAACTCGTAGCATCCATTGTTTTCTCCCGCTCCTTGGCAGAACTCCTCAACGGCTGTGTAGGTGCACTGGAACTCGTACCAACATCATCATCGATTGTAATAACGCCGGTGAAAGGCTTCCTCCAAGGGTACTGTCAAATACACAGCAAAGCAAGTCATGAATAAAATTGAAGTCTTGGTGGTTCAATAATGCAGCCTGATTCAACTTACCCTGAAAGACACTCTAGTAATGCGCTTGTTGAAGATATTGCAAATCTTGATTGATTTCCTCTGTTCTTTTCTGACTGCATTCGAGCTACTTGGCTCATCCATGCCCAAACATTCCTCTAGTAATGCGCTTGTTGAAGCTGTTGTTTTAGCAGCAATGCCACTCCCCACTTCTTCACTTTTCTTCCTTTGTTTACGAACATCCTGAAATAAAACAATCATTTCTGTCAATTTATTTGAAACTAGCTCAAAAAAACTAAAATAACATGGTTGGCCCTTACAAGTATTTTTGGCCTCTTTGCGTGATGAACTGTGGTATCATCAAACTGAGTTGGTGCACTAGAAGGTCCTGGAATATCATTCTCCGTTGTCATGTGTTCTTCGCTTTCATGGACAACTGTCCTTTTACGCGTTCTCTGTCTCTGAAGTAGTCAACCCAATAAACACATTACAAATAATTCCCAATAAACAAATTACAAATAATGACAAATTACAAATTACAAACAAATTACCTTTCCTTGACTAGCTTCCCCATGAATTGTATCAACATTTGACGCATCTAATCTGGTCGAACATGTCCTCATGTTGTGACCCTCCTTCTGGCACAATCTACAAATGTGCAGCCGCCCATGCCTGCTCAGCTTTTGCACTCTCTCCCTCCTATTTCTCTTCAATGTTATCAGCTGTGGCTCACCGGCAGACTTTTTCCTCAGTGTTTTAGGTCTGCCAGGTTTTCTTCGGACTATTGGTGGCAACAGCGGTTCATGTCCACCGTAATGAAAAACAACAGTTATTTCATCACTTGTGGGATCTGTATATCAACACAAAAAAAGAATGAACACAGCAACAAGAAACCATCTTCACTTCAAATACTACTCCAACATTCCGGACATACACTATACTCAACAAAGAACACCTTTAAAACTACTCACTATTAATGCTCATCAACAATAACAGTAATATACTCAAAAAAAACACCATCCGTTGCCATTCAAACCACCAATATGGACATGCAAACACAATATAATGAAAACAGCAACGAAATCAAAAATTATAACACATATTCGAAATAAAAATTGTTCCTTTTTCTTACTGTACAGAGGATGCAAGTGCTTCAGTAGTCCTGTCAGCCTTAACGTCATTTTTCGCCCCTTTCACCTTCGAAAATACAGCTCCACAACCCCGGCTATTGCTTCCAAAATCCACACCGATCAACTACGCCTGTTCCAACAAACAGTCAGATTGTGTGATTCGTCCAGAAATTTGAACAATTTTTGTCACTTTCGCCCTGGGATTTTTTCGCCTTTTCAGAAACGAGTAACGGAAAAACGAAGTGGGAATTGTTTTGATTTTGTTTTCTCTTTAATATTCAAGGTAAATTAGTCAACCGTGGTTAAAGTCAGGTTAAAAGTAGGGTTAGGTCCGGTCAAAGGTCGATTTCAGCGGTCAACGGTCGTCCAGCAGGTCATCTGGATGCCAGGTGTCTATTAACCCTATAAGTCTGGATGCCAAGTGTGTTTCATGAAACATTGGATGCTATTTAAAACTTTGTAGAAAACAATGGATACCAGGTGCAATTAACTCTTTCATCAAATGTCATGTCACTATCAGAATCACTATCAGAAGAAGAACTTACCTCGTTGGATACGAAGCAGACTTGAGCTTCTTCAGTTTCGGATTGTGAGTCGGATGAGTCGCTCCATGTGCTCACCTTCATTGCTCGTTTCCCTTTCCTTGCCTTAGACTCCTTTGTCTTTGTCATTTGTGCTTCCTTGTCCTTGGCTTGCTTATTATTGTTGTTATTATTATTATTTTTCTTCGTGGGACAATCATATGAAATATGTCCTTTTTGACCGCATTCATAACACTTTAATTCTTTATTATACCATTTGTTTGTGTTATTTTTCTTAGTTTGAGAAGAAGAAGAAGAAGAACGTTGTATATTCCTATTAGGACGTTTGAAAAACTTCCTAAGTTTTCGTGCTATTAATATCAAGTCATCATCTAACTCAGTATCATTATTACTATCATCATTATTTGTATGTGTTTTAGTTGTTTTGAAAGCTATTGACTTGATGATTAGATGACTCGGACTTCCGTTGGTTTAGTTTTACCTCATAGACTTTAAGAGACCCGATCAATTCATCCATCTTAGTGATTGACTTTGTCTCCTCGATTGTAGTCCCCTTTGGATCCCATTCAGCAGGAAGGCTTCGTAGCACCTTTTGAACTTTTTCATTGTTTGTGAATGATTTGCCTAAAGCTTCAAGGGCATTAAAAATGTTAGTAATCCTCAAATCCATAGATGTTATGGATTCATTTGGCAACATTTTGAAAGACTCTAATTCAGTTATAAGCATGTTTATTTTTGATTCTTTAACACCACTAGTGCCTTCATGCTTTAATACAAGTGATTTCCACATACCGTGTGCACTTGTGCAATTTGAAACATATCCTGCTTCAGAAGTTGTAAGTCTATTCAAGGTAATTGCATAGCTTTTGCATTCGTTGACATTTTCTTTTTATCTTCTGATGTTCATTCACTTTTACACTTTTCAACCTCTTGTGTGACTCCACTAACTTGTACAACTTTCATTGGAATGTACGGCCCATCTTCAACTATATACCATAAATCAATGTCTATAGCCATTAAGAATAGTCTCATTCTTAGTTACCAATAAACAAAATTATTGCAATCAAAAAGAGGAGAAAGTTGTGTAGACATACCTTCTAATTCACCTTTGTGAGAAACAATAGCCATTGTATGTACCTTGGATTTGAGACAAGCAGTATATAATGAATTGTTCTTTCTTGGCCTTGTATTGTTCGTATGGTGTTGAATCTTGCTTCTTTGAGTGGTGTAAACCTCGCTCTGATACCAATTGTTGGACCATGCACCTGCAATAAACACCACTAGATGGGGAGGGTGAATAGTGGTTAGCGGAAATTACACTACAACCCTTTGTAAAAAATCCCCTTTGAAACCAGAATCTGAAACTGCCTTAGATTCAGAACCCGTTTCTGAAAAATTCAAAAATAATTGTACACAACTCCAAAAATTCTGAAACTTTTCAGAATTTAACTTCATTGAGTTAGCACGACTCTGTCCAAAAATCAGACAAAAATAAGATCGTTTGGCCCTTCAAACAAATAAAAAGATTCAGATGATCAATCTGGACAGAATTGGACAGAATGTTGCTGATTTGAAAATAGTGTTTCTCTTTGAATACTCAACCAAACAGGTTGATCTTTATATCAAAACACTCCTTAGAATGTGTAGACGAAGTTTCCAAAAGGCACTGACCTTAAAAAATTCTTGATAAATACAGAATTTAAGTTTTATCAGAACTGGTCAGATTGCAGCCAGATTGGAGCAGTTATCTTGCAAAGACTGAAAGACTAATTTTCCCTTGCTCAAATCATGTGATTCTTGTTGCAAATGAAAGCTAACAATCTGAAGTATAACTCCACCAAAAATCACGAATTTTGAAAGTGTTTAGCTATTTTTTCAAATTGTGAGAAGTTGTGTGAAAAATACAGTAAAAACGGGCAGAAAACAGAAATGAAGAAACAAGACAAGAACACCGAGGATTTATCCTGGTTCGGTCAATGTGACCTACTCCAGCCCCAAGGAACACCTTTCCTTGGATTTTACTATGAAATGAATCACCTTACAACAAGAACTAAGCTTGATCCTTGAGTTATACACCAACCCTATTCAAGACTTGGATAATCACCTTCTAAGCAACACTTAGTTGCAACACCTCTACCACCTATTGATGTAGCCTTATAAGAATGGCTAATCAATCTTACAAATGAAGCTCAAGAGGCTTGTAGCTCAACAAAAACAACAAGAACACCTTTTCTACAAAGAATGGAACAAGAACAACAACAAGAAGAAGATGATAGCTAGACAATTCAACAAATGCTTGTAAGCTTCAAGTGTGTTTCATCTTCTTCACCATTGCCTCTATTGTGATTTGAGCCTTGGAGATAAGACTTCCAATGTGTCACCATCTTCATCATTAAGTCCAAATGTCTTTTCATCATTGGTTGGCTTTGTACACTGGGCAAAATAAGACAATATAACTGGTCCACCTTGGCAACTTCATTTGGCCGATTTTTTCAATTAAAAAAAGTCTTGGAATTAACTTGAAAATGTGAAGATAATATGGTCATAACAACTCCGTCATCTTCTCAACTCTTTGGCAAGATAATAGGAATGTGGGCATTTGTCAAATTCAAATAAAAAAACAGCTCCAAAACTTCGGCCTAGTAGCCGTTTAGCTACTTTCAATTTTCCAAAGAAAAATTCTTTAAATTATCCTTTGTAAAATGAAGAAAATAAGAAAGGATAATACCACCAACATATCCTCAACTCCAAGCACAAGAATAGAGCATGTGAAGTCTTCACTTTGACTCAAAAAATCTGATCACAACTATCCATATAGCCGTTGGCTATATTTAGAAAATTCCAAGTTGGCAATTTTACCAAGTAGCTCCTTTTTGGTTGGTCCACTTGTCACCAAGCCATAAAATGAATTACACCTCATACGCAGCTGCTAATACACGTTTTTGATCATACACATATGTGTAGCAACTCACATTTTTGAAGAAGAAATCAATAGATAATAGTTGACAAGATTATGTCAACGTGTAACACCGAAATTCCCAATATTTCTTCTTAAATGTCGTGATCATTTCCACACCTTTAACACCTTTGATATCTCTGAATAATGATGATAAATATGCTCTCATAACATATATAAGAGAGTCTTCAAGAAAAAATAGAATGTGACATCTCAAATCGTCACATATCCACCTATAGTCAGTAATATCATCATGTGAGAGAAAAAGATAAAGAATCACCATATCATCTTCAAATTGATAATAAATCAGCTCTAGAATGAAGATAATAATATGCTCAAGAGATTCCTTGAATGAAAATACCAAAAATACCCTCAGGGGCAAAATGACCAAAATACCCCTGGTATATGAAAACTCTAGAAATGACCCGGATGGTCAGAAATAATCATGATATCACCTTTGTCATGATAAACAGTATAAGAACAGATCCTTGAAATATTTTCACCATGTGATGTTTCTACAAAACTCAAAATTCCAATTTTGCCTTTTTTGGTAAGTTGTAGAAACTTCCAAGGCACGTTAGTCACAAGACAATTATAATCACCAAAAACACATGATAATCATATAGTAAACATGTATAAATCATATACAAATGAAAACAATCATTTAAACACTTTTTAGAAAAATATTTCTAAAAACCCTAGACATCGATCGATCAAAGTGCCTCAGCTTCAGAGATCGATGTCTCACAAAAAGGTTCAGATTTTGTCTCTGACCTACATTGATCGATCGAAGTGAGGGTTCGATGTACATCAATCGATCGATGTGTCTTAGGTTTAGAGATCGATGTCTCGCCGTAAGGTTTTGAACTTTCACTACCTTATATGGATCGATCGATGTGATATCGATCGATGTGCAACAACCTGAGAGATCGATGTCAACTTTTTAAACTTTTAATCAAATATAACATCATGTGTGACATTTTTAAGCATTCACCACTTAAAATCATGTCTTTGAAAATTATCCAAACTTATTTCTTAACACAGAGTTGCTACATCATTGCTACCCTAGGTAATGAGGCAGTTCAGTAAGTCAGCCTTGATGAACTTATACCTTCAGCCCTCTTCCTCTTCTTGGGAACCATTTTCTTGAGCTTTGTAACAGCTTCAGATATCATGGCTCCTGCAAGATTCTACAAACAAATTGATCAAAATACATGGGAAACATTAAGACAAATCAGAGATATTCAGAAAATCTGCCACATACTCTGAACTATTTTCAAAGCTGCTGGGCTGAGGGGCCGAAAATTATGTTCGGGCCATAAGTGTTCCAAGTCGGCAGCTTTTACAACCTGCCTGTCCACCTTTTTTCGGTCTACGGCCATAGGCAAGTTTAACAATCTGGAGGCTTCATCGCAAGATTTATCGCTTGGCCTCATGTTATCTGCTTTGCCAGATTTCCAATAGTTTCTTTCGGGTAATCATATACTTTTTACAAAAAAGAAACGGACCCTTCCAATTCTTAATGAAGGTGAGGATGTTGATGGCATGGTTGATTTCTCTATTTGGGTATCTCCTACTAAAATAAAACCAACTGTCTTTGTGCTTGCACACAAACATCCCCCTAAAAATAAGAAGGTAAAACTCTTTCTCAGCAGCTCTCAGGTAGAGCAGGTAACTGAGGACAACTTTTAGGCCATTAGGCATTATTTGGGGCAGCCTAAGGTTGTAAAAATCTAAGATATGGAATAAGGGTGCTGGAATGGGGAGGTTGAAACCAGATTTAAAGTACTCCTCATAGACTGCTGCATACCCTATGGGTGGGTCATATGCAGTCTGATGTGGAAGAGGAAGAATAAGGGCAAAGGAACTCCTATCAACATTGTAAAATTGACATAACTGGGAAAGCTCAATGGCTTTCAAGGTGCACATTGAGCTTTGCACCATTGGAGATGGTGCACCTCTGTCAACAGACGTTGAAGGTACCATGGACTCTGGGGCAACCATGGAAGGTTCGCCAGCACGGCGCAACCTCCTCAAAGGACGGTTGTCCCCACTAGACTCCGACCTTTCATGAGCAAGGGAGTGACCCTCATCATTACCCTCGAGCTCAGCAAGGTAAGAATGGAAGGACCTATTTTGAGGGTCAGAGGAAGATGAGACAACGAAAGCCATAGAAAGATAAGGAAAGCTTACAGAGATTTGAAGGCAGAGCACAGAAGGCTTGCCGGAGTTGGGTTAGAGGAAGGCTGATAATGAAGAAGAAAGATAGAGCAACGTTTGCAGAGCAAAAGAAGAGGGAGAAGAAATAATGGGGGCAGTTACCCCTATTTAAAGGAAGAAAAATGAAAAGTTGCAACTTTTCAGTTAAAATTCAAAAAGGGACGACGGTTCAATGTTTTCCCCCTCTTCGATTATCGCAATCGCCGGAAAAGCATTTATGAGGTGCTTTGGAACTGGCACTGACACTAAAAGTAGATAACGGCACAATTATGAGGATAACTGTCCAATTAATGATGGACACGTCACCGGTTCACCAGAACAGATTTGTCCGCCCTCTCTGGTCAGCTTGACCACACAAAATCTGGGGGAAAAATTATAAACCAAAAATATCCCTCTGTCAGTCAACAAACAGTCAATAGCAAGTTCATGTTTAAGAGATTAACTCCTGCAGTTTGGCCAAAAAGAACCTCTGATCGGCCATATTGCACTTCAGCTTGGCAAGGTACTGCTCACCAAAGCATCGACTTCTAATCAGAACATATTCTAAGGGTTTCACCTCGGCACCAAGCTCTAGCCTCGGCTTCAGTTAAAAAGAGGTGCTCAAGCTCACTTCAGCCAGACCCAACTTTGCACCTTGACTGGGGAGTCAATCGCAACTCCTCTTGATTAATTGTGGAACCATCTGGCAAATGTGCAGCATAAAGAAAGGGTACACATCAGACTTTACAACCTATGCACGCCAAGGTCACATCAGCAGACCTGACAGTCCCATCAGCAGACCTACTGGTCCCATTAGCAGACCTATAAGGTCATAGTCTTACTGCCCAAGTAATGGTCCCATCCGCCGTCAGAGGCAAGGGACGGAAGAAAAGCAACAAAAGCAAGACAACGGACACCAGGAAAGGGGATCGAAACATTTTCATCTCTCCCAAAACTAATTCACAGAAAATTTCCTAAGACAAAAACTGTGAGATCTTCATAACTTTTCATACACAAATCATATCTCAGTGAGAATGGCCCAAACTGACTTGAGCGTCGGAGGGTTTTACCCGTGGTCATACCCCCGGGACCTCTGACTTCTGCTTTCTTGTGCAGGACACCCAGGAAGTTCTTCCAGTTTGCGGATTTAATTAAGCTAACGACGGTTATTTTGGATCATCTCTGATCCTTGGTGAAGATCCGGCTTCATCAAAGCCAATGATCATTACCGAGTGAACCAATATTCGGGAAGGATGAATTTGCCCACATCCCTTATCAATAAGTTGGGTGCTTACTCTCACTATTAATTAGTAAGGCGATTTGTAGTCTAATTTGATTTTGAATCTTGAACTTCAAAAACAAAAATTTAGGTCAATATTGATTAAATTAATTGAATTATGTAAATTTAGTGTCTATCACTTGAGCATATTTCTTAATGAATTATCTTATTCTTTTTAACATTTATCTAATTAATGAATTTTATTATTCTTTTTAACATTTATATAAAAAGTTTGTAATAGAAATAGAAAACAACACAAGAAAAGTAGAGTTGAAAATTTCTAACACGACCTACTAACCTAATACGAACCAAATCCGTTTTCCTATGATAGAGTTGGCTATGTGGGTTCGGTTAGAATCAGGTCAAAAATCGTTTCACCCATAGAATGACCTGTTTGACCGATCAAACATGACAATTACTACACGAACCGACTAGTTAAACGTAAAATGACCCGTCAACCTGTTACGTCCACCATAAAACTGACACATTAAACCTATCAAACTCGGACTTTTAGACCCACCAACCCATCAAATCTGATACACCAAACCCGTCAAATTTAAAAATCAGGTTGTCATGTGAACCCAAACTCGGCCTACCAGCTTGATAGTTTGGATTTGTGTTTGTTTTTTCAAACCTGCAAACTTGTTAATCCATCAACTCGAATCTAAGTTGTTTGTCACCTCAAAAGGAAAATGTACCTATATATTAACAAGAAAATCATTTCGTAACCAAATGTTTACTAGTTTTCTCACAAAATATCAAAACCTAATTTTATTATAAGTTTTATCCGAACCTTCTGCGAAATGCTCACAAAAAGTCAGGTAACATGCTTTTGACCTGCTCTTGCTTGTTGCCCCTTAAAACATCGCCTCGACCACTCGAAAACACCATCACGAATCACGATCACAACCAAACCACTACTCAACCATCACGAATCTATACCAGAAAAGGGCAGTGGCGGTGGATCTACACCGACGATGACCGACTCCCTTCTTTTCATCCTCCTCATCTCGTCCCCCTCAAATCATAAGCCCCAAAACCCACCAGACACCAAAGTTAGAAATCATCTTCACCTTTTCCTCCAACGTCTAAACATCATCCTTTCTCTTCTAGATTTATCTTTTCTCTTCTAAAATTATCCTCCAAATGACCTACCCTTGGTCTTGTTTTCAGTTAAGTATAGAATTTATAAGGTCTTTGGCCACCCTTATGCCACTTTACGGGGTCACTAGAAAATTTCCAGGTTTTTGGATCTATGGTGGATGGGAAGGAAATGTGTGGTTGTTTTATTTTGAAGAAGATTAAGGAGAAATGGATGAGGAGAGGGGGTTAAAGAGGGGGGGTTTGAGCTTCAAGAGTTCACAATAATAGAAGAGGATGTCGTTTGGATCATCGGTATAAAAAATGGCAGTTTTGTTGTTATAATGCCTTTGTGGTTTCACTCTGGTGGATTCTCTCTAGGGAAGGAAGAGATGACATGGTGGATCAAGATTTCATAGGGAGAAGTATGGTACGAAGAAAGAGAGAGAGAGAGAGGTGAGGCTTAAGATGGAGGGAAAGGTGAAGGGGGCAGATTGTAGAAGAGAGAGGAGGAGGGAGATAGAAGGAAGAAGATGAAAGAGATATGATGCTTAGGGTGGCGGAGAAAGAGAATGGAGCAGGCTGTATAGGCAAAGGAAGGAGGAAGAAGAAAAGAAGAATGATAGAGGGAGAAGAAAGGGAAGGGGAAGGAACAACATGGCAGAGATAGAGATGACAACCTGCAATCGATGTCAACACTAGGTCATTTAACTTTTTGTAAATATTTTATATAAGATTAATTATAATAAAATTAAGTTTGAATATTTTGTAAAAAAAACTAGTAACTTGTTTGTTGCTAAATGTCTTTCTATAATAAACAAATACTCATGTTTGTTTTTGCGTACGGTAGCAAATTCAGAAAGCGAAGCATAAGCGGAGCAAGATTCATTCGGTCCAAAACCCATGTATGGTCGAATTTTTGCTCCTTCTGCTGATAATCTAGTCTTGGTGATTTTCTTTCCCCTAGCCAAATTATTTATCCTGCTTTTCGTGGTATTCATCTGTGTATTCAGATGTAGTTCTTCTCCAGTCCTGGTCTGATGAATTACAGGTACCGTGGGTGGTTTATGGGTCATGCAGTCAAAATGTTTGATAAAATGTCAGAGGAACCATACGCGTTTGAATATTGTGTGTTATTGACATTCTTCCGCTGATGCATCCAAACATTTTCCATTTTGTTCTTTCACCTGCTCTTGGAACATATAGTGAGAGAGATTGTCCAATCTGCCGGCAAAATGGATATTTAAACGATTACATATTCAGGTTCTTGTATGTGAAGATTAGAACTTTTATTGCCATATGAATTATTAGTTTTATCATTGTGATCGGATTAGTCATAACTAGAGGATGCTCAAGAAAGTAACTTTTATTTGTTATACTAGATGGCTACAAAGATTTCAGGTAGGACTGCTGGAATGGAACTTTTAGTTTTGATATTTGCTGGTTACAGAAGCTCCTTGGGGTAGGACTTTTTATTTTTTTTAAAAAAAATGGAGCCTCTAGACCTAAAAGTTTTTTTATACCTTCAGGTAATATTTCAATTGATTAAGACATCGATGTTTGCGTGTATCCAATCTCCTGAAATATTTAATATGAGTTACATACTGGGTCGACCATAAAAAATAATAATAACAACAAAAAAAACTTTCATGTGCATTGACTATGCAAAGGAAATTCTCAGTCAAGCTTTATGTGATGCATTGTGCTAATGCTAGAAATATTTCTCATATGGAATGTACCGTATGGTCTGAGTGCGGTGTCTTAGATATGACTGTTGTATCTGGGGAGGGACTTGGATGTAGTGTCAAATAAGCAACGGTCCCCATCACATCATCCGAAAGTAGCGACAATTAAGCTAGTGCCGCTGCATCTCATAGAGAAATTGGTAAAGATAAAGAAGAGACAATCTTATGAATGAACGGTGCACAAAGTAAGATACATATCCATCATATTTATAGACTAACAAGAGATCAATCTAATTTTTGTATTTGTGACAATTATTTGATGAGATCCATATGATCTCCCGACATTTGGAAAGCCTATATTCACTCTTTATGATTATGACTGTAGGATCTGCAAGGCACCACTAGAAGGAGGGTTGAATAGGTGGTGCGGAAAATATGGTTTTTAAAATTTCTTTAAACCTAACCAATTCAAGTTCTGAAAACAGATTCTGTTTTCAGGACCAGTTTTAAAACGTTTTAAAAACTAGGTTAGAGGTCTCCAAAAATTATGAAATTTTGAGAGAACTTAGCCTCAGATGTTTTGAGGGTCCCCTAAAAATTTCAAATCAAAATTCAACCTTTAACCCCTTCAAAAACCGTTGGCACTCAGATTGTGCAAATCTGCCAGAACCGGTAGATGGTTTTGAAAAATTAATTCCTATTTATGTGAATGTCCAAATGATCTGAAAATTTGACCAATAACTCTTCACACACTGTATTTAAATGGGTTGAAACAGTTTTTGAAAATTCTTTTGGGAAGTAGGTCAAATACACCCAAAGTCTCAACCTTTGCAAGTCTGAAAATCAGACTGCACTAAGTCTCAGAACTTTTGATGTTTGAATGACTTATACTTGTCCAAAAGGGTTGAAACTTGTGCCAAATTAACCCTAGAACGTTTATGTATGTTTCTGGAAATTTTTATAATTTTTAGAAAACGTTTACTATTTTTGCGAACGTGAACAATATAAGTAAACAGCGCAGAAACTGAAACGTAAATGCAGAAAGTAAATTGCACCAAGAATTTTATACTGGTTCGGTTATAAACAACCTACTCCAGTCTTCAAGGAACACCTTCCTTGGTTCACACTAATTTCACACACGCAGTACACCTTACCGCAGGGTTGATAGAGTTACACCTTAACTCCAACCCTTTACAAACCTTGTATTGTGAGTACAATTTGCACGAACACCACCACCTCGCTAGAATGAAGATTGATCACACCTTGATCAATCTTTTACAAAGATGTATGAATGGTGGTTTCTATGAAGCCTATTCAAGAATGAAAGAAATAAAGTACAATAGGCTTTTTACAAGAGAAGAAAGAAAGAAAGTGTAGGAGAAGAAGGCTTTTGCACTTTGATCACTTTTGAATGTAATTCTTGGTCTTGTTTTTGTTTGTTCTTCTCTTCTCCTTATAGAATGTCCAGGCCGTCCCCCTAGGGTAGTCTCCCCATCTTGAAAATTTCCTTTTAAGTGCTTGAGAGGGTGTGAGACATCATGGTGACAAAGTTTTGCTTGCTTGGCATCATTCCATTGGACCATCATTTAGTCATTGCTTACTTGTCATCTTTTGATTGGCTCAATGTTGTCATCATTTTGATGACATGGATATTCTGAAAAAAACACTAAATATATGCCAAATAATCAATTATTAAATCATGCCATAATAGTCACAATTTGTCATAAAGTGTGAGACACAAAAATCCTTCCTTCCTTCTCAAAAAATCGGCCACATCAAGGTGTTTCAATGCTGAAATTTTCAGCATTAACCACATGAAATAAATCTGGATTTCTTCCATTTTTCTTTGAATTTCTTCCATAAAAATTCATCCATTATTTAAGGTAAATCTTGCTACATGATGGAGAATGAATCTGGACACAATAAGGGTGTCATATTCGGCCACAACCTTTTCACACATGCTGAAAAATTTCAGCATGTGTGATATGAAGAATATCACACTTAATACAATTCAAATCATTTCCATAACTCCTTTGATTTATTCCTTAATGAAAAAATTTACAATTTATCTTCCTTAACAATGAAGAAAACGGCCACAAGGTGTGTGACATGCTGAAATTTTCAGCATGTGACATAAGAGAGGTGTATGTTGAAAACTTACCTTTTGTAGCTTCTCTCTTTGATTCATCAACATTGTATGATTGATTCTTGACCAATCAACATGCCAACAAGGCTCCACATGTGCTCCATCTCAGCTGGAATGACGTTTTGAAAGTGTATATACATGTGCTGAAATTTATTTTTGCTAACTTTGAAAAATAGTGCACATTTAATAATACACACATGTAATATTCCAATCAGCCCTTAATTTAATTTTCTAGAACACTTTAAGATGTATATTATATGTAAAAAGTGTCTAGATACGTGCCACATCATGTTCAAGAAAAACGTTCCATGTCAAGTGCGTAGAAAACCGAATTTTCGATATTTATCGATTACCCGATTTTTCTCTAATTTAAATTCCAACTTTTGCACATGCTATATATATTATGTTATACATAATATATATAATATATACTTTAATTTTCAGCACTTGGCTGATTTAAAGTGGTACCATAAACATGTGACAAAAATAAAATTGGAATCTTCACATTTTGGCCTAAATGTGGGATGATTTGTGTGTGCCAACATGGAAAGTATTTTTGTCTCAATATACAGTGTATGGCACGAAATTTTTAATAAATTTTGATGTATATGGGCTGGCCATTTATTTATGGCAAGTACGTGACACGTTGGCGAAGTTTCGGTATCGCCCGATACGACAAATTTCGGTTTAGAACCTTTTATCGTGTCGTATTTAATTTGTCATCACCATATCTTATATCATATGATATAAGATCTGAATATACTCATAAATATGAGTTAAGTATAGTGGTGTGACGTAATCGTACGTTCGTAAGATATATAACGTGTCGATAGTACGTTGGAATAAATGTGTATGTGCCTTTTAAAAAATCTGAAAATACATATATATTATGTATATATGGCGTGTGAAATTGATGTGGGGAGGAGGAGAGAACTTTCCTTCCATAGCCATGTTGCCTTCATGTCTTTTCCAAATGCATCTTCCTTTAATGAACTACTTAGTTTATTAAACTAAGTACTTCACTTAATGAACTACTTTAGTTCATTAATTGTGGCACCTGAAAATAGTATAAACTCAACAAATGTTCGCCATATGATGTAAGCTTTAAAGCTTCATGGCTCGTTAGTTCGGCAACATAATATATAAGCTAAATAAGGCAAGTTATCATGCATACATGTACACTTGTGTATATATATATATATATCCAACGTTTATATATATATATATATATTCAAATTTCTTTATTTTGAAATCACTCAAACCCTCATATTTCTACAG
>AP025054.1:15123092-15135926 GCA_036186865.1 Eustoma russellianum | reverse complement strand
TTTATATATATATATATATATTCAAATTTCTTTATTTTGAAATCACTCAAACCCTCATATTTCTACAATCTCCCCCTTTTGATGATTTTCAAAATAACTAGTGTACATGATTTAAGTGTTATCTCCCCCTTGAATTATGCACAGATTTGAAATTTGAATTTCGAATTTCAAATCCGGCTCCCCCTTGATTCATGCAATTAGAATCAATCAGTGATCTCTCTCCCCTTAAATCTCTCTCTCCCCCTTAAATCATGCTTCTCTCTCCCCCTTTATTTTGGAAAGTTAATCAAAAGATTCCTGTCAAAAAGGAAAGTAAATCAATGATATCGCATTAAATCACATCAACAGGAAGCATGCCTAATTTAGAACGGAGAGATTCAAATGTGGCTTGATTTAAGGCCTTTGTAAATATATCCGCTACTTGCGATTCTGTGCGTACGTGATCTATGACAATATTACCATTGTTAACGTGATCACGAAGAAAATGATAGCGAACTTCTATATGCTTAGCCTTAGAGTGTAATACGGGGTTCTTAGACAAATTTATTGCACTCATACTATCACAATATATAGGGAATTTTATCTACGGTAATTCCAAAGTCCGAAAGTTGTTGTTTTATCCACAACAACTGTGTGCAGCAAAGGCTAAGAGCCATATACTCAGCCTCAGTAGTGGACAAAGCAACACTTGCTTGCTTTTTGGAAAACCACGAAATGAGGGAATTTCCTATAAATTGGCAAGTTCCGCTCGTGCTTTTTCTATCTATTTTGCAGCCACCATAATCTGCATCAGTATAAGCATGTAAGTCGAATGTAGAATCCTTATCGTACCAAATACCTAAGGTGGGCGTGTGCTTAATATAGCGGAATATTCTTTTCACCGCATTTAAGTGTGACACCTTAGGTTGACTTTGAAAACGAGCACACATGCATACGCTAAACATGATGTCAGGCCTACTAGCAGTTAAATATAGTAAAGAACCTATCATAGATCTATATAATCCATTATCAACATCTTTACCATGTTCATCTTTGTCTAATTTAGTAGTGACACTCATAGGCGTGGGGGATGGTTTCAAATTTTCAAAATTGAATTTCTTGATCATGTCGTTTACGTACTTAGCTTGGCTTATATGAATTCCTTTACTCGTTTGCTTAATCTGCAAGCCAAGAAAATAATTAAGTTCACCAACCATAGACATTTCAAATTCAGCTTTCATACAATTTTCAAAATCCTTAACAAGTCTATGTGAGGTAGAACCAAAAATAATGTCATCTACGTAAATTTGAATAATAAGTAAATCTGATTTTTCTTGTTTCAAAAATAGTGTACTATCTATAGTACCACGTTTAAAATTATTTTCTAAAAGAAAAGTAGCAAAACGATCATACCATGCTCTAGGCGCTTGCTTTAGTCCATATAGTGCCTTCTTTAGTTTGTACACGTGATCAGGATGTTTCAAATCTTCAAAACCGGGTGGTTGCTTCACGTATACTTCTTCTTGTATAAACCCATTTAGAAAAGCACTTTTGACGTCCATTTGATACAATTTAAAATCTTTCATGCAAGCAATAGCAAGTAAGAGTCGTATGGCTTCTAAACGTGCTACGGGTGCAAATGTTTCATCGTAGTCTATTCCTTCTTCTTGATTATATCCTTGAGCTACGAGTCTTGCTTTATTTCTAACGACCTTTCCTTCTTCATTCATTTTGTTCCTAAATACCCACTTTGTGCCTATTATTGTCTTATCTTGTGGTCGTGGCACTAAATCCCATACATCATTTCTAACGAATTGATTAAGTTCGTCATGCATAGCATCAATCCAAGATGAATCACTCAAAGCATCATGCACATTTTTAGGCTCAATTTCAGAAATCATAGCATGAAATTCATTTATTTCATCCGAAGTGATTCTTCTACGTGGTCGCACACCGTGAGTGATGTCGCCTATGATGAGATCATGTGGGTGATCTCTATGCCATCTTGGTTGATTATTTTCTAAGTTATCATGCATTTCTATATGATCATGCATTTCTAGTGTTTCATTCATCTCATGCATATCAAAAGAATCATTTTCTTCATCCAAAACGGGTTTCAATTCAAAATCATCATCATATTCCTTTTCTTTATCAATCTCTCCAAATTCATTGAATTTAACATGAATAGATTCTATGATTTGTCTAGTGAGAGGATCATAACATCTATATGCTTTTGAATTTATGGAATACCCAATAAAAATGCACTCAATCGATTTGGATTCAAATTTATCTAAGTTATCTTTTGTATTCAATACAAAACATTTGCATCCAAACACACGAAAATAATCTATCTTAGGCATGCGATCATTCAAAATTTCGTAAGGCGTCTTGTTTATTTTCTTTCTTATAGATAGGCGATTTACAATATAGCATGCACAATTTACGGCTTCCGCCCACAGAAATCTAGGCAATTTATTTTCGCAAAGCATAGTTCTAGCGATTTCTTGTAGTGTGCGATTCTTTCTTTCTACTACTCCATTTAATTGTGGAGTTCTAGGTGGCGAAAACTCATGTTTAATTCCTTTTTCTTCACAGAATGAAATCATCTCTTTATTTTTAAACTCACCGCCTCTATCGCTTCTTATTCTTTTCACATTTACGCCGTATTGATTTTCAAGTTGTTTAATTAATTTAGCGATTTCTACGGCGCTATCATCCTTATGTGCAAGAAATAAAGTCCAAGTATAACGAGAAAAGTCATCAACAATTACACATGCATAGTGACGCCCACCAAGGCTTGTAGTACGACTAGGACCAAACAAATCGATATGCAATAGTTCTAGTATTCTAGTCGTGCTTATCTCATTTTTAGGCTTAAGTGACTCACGTGTTTGTTTGCCTTTTATGCAAGATTCACACAACTGAAAGTTGTCTAAATCAAGCTTAGGCAATCCCCGTACTAGGCTCTTTCGTTGCAATTTTTCTAGTGTAGAAATACCTATGTGTCCTAAACGTCTATGCCACAAATTCACATTGGGTTCATTTGACATAAAGCATTTAACTTTGGCATCTACTACATCATCCATAGATAGTGTGAATATATTTCCTTCACGTTTTCCTTTTAAAACAGTTTCTCCATTTTTATTTATTATATTACAGTAAGGGTGAGTAAAACACACATTGAAACCATTGTCAACAAATTGCGAAATACTAAGAAGATTGTAAGATAAGTTGCTTACCAAAAACACGTTGGAGATTTGAAGTGTATCCGGATTTCCAATCGTACCTTTACCAATGATCTTGCCTTCATTGTTGTCTCCAAAGGTCACGGATCCGCCTTTTGTGACCTTCTTTAATTTGGAGAAGAGGCTCGGGTCACCTGTCATGTGCCTCGAGCAACCACTGTCAAGGAACCACTTTATTGATGTGTCTTTTGATGAGTGGTCTCCCTGCAATGTAAAAAGGTGATTTAGGTACCCTTTTAATTTTGGGTCCTTTCGAGTTAGTTAATCACCTTTTAGTAAAGGTACCTTTCGGTACCCATACTTGGGTGATCCTTCTCGGTCTATCAAATGGCAAGAAAGTAGATGAAGGTGCGATATAGTATACATGTGGTGCATGTACTTTGGGTCTTTGCCCAAGGACTCCCCTATACTCATTGTATGAAGGACGTTTGTGATATGTCCTTGTGTGTGTGTGCGTGGTGCGTGGATGATATGTATTCCGTGTATGCATTGATCTCTTCTTCTCATATCTATATGGTACAACATTATATTTCACATGATATGAGGGAGTGGGGCGTGTGGAAGGGGGTGCTTTTTGCGTCATCTTAGACGCCACTTGATGCTTAGGGGTGTCTACCTTTTTAGACACAACAAACTTGGTTGGTTTGGTTGATACTTCGTTAGTATCAACGTACCCCAATCCAGTTTTGTCACTGTCATGCTTTTGCTGATAATATGATGCGATGCAGCATGTTTGACCCTGTATCGAATTGTTTCATCATTTTCTCTAAGTCTGTATTCCTTGATTTCAAATTTGAAATCTCGGATTTCATTTCATTATTTTGAGAAGTTAATGATGAGATCTCGGTTTTTAATGCAGTGATGACACATGAAGACTCTTTCTTTGAATCGCTTAATTGAGCGACAAGATTCTCGTTAGAAGATTCTAACAGTTTCTTGTCTTCAATTAAACGTTTCTTTTCTTTTGCGAGAGTCTTAGTAAATTTATGTAACTCAAGATATTGACTAAATAAGATCATCGTAAGAAGGTTCAGAGTCAGAGTCAGAGTCAGATGATACCTCATTAGACGCCTTTGAAGCGAAGCAAACTTGAGCGGTCTCCTCTTCGGTCTCAGTTTCAGAGTCTGATGAGTCACTCCATGTGGAGGCCTTTAGTGCACGTTTCCTTTGTTTAGGATCTGAGACGGGTCTATTTTTGTTCCGCTCCTTGTCAGGGTACTTATTAGTTTGCTTTTCTTTGTTTGGGCAGTCATATGATAAGTGTCCGAGTTTGCCGCATTCATAACATTTAATGTCCTTATCATTTGACTTGTTTTTATTTCTCTTAGATGTAGTGCCCTTGTTTTTATTTCTAAATGATTTTCTCATGAATCTTCTTAGTCCTTTTGCCAATAGAATTAAGTCATCATTATCCGATTCGGAATCACTATCATCTACGTGATCGGAGGGAGGGGAGACGTATTCATTTGATTTAAAAGCAATTGTCTTACCTTGTTTGGTTGATTCCGATTTCCGAATAATAAGTTTGTTTTCATAAACTTTGAGTGAACCAATGAGTTCTTCCATTTTTATTGACTTAGTCTCCTTGCTTTCTTCTATAGCAGTCACTTTAGGATCCCATTCCGAAGGGAGGCTCCGTAGGACTTTCTGTACTTTTTCCTGCGTTGTAAAAGCCTTACCAAGAGACTCAAGAGAGTTATAGATGTTAGTCAAACGAAGATCCATATCAACAATTGACTCATTAGGCAACAACTTGAAAGACTCAAGAGTAGACATAAGCATATTGATTTTAGACTCTTTTACTTGACTTGTGCCTTCGTGTTTCATTTCTAAGATTCTCCACATTTCTTGTGCACTCGAACAATTGGACACATAACTAGACTCACTCTTACTTAAGCCATTTAAGAGTAATTGCATGGCCTTAGCATTCATACTCAGTTTCTTTTTGTCTTCACTAGTATAGTCTTGTCTCGTTTTAATTACTTCTAGTGTGACTCCATCTACAATGGACAATTTAGATGGGACATATGGACCATCTTCAATTATTGACCAAAGGTCTATGTCTATAGCCATAAGAAAAAGTTTCATCCTAAGTTTCCATTGAATAAAAGACTCACCGTCAAAGAGTGGAGGCCTTTGGCTCGACATACCTTCTTGTTCGGTTTTGAGATTTGTGGATGCCATCTCACTGAATCGTTGGATTCCTTGTCGTGAGTATTCCTGCGCTCTGATACCACTTGTAGGATCTGCAAGGCACCACTAGAAGGGGGGGGGTTGAATAGGTGGTGCGGAAAATATGGTTTTTAAAATTTCTTTAAACCTAACCAATTCAAGTTCTGAAAACAGATTCTGTTTTCAGGACCAGTTTTAAAACGTTTTAAAAACTAGGTTAGAGGTCTCCAAAAATTATGAAATTTTGAGAGAACTTAGCCTCAGATGTTGTGAGGGTCCCCTAAAAATTTCAAATCAAAATTCAACCTTTAACCCCTTCAAAAACCGTTGGCACTCAGATTGTGCAAATCTGCCAGAAACGGTAGATGGTTTTGAAAAATTAATTCCTATTTGTGTGAATGTCCAAATGATCTGAAAATTTGACCAATAACTCTTCACACACTATATTTAAATGGGTTGAAACAGTTTTTGAAAATTCTTTTGGGAAGTAGGTCAAATACACCCAAAGTCTCAACCTTTGCAAGTCTGAAAATCAGACTGCACTAGTCTCAGAACTTTTGATGTTTGACTGACCTATACTTGTCCAAAAGGGTTGAAACTTGTGCCAAATTAACCCTAGAACGTTTATGTATGTTTCTGGAAATTTTTATAATTTTTAGAAAACGTTTACTATTTTTGCGAACGTGAACAATATGAGTAAACAGCGCAGAAACTGAAACGTAAATGCAGAAAGTAAATTGCACCAAGAATTTTATACTGGTTCGGTTATAAACAACCTACTCCAGTCTTCAAGGAACACCTTCCTTGGTTCACACTAATTTCACACACGCAGTACACCTTACCGCAGGGTTGATAGAGTTACACCTTAACTCCAACCCTTTACAAACCTTGTATTGTGAGTACAATTTGCACGAACACCACCACCTCGCTAGAATGAAGATTGATCACACCTTGATCAATCTTTTACAAAGATGTATGAATGGTGGTTTCTATGAAGCCTATTCAAGAATGAAAGAAATAAAGTACAATAGGCTTTTTACAAGAGAAGAAAGAAAGAAAGTGTAGGAGAAGAAGGCTTTTGCACTTTGATCACTTTTGAATGTAATTCTTGGTCTTGTTTTTGTTTGTTCTTCTCTTCTCCTTATAGAATGTCCAGGCCGTCCCCCTAGGGTAGTCTCCCCATCTTGAAAATTTCCTTTTAAGTGCTTGAGAGGGTGTGAGACATCATGGTGACAAAGTTTTGCTTGCTTGGCATCATTCCATTGGACCATCATTTAGTCATTGCTTACTTGTCATCTTTTGATTGGCTCAATGTTGTCATCATTTTGATGACATGGATATTCTGAAAAAAACACTAAATATATGCCAAATAATCAATTATTAAATCATGCCATAATAGTCACAATTTGTCATAAAGTGTGAGACACAAAAATCCTTCCTTCCTTCTCAAAAAAATCGGCCACATCAAGGTGTTTCAATGCTGAAATTTTCAGCATTAACCACATGAAATAAATCTGGATTTCTTCCATTTTTCTTTGAATTTCTTCCATAAAAATTCATCCATTATTTAAGGTAAGTCTTGCTACATGATGGAGAATGAATTTGGACACAATAAGGGTGTCATATTCGGCCATAACCTTTCACACATGCTGAAAAATTTCAGCATGTGTGATATGAAGAATATCACACTTAATACAATTCAAATCATTTCCATAACTCCTTTGATTTATTCCTTAATGAAAAAATTGACAATTTATCTTCCTTAACAATGAAGAAAACGGCCACAAGGTGTGTGACATGCTGAAATTTTCAGCATGTGACATAAGAGAGGTGTATGTTGAAAACTTACCTTTTGTAGCTTCTCTCTTTGATTCATCAACATTGTATGATTGATTCTTGACCAATCAACATGCCAACAAGGCTCCACATGTGCTCCATCTCAGCTGGGATGACGTTTGAAGTGTATATACATGTGCTGAAATTTATTTTTGCTAACTTTGAAAAATAGTGCACATTTAATATTACACACATGTAATATTCCAATCAGCCCTTAATTTAATTTTCTAGAACACTTTAAGATGTATATTATATGTAAAAAGTGTCTAGATACGTGCCACATCATGTTCAAGAAAAACGTTCCATGTCAAGTGCGTAGAAAACCGAATTTTCGATATTTATCGATTACCCGATTTTTCTCTAATTTAAATTCCAACTTTTGCACATGCTATATATATTATGTTATACATAATATATATAATATATACTTTAATTTTCAGCACTTGGCTGATTTAAAGTGGTACCATAAACATGTGACAAAAATAAAATTGGAATCTTCACATTTTGGCCTAAATGTGGGATGATTTGTGTGTGCCAACATGGAAAGTATTTTTGTCTCAATATACAGTGTATGGCACGAAATTTTTAATAAATTTTGATGTATATGGGCTGGCCATTTATTTATGGCAAGTACGTGACACGTTGGCGAAGTTTCGGTATCGCCCGATACGACAAATTTCGGTTTAGAACCTTTTATCGTGTCGTATTTAATTTGTCATCACCATATCTTATATCATATGATATAAGATCTGAATATACTCATAAATATGAGTTAAGTATAGTGGTGTGACGTAATCGTACGTTCGTAAGATATATAACGTGTCGATAGTACGTTGGAATAAATGTGTATGTGCCTTTTTAAAAAATCTGAAAATACATATATATTATGTATATATGGCGTGTGAAATTGATGTGGGGAGGAGGAGAGAACTTTCCTTCCATAGCCATGTTGCCTTCATGTCTTTTCCAAATGCATCTTCCTTTAATGAACTACTTAGTTTATTAAACTAAGTACTTCACTTAATGAACTACTTTAGTTCATTAATTGTGGCACCTGAAAATAGTATAAACTCAACAAATGTTCGCCATATGATGTAAGCTTTAAAGCTTCATGGCTCGTTAGTTCGGCAACATAATATATAAGCTAAATAAGGCAAGTTATCATGCATACATGTACACTTGTGTATATATATATATATATCCAACGTTTATATATATATATATTATATATTCAAATTTCTTTATTTTGAAATCACTCAAACCCTCATATTTCTACAATCTCCCCCTTTTGATGATTTTCAAAATAACTAGTGTACATGATTTAAGTGTTATCTCCCCCTTGAATTATGCACAGATTTGAAATTTGAATTTCGAATTTCAAATCCGGCTCCCCCTTGATTCATGCAATTAGAATCAATCAGTGATCTCTCTCCCCTTAAATCTCTCTCTCCCCCTTAAATCATGCTTCTCTCTCCCCCTTTATTTTGGAAAGTTAATCAAAAGATTCCTGTCAAAAAGGAAAGTACATCAATGATATCGCATTAAATCACTATCAACAGGAAGCATGCCTAATTTAGAACGGAGAGATTCAAATGTGGCTTGATTTAAGGCCTTTGTAAATATATCCGCTACTTGCGATTCTGTGCGTACGTGATCTATGACAATATTACCATTGTTAACGTGATCACGAAGAAAATGATAGCGAACTTCTATATGCTTAGCCTTAGAGTGTAATACGGGGTTCTTAGACAAATTATTGCACTCATACTATCACAATATATAGGGATTTTATCTACGGTAATTCCAAAGTCCGAAAGTTGTTGTTTTATCCACAACAACTGTGTGCAGCAAAGGCTAAGAGCCATATACTCAGCCTCAGTAGTGGACAAAGCAACACTTGCTTGCTTTTTGGAAAACCACGAAATGAGGGAATTTCCTATAAATTGGCAAGTTCCGCTCGTGCTTTTTCTATCTATTTTGCAGCCACCATAATCTGCATCAGTATAAGCATGTAAGTCGAATGTAGAATCCTTATCGTACCAAATACCTAAGGTGGGCGTGTGCTTAATATAGCGAATATTCTTTTTACCGCATTTAAGTGTGACACCTTAGGTTGACTTTGAAAACGAGCACACATGCATACGCTAAACATGATGTCAGGCCTACTAGCAGTTAAATATAGTAAAGAACCTATCATAGATCTATATAATCCATTATCAACATCTTTACCATGTTCATCTTTGTCTAATTTAGTAGTGACACTCATAGGCGTGGGGGATGGTTTCAAATTTTCAAAATTGAACTTTCTTGATCATGTCGTTTACGTACTTAGCTTGGCTTATATGAATTCCTTTACTCGTTTGCTTAATCTGCAAGCCAAGAAAATAATTAAGTTCACCAACCATAGACATTTCAAATTCAGCTTTCATACAATTTTCAAAATCCTTAACAAGTCTATGTGAGGTAGAACCAAAAATAATGTCATCTACGTAAATTTGAATAATAAGTAAATCTGATTTTTCTTGTTTCAAAAATAGTGTACTATCTATAGTACCACGTTTAAAATTATTTTCTAAAAGAAAAGTGGCAAAACGATCATACCATGCTCTAGGCGCTTGCTTTAGTCCATATAGTGCCTTCTTTAGTTTGTACACGTGATCAGGATGTTTCAAATCTTCAAAACCGGGTGGTTGCTTCACGTATACTTCTTCTTGTATAAATCCATTTAGAAAAGCACTTTTGACGTCCATTTGATACAATTTAAAATCTTTCAATGCAAGCAATAGCAAGTAAGAGTCGTATAGGCTTCTAAACGTGCTACGGGTGCAAATGTTTCATCGTAGTCTATTCCTTCTTCTTGATTATATCCTTGAGCTACGAGTCTTGCTTTATTTCTAACGACCTTTCCTTCTTCATTCATTTTGTTCCTAAATACCCACTTTGTGCCTATTATTGTCTTATCTTGTGGTCGTGGCACTAAATCCCATACATCATTTCTAACGAATTGATTAAGTTCGTCATGCATAGCATCAATCCAAGATGAATCACTCAAAGCATCATGCACATTTTTAGGCTCAATTTCAGAAATCATAGCATGAAATTCATTTATTTCATCCGAAGTGATTCTTCTACGTGGTCGCACACCGTGAGTGATGTCGCCTATGATGAGATCATGTGGGTGATCTCTATGCCATCTTGGTTGATTATTTTCTAAGTTATCATGCATTTCTATATGATCATGCATTTCTAGTGTTTCATTCATCTCATGCATATCAAAAGAATCATTTTCTTCATCCAAAACGGGTTTCAATTCAAAATCATCATCATATTCCTTTTCTTTATCAATCTCTCCAAATTCATTGAATTTAACATGAATAGATTCTATGATTTGTCTAGTGAGAGGATCATAACATCTATATGCTTTTGAATTTATGGAATACCCAATAAAAATGCACTCAATCGATTTGGATTCAAATTTATCTAAGTTATCTTTTGTATTCAATACAAAACATTTGCATCCAAACACACGAAAATAATCTATCTTAGGCATGCGATCATTCAAAATTTCGTAAGGCGTCTTGTTTATTTTCTTTCTTATAGATAGGCGATTTACAATATAGCATGCACAATTTACGGCTTCCGCCCACAGAAATCTAGGCAATTTATTTTCGCAAAGCATGGTTCTAGCGATTTCTTGTAGTGTGCGATTCTTTCTTTCTACTACTCCATTTAATTGTGGAGTTCTAGGTGGCGAAAACTCATGTTTAATTCCTTTTTCTTCACAGAATGAAATCATCTCTTTATTTTTAAACTCACCGCCTCTATCGCTTCTTATTCTTTTCACATTTACGCCGTATTGATTTTCAAGTTGTTTAATTAATTTAGCGATTTCTACGGCGCTATCATCCTTATGTGCAAGAAATAAAGTCCAAGTATAACGAGAAAAGTCATCAACAATTACACATGCATAGTGACGCCCACCAAGGCTTGTAGTACGACTAGGACCAAACAAATCGATATGCAATAGTTCTAGTATTCTAGTCGTGCTTATCTCATTTTTAGGCTTAAGTGACTCACGTGTTTGTTTGCCTTTTATGCAAGATTCACACAACTGAAAGTTGTCTAAATCAAGCTTAGGCAATCCCCGTACTAGGCTCTTTCGTTGCAATTTTTCTAGTGTAGAAATACCTATGTGTCCTAAACGTCTATGCCACAAATTCACATTGGGTTCATTTGACATAAAGCATTTAACTTTGGCATCTACTACATCATCCATAGATAGTGTGAATATATTTCCTTCACGTTTTCCTTTTAAAACAGTTTCTCCATTTTTATTTATTATATTACAGTAAGGGTGAGTAAAACACACATTGAAACCATTGTCAACAAATTGCGAAATACTAAGAAGATTGTAAGATAAGTTGCTTACCAAAAACACGTTGGAGATTTGAAGTGTATCCGGATTTCCAATCGTACCTTTACCAATGATCTTGCCTTCATTGTTGTCTCCAAAGGTCACGGATCCGCCTTTTGTGACCTTCTTTAATTTGGAGAAGAGGCTCGGGTCACCTGTCATGTGCCTCGAGCAACCACTGTCAAGGAACCACTTTATTGATGTGTCTTTTGATGAGTGGTCTCCCTGCAATGTAAAAAGGTGATTTAGGTACCCTTTTAATTTTGGGTCCTTTCGAGTTAGTTAATCACCTTTTAGTAAAGGTACCTTTCGGTACCCATACTTGGGTGATCCTTCTCGGTCTATCAAATGGCAAGAAAGTAGATGAAGGTGCGACTATAGTATACATGTGGTGCATGTACTTTGGGTCTTTGCCCAAGGACTCCCCTATACTCATTGTATGAAGGACGTTTGTGATATGTCCTTGTGTGTGTGTGCGTGGTACGTGGATGATATGTATTCCGTGTATGCATTGATCTCTTCTTCTCATATCTATATGGTACAACATTATATTTCACATGATATGAGGGAGTGGGGCGTGTGGAAGGGGGTGCTTTTTGCGTCATCTTAGACGCCACTTGATGCTTAGGGGTGTCTACCTTTTTAGACACAACAAACTTGGTTGGTTTGGTTGATACTTCGTTAGTATCAACGTACCCCAATCCAGTTTTGTCACTGTCATGCTTTTGCGATAATATGATGCGATGCAGCATGTTTGACCCTGTATCGAATTGTTTCATCATTTTCTCTAAATCTGTATTCCTTGATTTCAAATTTGAAATCTCGGATTTCATTTCATTATTTTGAGAAGTTAATGATGAGATCTCGGTTTTTAATGCAGTGATGGCACATGAAGACTCTTTCTTTGAATCGCTTAATTGAGCGACAAGATTCTCGTTAGAAGATTCTAACAGTTTCTTGTCTTCAATTAAACGTTTCTTTTCTTTTGCGAGAGTCTTAGTAAATTTATGTAACTCAAGATATTGACTAAATAAATCATCGTAAGAAGGTTCAGAGTCAGAGTCAGAGTCAGATGATACCTCATTAGACGCCTTTGAAGCGAAGCAAACTTGAGCGGTCTCCTCTTCGGTCTCAGTTTCAGAGTCTGATGAGTCACTCCATGTGGAGGCCTTTAGTGCACGTTTCCTC
>AP025054.1:15102211-15120766 GCA_036186865.1 Eustoma russellianum | reverse complement strand
AGGGTGTGAGACATCATGGTGACAAAGTTTTGCTTGCTTGGCATCATTCCATTGGACCATCATTTAGTCATTGCTTACTTGTCATCTTTTGATTGGCTCAATGTTGTCATCATTTTGATGACATGGATATTCTGAAAAAAACACTAAATATATGCCAAATAATCAATTATTAAATCATGCCATAATAGTCACAATTTGTCATAAAGTGTGAGACACAAAAATCCTTCCTTCCTTCTCAAAAAAATCGGCCACATCAAGGTGTTTCAATGCTGAAATTTTCAGCATTAACCACATGAAATAAATCTGGATTTCTTCTATTTTTCTTTGAATTTCTTCCATAAAAATTGATCCATTATTTAAGGTAAATCTTGCTACATGATGGAGAATGAATTTGGACACAATAAGGGTGTCATATTCGGCCATAACCTTTTCACACATGCTGAAAAATTTCAGCATGTGTGATATGAAGAATATCACACTTAATACAATTCAAATCATTTCCATAACTCCTTTGATTTATTCCTTAATGAAAAAATTGACAATTTATCTTCCTTAACAATGAAGAAAACGGCCACAAGGTGTGTGACATGCTGAAATTTTCAGCATGTGACATAAGAGAGGTGTATGTTGAAAACTTACCTTTTGTAGCTTCTCTCTTTGATTCATCAACATTGTATGATTGATTCTTGACCAATCAACATGCCAACAAGGCTCCACATGTGCTCCATCTCAGCTGGAATGACGTTTTGAAAGTGTATATACATGTGCTGAAATTTATTTTTGCTAACTTTGAAAAATAGTGCACATTTAATAATACACACATGTAATATTCCAATCAGCCCTTAATTTAATTTTCTAGAACACTTTAAGATGTATATTATATGTAAAAAGTGTCTAGATACGTGCCACATCATGTTCAAGAAAAACGTTCCATGTCAAGTGCGTAGAAAACCGAATTTTCGATATTTATCGATTACCCGATTTTTCTCTAATTTCAATTCCAACTTTTGCACATGCTATATATATTATGTTATACATAATATATATAATATATACTTTAATTTTCAGCACTTGGCTGATTTAAAGTGGTACCATAAACATGTGACAAAAATAAAATTAGAATCTTCACATTTTGGCCTAAATGTGGGATGATTTGTGTGTGGCAACATGGAAAGTATTTTTGTCTCAATATACAGTGTATGGCACGAAATTTTTAATAAATTTTGATGTATATGGGCTGGCCATTTATTTATGGCAAGTACGTGACACGTTGGCGAAGTTTCGGTATCGCCCGATACGACAAATTTCGGTTTAGAACCTTTTATCGTATCGTATTTAATTTGTCATCACCATATCTTATATCATATGATATAAGATCTGAATATACTCATAAATATGAGTTAAGTATAATGGTGTGACGTAATCATACGTTCGTAAGATATATAACGTGTCGATAGTACGTTGGAATAAATGTGTATGTGCCTTTTTAAAAAATCTGAAAATACATATATATTATGTATATATGGCGTGTGAAATTGATGTGGGGAGGAGGAGAGAACTTTCCTTCCATAGCCATGTTGCCTTCATGTCTTTTCCAAATGCATCTTCCTTTAATGAACTACTTAGTTTATTAAACTAAGTACTTCACTTAATGAACTACTTTAGTTCATTAATTGTGGCACCTGAAAATAGTATAAACTCAACAAATGTTCGCCATATGATGTAAGCTTTAAAGCTTCATGGCTCGTTAGTTCGGCAACATAATATATAAGCTAAATAAGGCAAGTTATCATGCATACATGTACACTTGTGTATATATATATATATATATCCAACGTTTATATATATATTTTTATATTCAAATTTCTTTATTTTGAAATCACTCAAACCCTCATATTTCTACAATGACTACCTTGTCTGAATATGGTAACACATATATTCTTCCTTTATCATCTATATATATCCGTATATTTTCTACACCTCTCATCAAGCTTAGTTGTAGTTATTAAAACAACTAGGCTTGGACAATAAATACTGAAACATCTTAATTGATATTGGTTTGGTTAGAATATCAGCTATCTGTTCTTTTGTGAGAACATGTTCCATGCTGATAAGTTTTTCTTCGATCTTTTCTCTGATAAAGTGTTTATCAATGTCCACGTGTTTATATTTGTCATGTTGAACTGAATTCTCTATCATATTGATTGTTGACACATTATCACAGAATAATTCAATAAGATTAATAAACTTCTGTCCAAGATCTTCTAAAATTGTCTTGAGCCACATTCCTTCACATAGACCTAATGCCAGTGTCCTCAATTATGCTTCTGCACTACTTCTGGCTATGACTTCTTGCTTCTTGCTCTCCAAGTGAGTAAGTTATCCCACACATAAGTACAATAGTCTGTAGTAGACCTTTTGTCTGTTCATGAGCCGGCTCAATCTGCATATGTATATATTGTTATGCTTCTATCATGTGCCTTCATGAAGTGTAGACCCTGTCTATGTGTATTCTTCAGATACCTGCAAATTCTTATAGCAGCTTGAAGATGCTCATTCATTGGACTGTGCATAAAATAGATAATGAGCTTACAACATAACATATATATGGTCTCGTGCGAGAGATATGTATTAACTTGCCTACCAGTTTTTGATATATTAGTTTGTTAAATAGTGTAGTGTCCCACATTGCTTTATGTTTATAAACTGGTTGTACTGGTGATGGCATGGTTTGCATCCTAGCATGCTAGTTTCTTTTAATAACTCAAGGATACACTTCCTCTCTATATGCACACACCTTCCTTATTCATTGCTACTTCTATTCCAAGGAAGTATTTGAGTTCTCATAGGTCGGTGACCTCAGGTTTCTTTGATAATTTTCTTTTGATTTCTTGTATTCCTGTTACATTATTTCTTGTGATAATCATATCATCTACATAAACAATGAGCACAATTAGCTGGCCAGTTTCAGAACTATGTAGGAACAAAGTATGATCAACAAGATATTGTACAAACCCTTGACTTTTGACTTTTTTGGTAAATTTTTTGAACCAAGCCCTATGTGACTGTTTGAGGCCATATAACGATTTATCTAATTAACAGACCATACGTTTATTGGTTTTAGTGTGTCCTGAAGGAATATGCTTATAAACATCTTTTTATAATTTTTCATTTAGGAATGCATTCTTTATATCCAGTTGTTATAGTTTCCAATCTAAGTTAACAACTATAGAGAAAAGAACCCTCCGTGCAAAAGTTTTTAAATAATCTACACCATAAGTTTGAGTAAATCCTCTAGCTACTAGCCTTTTTATGGTAAAAATCCATCTGCAGGTGACTGCTTAACCTCTTTTGGTAGTGGTGTCAGCTTCAATGTGCTGGCTTTTGTTAGTGCCTGCATTTCTTTATTAATTGCTTCCTTCTAATGTGGTATTGATAGTGCTTCATTAATGTCTTTATGAACAAGATGGGAGTTTAGATTACTTGTAAATGCTTGAAATGTTGTACTTAATCTAGTTTCATAGAGTATGACATGAAGTTGTATAAGTAATGCTTTGTGCATTTTCTAACTTCTTTTTTAAGGGTTATATGCCTATCATCTAATATTTGTTTTCCTGGGCTCTTTTCACCGTATTGTCCAGTAGTCGTTTTCTTCATATTTTATATTTTGATGAGTGGGTTGATCAGATTTTAATGTGGTTTTGTGGGCATAGAAATTGAGACTAGGTAGTCTACCTTGTATACCTGGTTATTTTTCAGGTGAAGGTTCAGACGTCGTTGGTTCTTGTCGTGTGTTTGTGGTATAACTAGGTATGATTAATCATGGAAGGATTGAGTTTCATTGAAGGTCATATCTAGTGTAGCGTAAATGTTTCTAATGTTTGGACAATAACACTTGTATTCCTTTTGCGTCCGAGAGTATCCTATGAATATGCACTTTATGGCTTTAAGATTCAGTTTTGTTTTGTTGTGTGCATGGACATATGCTGTGGAACCAAAGATTTTCAGAGGTAGCTCAGAAAGTAGGTTGACATGTGGATGACTATCAATCAGTACTTATCTAGGTGTTTCAAAATTTTAGAACTCTAGATGACGTCCTGTTTATAAGATAAGTAACAGTTAACACTGCCTCACCCAAATATTGTTTTGGTACTTTCATTGAGTCCGTAAGAGCTCTAGTAACTTCTAACAAGTGCTTATTTTTTTTTCTTTCAGCATCCTTATTTTGTTGAAGTGTGTTAACACAAGAGGTTCGATTGTGAATATCCTCTTTTGCCATATAGGCCTTTAATATTTTCTCTAAGTATTCAAATGCATTAACAGACCTTAGAGTCTTGATTTTAGTTCTAAACTGATTTTGTGTAAGATTATTGAAAGTTCTGAAGATTCTTCTTACTTCAAACTTGCGTTTCACTATATATAGTATATATATATATATATATGTATACATATATATATGTATACATATATGTATATATACATATATGTATATATACATATATGTATATATATATATATATATAGGTTAGATATTGAAAATTTGGATAACCTAGCATCCTATGCTAGAGTATGATCTGGTTAGAGGTTGTACATTTATTTGCACTTAGTAGACTAGGGAATTTACGCCCTTTTAGTCTTGAAAATTACTATGTGCTCTTGCAGAAACAGTTAAGTCCTTGTGGATCATGTTTGAGGAAGAACAATCCCCTAATGTACTTAGCGTTGCCAATCCTCATTTTCAAATTAGCGTCCCGAAAATGACATGTAGTAGCTGATAATTCAACAAATCATCTAGAATATCAATTAGTTTACCCACATAAAGTAGGTTAAATCTTATGTCAGGTACATGCAACATAGCTTTTAGTATTAGGTTAGGATTCAGTCTCACTGATCCTTTCTCTATAATCTTTCTAGAAGTACCATAAGCTAGTTATATATATACATATATATATATATACATATATATATATACATATATATATATACATATATATATATAGGTGTAATAAGCTTAGTATATTCGGTTATATCTCACCTTCATTGGTCATGTGGTCAAAAGCCTCGGAATCAATAATCCATGGTTGATTTTGATCACATAGATTGCTTGTGTTGGCCATGGATGCTTGAACATGTTCGTGAGAATCTCCTCCCTTTCGATTGATGAATTGTTGTAGTGTCTCAATCTGGTCTTTAGTAGGGAGGTTAACGCCCTCAAAGTTATCAGGAATGGCCTTATTACCATAACTGTTGGAGGGATCTCTAGTCCTGGATGACCTCCAGCTGGTGCTGTTACTAGTGCTGGGCGTTTTCCTGTTGGTTTTGGTTTGTCTACTATCTTTTCAATTTGCCTTTCTGTTTCCAGCATTCACTCACTATGTGTCCATACTATTTGCAATAATTGCAATAGGGTCTGCCACTGACCCTATAATTGCAATAGGGCCTACACATACACACACAAACATACCTATATAAATACATTAAGAAAAGAATATATATAGAAATTTCACCTTAAAGAACAAGTATAGAAAGAAAATCGTGGTTATCATGAAAACAATTTCAATTCTAAATGTAAATATTATGAGAAAATAATATTTTAATGTACTATTAAATTAATTCATTGAAAAATTAATCTTAATTTAATTAATTGTATTTTATGTTTAGAAAATAAGTAATCATTAAAATAGTTTTTATGGCAATCTAAAGTTTTCAAATTATTGAGAATGGTATTTTTCCTGTCTCTAATTTCTGTTTCCCTTTTTTCCTTTATAATAACTATTAAATGATTGCACATTCTTTTATACTATTCAAACTTTAGTGGTTTAAACCCAAAATTTGCCAGATCAATTTTCCATCTTAATTGGTGATGATTTAAAGTTTACCAACATCACATATCTTGTAACAACAGATATGGTCATCCACGCTATAACATGCATCTATGCATACATATACATACATTAGGGTTTTCTGGTAACATCATGTTATGTAATGTTGAACACTTGATCTGTTGGCGAACTGTTATTTTATTCCAAACCTAGTTCCATTTCAAATATGTTGGTCTACAATAACATACGGGAGGGATGAGATCCTCTCACCTCCAATTTCCTTACTCTTCTTCCCCACCGTCCGCTACGTGTATTCCACCTATCCTCATACATCTTTTGCTGGTCTCCCTTCATTAATTTAGCCTCACCGCTCTCTCTCCTACTGTCACGTGGTGGGCGATGGAGAGAGAGTGAGGGAGTCGGGAGCGGCGAAGAGGTTGTGAAGGAATTTGAGGTGAGGTGATCCCACTCCTACTATTAAATTAATTCATTGAAAAATTAATCTTAATTTAATTAATTGTATTTTATGTTTAGAAAATAAGTAATCATTAAAATAGTTTTTATGGCAATCTAAAGTTTTCAAATTATTGAGAATGGTATTTTCCTGTCTCTAATTTCTGTTTCCCTTTTTTCCTTTATAATAACTATTAAATGATTGCACATTCTTTTATACTATTCAAACTTTAGTGGTTTAAACCCAAAATTTGCCAGATCAATTTTCCATCTTAATTGGTGATGATTTGTCCCCCTAACTTTTAGGCAACGAGGGATCATCCACTTTAACTTGCAAACATAAGTATAGAAAGAAAACCCAAAAATAATTTAAAAACGTTTACTTTAACTTGCAAACAAGTATTCTCTAAACCCCTAAAAAATCCTGCAATCCTTCTGTATCTCTCAATACTGCTCCGGCGTTCCCCGTCCCTACTGGCGTTTCTGCTGACTTTCCGGCGCTCACTGAAGGCTGTTGTCTGCTCATACTGCTCTCCTACCTGACGCGATTCTCCAATCTGGTATGTTCTCAATGCTATACTCTTTTGCCCTAGGTTTCTCATTTTCCTTAGTTTTACCTTCTTAGTGATAAGGATACCTTCCTGCTATTACCAAAATTTTTGGGACTTTGATTTCTTGTTCTCTATTAATGAGTTAAAGAAAAGAGTGTTTAACTCCAAGAGTCAAAATTTTCCTCCTTTCCTTTTGTAATTTTGATGGTGTTTCACCTTTTTCCCTTTCCGTTCGAGAAATCTGTGTTCCAAAGCTTTGCTTAGTTCCGCAGTGTGTTTTCAGTTACTTCGGTAATTATTGTATGGAATTGTTAATAGCTGCCGGTTAGAGTAGGAAAAAAAGGCATTGAGCGTGGAAATTTTGACAGCAATCGGCAATATGAATTGTTATGGATTTGCAAACCTGCTACTTGTTTTTATCCTCTATTATTTTATCTTCTAGTTAAAGGGTAAATTGATTATCCTGTTGTCATCTGAAGACGCAACTGGGTAAAGCAAGCACAGTAGTTCCCTTGCAGGCTGAGGTAGCCATTTTATGATTAACGGAAGAACTGATGCTGTTTAACATTGAGGAGAGAGAAAATTTGCTCAAATGTTTGGTTAGTCTACAAGTTTCGTTGTCATTTTTCCATGAATTCATCATACTTGAAGGCTTGTAACCAAAACAGCTTCAGTTGAATGAGGTCACTGACATAACTTGGTCGCAGTGTCAGTCGAACCACTTAAATCTATTTTGGCTAGTAAATTAGCAACTCATGTTTTATATGTTTCTAGGATGTCTTATGATCAATAATGTATTTCCCCTGTTACTTTTCTTTCGGCTGACTGAAATTTGATATTTTCGTAAGCATGTCATGATTAATGTTTCCCTGATTTGAAGTTACTCAGTATTCTGGATTAACAGTGGTGGCCACAGTAAGCATAGCCATTCAAGATTTCTATGTATATATGCCAGATTGATGAAAGTACACTTTTCTTTTTATCTTGGCTCTGTGCTTCTTGTATCATTCCCATCATCATCGGTATAGGTTTGCCATTGTGGTGGCTGAGTGTTCTGTATGCTTCCATTTTTTGGGGCATCAGAATGGTCCGCGTTAGCAGTGAGAAGTAGCAGCTATCTTTTCACGATAAGGTCTGACCACATTACTTGGAATCGATAGTGAGATTGGCGCAGTCAGAGTCGGTGTTGAACATTTATACGTTTGTTGTATCACTAGTGCTCCACAATACATGGAATGATTGCATTTCTCATCGTCTTATTTCTCATATATTTAGTACAATCGTTAGTATGTTTGTGTTTTTTTAATTGATCCGAGTGTGGTATACCTTTTTTGAAGAATATAGTTCGTATTTTCCCACAATAGTAGGAAAATATTTTTCTTTTCAATTTGTTATGGGATGGCTTATAGTGGGGGTGGGGATGGGGTAGGAGTTCACTTGAGAAAAAGCTTGTTCTTGGTTATAATTTATAGTTTAGGTGATATTGGCAGACCTTTTCTTACTGCTGTGTAATTGACGTTATCTACACGCATACTTGTGTATGTATATATGTAAATACATATGTAAAAGGTTTATTTTACAGTGCAAGTATTTTTAAATTTTTGTTGTCGTTTTCCGAATGAAAGGAACTGGATTTGATTTCTATATTTCTTTGGCATTTTCATTGAGTCCATAAGAGCTCCAGTAACTTCTAATCAATGCCTATTTTTCCTTTTAGCGACCTTAATTTGTCGAGGTGTGTTGGCACATGAGGTTTGATGGTGAATACCGTCTTTTGCAACATAGGCTTTTAATGTTTTGTCTGAGTATTCAAAAGCATTATCAGACCTTAAAGTCTTGATTTTAGTCCCAAACTGATTTTGTATAAGTTTGTTGGAAGTTCTGAATATGTTTCCTATTTCATACTTGTGTCTTATTAGGCATATTCAGACACTTGTGTGATCGTCCACAAAGGTGACAAACCACCGTGTTCTACTATTATTCGCAACTTGTGATGGACCACAAATATCAGTATGCACTAGATTAAATGGTTGTGTCTTTGTGTAATACCTATTAGAATATGTATGCCTGATGTGTTTAGCTAATTGCATGTTTCACAAGTCAGTAAGCAAGTGTCAAGGCAAGTAAATAGATCAGGAAACAATTTCCTTAGATATTGGAAATTTGGATGACCTAGTCCTCAATGCCAGAGCACAATCTGGTTAGGGGTTGTACATTTATTTGCATTTAGTAGACTAGGAAATTTACACCCTTTTATTCCTGAAAATCTGTTGTGCTTAGAGAAACAGTGAGTCCTTGTGGATCAGGTTCGAGCAAGATCAATCCCCTGATGTACTTAGCATTGTCAATCCTCATTCTCGAATTGGCATCTTGAAAATGACTTGCAGTGGGTGAGAAATCAAGAGTGCATATCGAATCTCTTATTAGTTTTCCCACAGAAAGTAGGTTAAATCTTAAGTCAGGTGCATGTAGTACATCTTTTTGTATTAGGTTAGGATTCAGCATCACTGATCCGTTCCCTATAATTTTTCTAGAAGTGCCATCAACCAGTTTTACATATTTAGGCATAATAAGCTTAGCATATTCAGTTATAATCTCACCTTTATTCGTCATGTGGTCAGAAGCCCCGAAATTAATAATCCATGGTTGATTCTAACAGTTTTGTCTGTAGCGCGCCTATAGTGCGCTTGTAGCGCGTAGCGCATGTAGCGCAAGATCAATCGCTACAAGGTCATGTAGCGTAGCAACCTCCTAGAAGCACAGCCGAGGCGCGTGAAGCGCGCGAGGCGCATGTAGCGCACGTAGCGCGCGCTTCAGTAATTTCAGTTTTTTTTTAAAAACGATTATTAAATAAAAGAAAAGAAAAACTAAATAATAAAGCCTAAGCTACAATCCCATAAAAAAACCTACCGTCTAAAAGAAAAGTCGACATCAAAAGTCGACGACATCCCGTTCTGAAAACAAAAAATTCGACATTACTATCTACCCTTTCTCTAACCACCGCTGGTATTACCACTCTCTGGCGCCATTAGTCACCACCGGCGCAGTCTCTTCTTCTCTTGTACTCTCGAGCTCTCTTCATATACAAAGCAGATTACCCGAACAAGTTTTTGAGTGGACGCCAAAAACTTGCTCGGAGACTCTGCTTTGTATATGAAGTTTGAACAATTTGAACAATTGTTTTTATGTCCTATCTATGTTTTGATTATATCTATGCTTGAACTTTTTGAACAATTATGAAATTTTATATTATGTTTATGTTGTTACATAATATTTTTAGTTTATTAGTTGTCTATGCGCCTCGAATGCGTGTAGCGTGCGCTACGGCGCTTTGCGCTACACGCTACAAAAATTTGGCTGTTGCGCTACAGTGCGCCTCGCGCTATTGACAACACTGGATCCTAATCACATAGGTTGCATGTGTTGGCCATGGATGCTTGAACAGGTTCATGAGATTCTCCTCCCTTTTGATTGAGGAATTATAGTAGTGCCTCAATCTGGTCTTTAGTAGAGAGGTTAATGCCCTTAGAGTTCTCAGGAATGGTCATATTGCTATAACTGTTAGGAGGATCTTCAATCCTAGATGACCTCCACTTGATGCTGTTACCAGTGCTGGGCATTTTCCAGTTGGTTTTGATTTGCCTACTGCTTTTCCATCTGTAAGTTTGCCCTTCAAATTTCAGCATTCACTTACTGTGTATCCAGACTTTTTGTAATAAATTGCTATAGGGTCTGCTACTGTTGGGTTGAATGTTGTTCTGAAATTTAGCCCATTTGGCCATATGGGCTGAAGTTTCGCTCAATAACAAAGAGAAATAACTAACCATGAGTTTCCTGCAGCTCTCTTCATGTCCGATTTATGAGAATGTCGTTTTTAGGCTAGGTAGTGGCTTGGTGCCAATGGTCCTGCATCTGACTCTGTCAAGTTTAGTATTCAGACCAATGAGGAACCTGAATATTCGCTTGGTCTCAGTAATTTCTTTAAACCTTGTGCATCAAGGGCACAGGTCCAAGTATAAACTTCAAAGGCATCAAGTTGCTGTCATACCCTGGTTAACTGGGTGAAGTACTTGGCGACTGTCATGTCACCTTGCTCTATATCCTGAAGTTAGGCCTCCATACCATATAACTCTGATGTATTGTCTTTCTTTGGATATATCTCCTTTGCGGCTGTCCAAATTTCATGAGCCGTCAAATAAAAAAGAAAGTCTTCATTAATATCCGAAGTCATAGACACAACCATCCATGTCATGATCATGATGTTGTCAGCTTTCCAGCTTTTATATTTAGGGTCATCTGTTGCTGGTGGTTTATGTGTACCAAAGAGATAGTCCTCTTTTCCTTTTTCTGTAATAAACATTTTCATAGCTTTTGACCATAATAGGTAATTATTACCATTAAGTTTATAGCCTGAGATGACTATTGGAATATCATCATATGTGGTAAAATGAGACTCTGTCCCAGTTTCATTACCTGGGATGGAAGAGTATTCGCAAACACCGCAAACACCATAGATGGCTGAGATTTCTGTAGCCATACTAATTACATGCAAAGTAGTGATGCAACTCTAAGGCTCTGATCCGATATAGGTAAAGAAGAGCAACTTATTATTGATTGTCTTAAGGAAAACTGGTGTACTAAGTAAGGTTTTGTAGACTGATAAGAGATCACTCTAATATCTATAAAGGACGTTCTTGGTGCACTAGGCTCCCACGTTTGGCAGTGTCCGGGGAGGGGTCGGATCGCTTTGCGATCTGATGTACGCATCCTTATCCTGCACTTTGTGCAAGAGGCTGTTTCCGCACATCGAACCTGTGACCTCAAGAAGCAGCAATATTACCAGTTGCTCCAAGGCCCGCCCTCATCACTCTAATCTCTATATTTATGGTATATATTTAATGAGATCATGTGCTCCCAACTATGAAAAGCCTATATTCACTATTTATGACTATTACTACTTTGTCCATATCTGGTAACACATTCTTTTCTTTATATCAATAATACCCGTATAGTTTCTATAGATAGGATTTAGGCCACGACTCAAAAAAATAAAAATAAATAAATAAAATGCAAGAGAAATGATTGATCCATATATCCGATTCCACAAATTGAAAAAGGCCTAAGTAGTGTTGTATTCCTTTTGAAATCCTTCCTGCAGTTCTTATATCCGCTTTAACTACTCTCATGAATGTCATGGTAAATTCCTTGTTGCTTTATCTCAAGTTTTTGCTCTGTTTCTACTTCATTTGGTGCAGATGGGATATACTTGCTAGACTATGGCGACAAGAAGCATGTAAAATAGAAGGTATGGAGGAGGCTTCCTCTGTTTTTTTACTACAGGGGCCATGAATACATATTGTGCCTTTGATGTACAGTGTCTGTACGTGTATAAATGTGTAGATGAATGTATCAGTGTATTTTTGCATGTAAATGCGTGTGGATAAAAATCCTTTGCAGGTTACATTTGTGTAAAACGGCAAGCTTGTGTAATAATATAGTGAATGTGTGCGTAGACGACAGCGTGAGTGTATAATTGTGGGAGCGTGTGGATAAATGTTTCTGTAGGAGAGAGATTCACAATATTATACAAGCTCTCGCCCTTCTACACATGGCAGCTAAGAAAATTTTTGTTGAATATGTATAAATGGAATATATTTGGCTAAAAGGTTAATGTGGTATTTACTAACATCCATACATCTAGGTTCATGCTATAAATGGGTCTAAAAGAATTTGATGTCCATCTTTCTGAAAGTCATCTATCATCCATTATCCATTTTGCCACCTATAAATGTCACTGCTATCTCTCTGTTTAATTAATTTGGTATTTATTAGAACATTACTTGTAGATGATTTGATATCTTTCTTACTCAAAAAGTGAGTTGATAAAAATATCGCTTATTTTTATTTTTATTAAAAAATAAATGTTACTTTTTCTCTTTATACCAGATGGCTAGATAGTTCTTACTCTCTGTAATTGCCCTCCGCCGATTCTACCACATAATCCTTCATTCTCCAATCTACTATCTTCACTCACTCATCCCTTTTCCTTCCTCTTACCTTCTACAATTGCCCCCGCTGCGCCAGCGCCCCTACCTTATAGCCATTCATTCTCCATTTCTTCTCTCTTCACTCAGTCTTCTCACTTCGCCCGGTCGACCGCCCCTACCCATAGACTATTGGTTCTGGACATATTGTTGTTTCAATGATACACTGTAATAGTAATTGGTTTAAATACATAAACCTGAAAAATACACAAAATGACCCGTACACGACCTGAAATATTTATACTTGTCAAGTTTGTGGGCATACCTGATACACGACATGAAACCTGACATGTACATGTTTGGATATCTATTTCTGTACACACGAAGAAAATGATCAGGTATGGGTCTAGTACTTTGATAACTAAAACCCAAAAAACACGAAACACAAAACACTACCTGTTTGCCACCCCTAAATCATGTTTCACCATTTAAAAAAAAGAAAACGAAAAAAAAGAGAGGAAAATTGCGGACAACGTGATTACATAGATTTGGAAGGTTACGATTTACGAACTACCAAAGTCAGCAGTCTCCTCTTTTTTCCTTTTCTCCTTTACTAATACATTTCTTGTTTCTGAAATTTCTGCTTCTTTAGCTCAATTCCAGCCGGGAAAGTTAAGAGGATCATTTTAATTTGTTGGGTTCTTGTGAAATCAAAGGAAATGGTCCGTCTTGATGATGTTTTCGACTTCATCCTCAAGCTTCTTCTGCTCCAAGATTAGTTCTTTCTACTTGGGTGGAGGTCCCAACATTTTTTCATCTCCAAACGCCGGAAAATTGCAGCTAATAAACTAACTAGGTATGCCCTTATTGGGCTATAATTATGCTCTAGCTTCTGCTTAAGTAAGGTCCTTTATTTTTGTTCTTCCTCCATGATGTCACATGTTTTCATGTGCCCATGATCTTTTCGATGAAATGCTTTGGATCTTTTCGATGAAATGCTTTGGATCTTTTCGATGAAATGCTTTAGTTCTTTAGGGTAGCAAAGTAGCAAGTGGTTTTCCAGTATTCTGACTTGACGCATTTGAGAGACTTGTGTGCTTTACAGTTCCTATAAAAGCTAGCTATTTATGATGCCTGAGTGCTGGATTTTCTTACGTGGTATGACACATTTGTTAAGTTGCGTACTTCTGAACGGTGGTCAGTAACTTTCTCAACTTACGACCTTGTAGGGCACTTGGGAGATTGTCACTGATGTTTCTGCCTTCATCTGGATTGGATGAAGAATGATCAATATCTCAACTAGGTCATTGAATATATGCATTTCATCCTTGTGTAAAGCTAAAAAGTTGCAGTCAGCAGAAGCGGTTTTGATTGATGGTATACGACTAGGAATTTTACCAGACAAGGTCACATATAATGTACTGATGGATGGCTATGGTCGCCTTTGTGGTTTTGACGCAGGTTATGAAGTTCTTGGACGGATGAAAGAAGCTGGCATACATCCAAGTGTCGTCACATATAATACACTATTAGCTACTGCCAGTAGATGCAGTTTATTGCATCGGTCACTTGATTTATTTGAGGAAATGCTTGGATTAGGCATTGTTCCCAATATTTGGAGTTATAACATACTAATGCATTGCTACTTCAAGCTAGGAAAATCAGATGAGGGCTACAGAGTTTATAAGGAAATCATTACAAAGAATGTTCATCCTTGTCCAACTACATTTAACATCATAATTAATGGACTCTGCAAGAATTCTTACATCGATAATGCTATTGGATTGTTTAGGAATCTGCAAGCTAATGGATTAGTGCCTGAAGCTGTAACTTACAATCTCCTCATTAATGGCCTGTGTAAGTCAAGAAGGTGGTCGACAGCAACAAGGTTTTTGAAGGAGATGGTTAAATTTGGCCATAAGCCAAATGCTATTACTTATACAACAGCATTGAAATGCTATTTCAAAGCTCATCATTTTTATCAAGGTCTAGAAATTTTCAAAGAGATGAAGGCCATGGGATACACCTTTGATACTTTTGCTTACTGCACGGTTATTGCGGCTTTACTGAAAAGAGGTAAAACGAATGAGGCTAAGGTATGTGTGGCAAAACTTTTCACAACTGGTGTTGATCTTGACTTGGTATGCTACAACACCTTAGTTAATTTGTTTTGTAAGGAGGGTAAGTTGGGAGATGCGTATAAATTAATGGAAGACGTGGGAGATAAAGGCTTGGAATGTGATAAGTATTCCCATACTACTTTTGTTGATGGATTGTGCAAGGCCGGTCAAATCGATTTGGCTCAGCATTATGTAAGGGACCACATGAAATGCAATGCAAATCAGGTTACTTGGAATTGCTATTTTGACGGACTGTGTAAACATGGTAATGTTGATCATGCAATTGAAGTGTTCCGATCTATGGAGACAAGGGATGGTTTTACCTTTTCATCTTTGGCTCATCGTCTCTGCCGCGCTCGGCGATATCTTTTAGCAGCTAAGCTACTCTTTGCGTGTGTTAGAGGTGGGATAAGGTTTTTAAACTCTGATAAAAGAGCTGTTATATCTGGTCTTCAATCTATTGGCCAAATTGGCAAAGCAAGGCAGCTCACGTCCGAAATTCGATTGGCCAAATCATTAAATTTTCAAGCATTGTGAACTTGGTTGGTCATAGAGCATGGTTGAATGCAATAGTTTGTGGAGATAACGATGCAGGGAACTTCTTTCTGTGTTCAGACTCATATATTCTTCAGAATGAAAGAGAAGTCTTGGATGAATATCTTACATGTGAACACAGAGAGGTAAGTCCTTTTTTTCCCCTTAAACTCCTCTTTTACTTATATATCTTATAAGTATATCAACGTGCTGATTGGCTGGCTGATAAACTGGGTACGAAAGTGCATTCTTATTTCTGGCTAGACGAATACTCGGGCAAAGATGACTTTGCACGGTACTGGAAGGATGAATGGTTAAGTGGGTTAACAGCTTGGCGAAAATCATTGAAGATTCCTGATGCTGATGTTTTCTTGGAAGGCAACTGTGCTAAATTTATCAATCTGGAAAATCCAGACACAATTTATGTCGTACTAAATCCTGGCTCAGAATTTGCATTATGCAATTGCGACTGGGCAAAAGGCGGCAACTTGTGTGAGCATGTGATCAAAACTATCAAACTTTGTCGTGATAAGGAATCCAGTGTGCAATCTATCAGCATGTTTCAATATAACCAAGCTTTGCTTACTATGCTTCAGTGCCCACCTAATGATTCTTTGATACGTGATCATGCCATTCCTTTAGCAGTTTGGGTGCAGCAGCTTTTAGATGAGCAAATTGGCCCGGGTAGCTCTGGAGTCCTGGAGCAATCTGTTGAGCTAAGTGCTGAAATTCAGGATGGAGATGTAGCGAGTAGAAACAATTGTAGCAACGGGAACATATTGTCTGACATGGAATGTGGTCATGCATTTCAGCTCGAGCATTTTGGACTTAGAGCAGACACAACTGGAGCTATGAAGAAGAATGAACTTGGTGAAAATGGTAGTTGTAGTGAAGTTGGATCAGGACAACCTAGTGCTCAGACGCAAGCTAGCCTGCCAACCATTTCGACTTCTTTCCCTTTATCCGTCAATGGACATGATGCAACTGATGGCAGCAGCAGAGTCTACAATGATCCTAGAGAAAATACAGTAGGATATCCGGCACCTGCAAACGGGGGTCCCAGAAGTGATGGAAATTGTCCTGAAGCAAATGATTTAAGAAGCAATGATGTTGAATCTCTGATGAATGTGGATTCTCCTGGTCTGTCTTCTTCAAATCGATCTGGAAGTATGCATATGAACCCACGCTAGTGGGAATTTCTCTAATTTAAGCCTCTGGAATTACGGATAGCTGCTGGAAATCAAACATTGGAGGCAGTCGAAGTGAGTGAATTGTCTATGGCAGAAAACTGAACTAGCATCAACCATCGACCATGATCCTATTTGCTAGTCTGCTCAGTGTGATCAAGACTGTTCAATTGTTACATGGGCAAGCGAGGATACAACAGAGACAGTTTCTATAGACATGGCTCTCGACGCTTTCATTCAAGCATGTAACTTACATGGTTCTCGATGTATATTAACTCTGACGGGAGCAAAAAAGTTTTAACTGGCACTGTGTCATTGTGCTCTGCTTCTCAACCATATCATCGGTAACTCTGTTGGTGGCACCAGGGTTTGGTGTCATTTTGGCAGTTTGATATTTGTTCATCTGGTCATTCTTGGACTGTCACGATCCAGTAAGGTGTGATACTGTGCACTGGAGCTCTTGGCGCGAATATGGAGCATCTGTAAGCTAGTTCCTGGGCATTTCTTTTTGTCCCTTCTGCAGGGCTCGAGTGTATTTATAGCATGTTTTGCAACTCATTTTGCAAGTTAGGTAAAAAAGATTAATTATGCACGATTCTTCCCAAGGGCACACACGAATCCTCATGTTTCTCAGTTCTACAGTGTCGGTAAAACGCAGAATCTGTCCATCTTTGCTTGTAGATTGCAGATTGTTTAATCATGTTTGTAAATTGTAATAGACGACCTAGCGGTTCACAAACCGATAGCAATGGTGCTGAGACAACAGTATAAAATTCTCTACTAGCGCACTTGGTTTCTAGGATGCAATCAAATTTTGTTGATTTTCAGTGGATGTGGAACTTCTGGATTAGTTCTCGATGGTGGCAGAACCTATTCAAGATACCTTTCTACTGGTTATTGCTAAAGAAAAATGTAATTTTGGGTTGTAACACTTGAATTTTGGTTTTATATTATCCCTATCATCTGATCAGCTCAGATGCACAAGATGGATAGAACGATCCACTGAACTTCACACACACACACATACATCATACATACATACATACATACCATACATGGAATTTATTTTCGCACACCCAAACTTGATAATTGCATGTCCTTCGTATTTGATGATTGAAAAAGAAAAAAGAGTTTTAATGGGTGCGTGTTGTTATATAAGAGATACTCCGTGTTCTTAAGAGCATGAGAATACAGATGCCACAAGGGAGCGAAGGCAGATCGTTTCAATTAATCATACCATTGTTTGGAAGATTTTTCTAAATGTACTGCGTATCTGCATCAAAATCACTTTCAGAACTCATTGATTATGTTGATGGAAAATGGTCTTGCATCATAGCAGTTGATACCAAGATAATCATCTTTATAGATTCTTAACAGTCCAAAATATGTTGATTACAGAAGGAAAACTGATATCTGATCACTTCAATCCATACAAAATCACAGGGGAATAAAGCCACCGTCTTCCAGAACTCTTCAAAAGTTGCTTTCACTACAATGAACTCGAGCCGCAGGATTCCATTCAAGAGTTTTTTATCTGGTGCAACAACACAGTTACAAACTATATCTTTGAGCATAAAAACCTTAATTGAGAATATGCGTGGTGGGGGAGGGGGTAACCATGCCAAGTATCTGCATATTCAAACGTGATACTGTGAGAAAATCTATAAAAGACAGTGGTAACGGCAACCCGGAGGTCCAAGATAAAATATGCTCCTCTTTGAAAATAAAAATTGTTGCCTTGTGGTTACTAGTCAATCATTTTTCATTAGATGATCTTGCTAATGTTATTGCCTGAATCAGATTGTATAAGAGTTAAATTGTTCTGTACCTAAGTCTATTTATTAGTGCTTAAGAATTGTACATCATGATTTAGGACAAGGATATTACCTACAATCTTATTTTTC
>AP025054.1:15081606-15092899 GCA_036186865.1 Eustoma russellianum | reverse complement strand
TTGGACAACTTTTGTACAGGTTGACAATAGCCATTGGTATCTTGCTTCTAATATGCTTAGTTGCAGTGGCATAGCTACTTTTGTAAAGGTGGGCACTAGACATAGAAATTACGTTGTAAGCTACCTATGTTTTGCGTAGACTAAACCAACTATATTGCAAATTTGCCATTCTTGGCTTTCCATGAAAATTTGACTTATGAAAAAAAAATTTATGACTGGAACCTGAAAACAGTGAGGTCTTATGAATGTTTTGTATTTCTAACAAGCCCTTGATGCTCCATCTTGATTATGCGAAGTTGTTTACACTTGTAAAGGAGGCAGAGTTGCGTATAAATGACCAACAATAGAGAATCCCTATTTCTGCTTGTCCAAAGCAATAGTCGACGAAAGGATGACGAAGAATTACTAAACCTTGTCTTCATCATACCTAAAAAAGGAAAGAGTAGAAGAGTCTTTCGGCTTAAAAATCTGACTTCAGCAAGGTAGCCCATATTGATTTGACCTGAATTAAGTCTTACATGCTTAGATCGCATTGAAAATAAGCAAGTTGGCATTTTCTGGCTTGATTTAAACCTAGACGGAGAATCAACCACCACCTGTGGCGGCCAAGTGGCCGACAAGGCCGGGACAAGCAGCGCCAGAGATGGGTTTTCTGTTCTGGGTGTTTTGGTTCCTAGAGAGGGAGAGAAAATTTCTAAGAGAGAGAAAAGAGCAGTTAGTTATTGGAAGGAACAATTCTTCAAGTTAAGGAATAAGGGATGTTGATAATGACATTTATGGTAGAGAACGAGGTTAGAAATTAGAATTTGTTATTTTGCTAGTTGAGTCCCAGGAAGTGACATAAAACAAATCATGACAGCTTCAGAGTCTTTTCAATAAGTTTTAACGCTTCAAAAGTGAGTTGATATCCAATTTGAACGATTTTTTCCTCTGTGCTTGCTGTCCAATACCGATAAAATATGTAAGAGAAATATGTTCAGTTCAGTCTCTCAGCATACAAAAGAAACAAGTAGTAGCATCAGGTTCTAGCTGAAGACTTAGATTCGTATAAGAGTTACAAGTACAAAAAGTATAGTCTCAGAAATCCTAGGCCCTCATTGCAAGTCTTTATAATGCAAAAGCAAAAGTTTGGATAAGATACCATTTCCCCTTACCCTTGCCATATTGCCCCAAGGCCTGGAACCTTTTTCCAGCAGATATTAAGCGCTTCCCAAGCGCTAACAAGAAGAAGGACAAGTATAAATTAAGTACTTTCAACAAACATGAATTAGAAAGAGATTCACATTTAGACGTTACAAATATTATGAACAAAATTATTAGCTTTCTTCTTGCCTGACTTGTTATTGTTAGTCAAACGACCAAGTAAGCCAGGCAGCTTCCCCACTAAAGCAGCAGAAGTTGATGCATCTGCACTCTCCCATGCTTGAGATATATTTAATAGTGTTTCACCAAGCTCTTCGCCACACTAACAGAAAAGTCAAAAGGGTTAAATCCTAGCATGCTCATTCTTCTGTAATCATTTCTTCACTCAAACAATAGATTATCTATCTTCAGCCTCTACATGTAATGTATTTCCTAGCAAACTAGTGAATACATGTTCATCTGTCAAGTGAAAAAGACAAGGAGGGTGGGGAAAAAAGACAAGCCACACGTACGCGATTTAAAATAAGGTCCAATTGAGAAATCTAGGATCTGCAAGGCACCACTAGAAGGGGGGTTGAATAGGTGGTGCGGAAAGTGTGGTTTTTAAAATTGGTTTAAAACTAAACAACTCAACTTCTGAAAACAGATTCTGTTTCAGGACCAGTTTTAAAACATTTTTTTACAACCAGGTTATAGGTCTCCACAAATTCTGAAATTTTGAGAGAACTTAGCCTCAGATGTTATGAGAGTCTCCTAAAAATTTCAAATTTAAATTCAACCTTTAACCCCTTCAACAATCGTTGGTGGTCAGATTACGCGAATCTGCCAGAAACGGTAGACTGTTTTGAAAAATTTATTCCTATTTGTTCTTAACTCCAATTGCTCTGAAATTTTAACAACTGACCCCTTATATGTTTTATTTGAATGGGTTGAAAACAGTTTTGAAAAATACTTTCGGGAAGTTTGTCAAATACACTCAAAGTCTCAACCTTTGCAAGCCTGAAAATCAGACTGCACTAGTCTCAGAACTTTGGATGTTTGAGTGATTTATACTTATCCAAAAGGGTTGAAACTTGTGCCAAATTAACCCTAGGACGTGTATCTATGTTTCTGGAAATTTTCGTGATTTTGAAAATCGTTTACTATTTTTACGAACGTAAACAAAAAGAGTAAACAATGCAGAAACAGAATATGAGTGCTGAAAGTAAATGACAACCGAGATTTTTATACTGGTTCGGTTATAAACAACCTACTCCAGTCTTCAAGGAACACCTTCCTTGGTTCACACTAGTCACACACACGCAATACACCTTATCACAGGGTTGATGGAGTTACACACCAACTCCAACCCTTTACAAACCTTGTACGTTGAATACAATACGCACGAACACCACCACCTTGCAAGAATGAAGATTGATCACACCTTGATCAATCTTTTACAAAGATAAAGAGTATGTGGTGGTATATAACAAGCCTATTCAAGATTGAAAATATGAGTACAATAGGCTTTCAAGAAGAAGAAAGAAAGAGAGTGTAGAAGAAGAGAGGCTAGCGTTTTTGATCTCTTGAAAATGCAATGCTTGTTCTTGTCTCTTGTTTTTGCTCATCTTCTTTCCTTTTAAGCACATTGCAGCCGTCCCCCTTGGTGCCATTCCCTCTTGAAAATTGTCTTCTAAGTCCTTGGGAGAATGTAAGACATCATTGTGACATGATCTTGCTTACTTGGCATCTTCTCATTGGATGATCATTTAACCTTTGCTTACTTGGCACTTCATGATAGGTTGAATGTTGTCATCATTTGATGACTTGGAAAATCTGAATATTTCACTCAAAACATGTGCCAAAATCAACATAGAATAATTTTCATAATCCACAAGATTGTCACATAAATTAAGCAAGACAAAATTCTTCCCACACAAGGTTAAAAATCGGCCATAATGAGTGATTACCATGCTGAATTTTCAGCATGTGATACATTGTGTTAAAGTTCAAAATACTTCCATTTTCTTTGATTTTTCTTTTAAAATAAATAATCAATTGATAGCAAATATCCTTATCAAATTGGAAATAGAATTTGGACACCAACTTGCCCTCAATTTCGGCCAAGGTACATTCCACACATGCTGAAAAATTTCAGCATGTGTGATATATAAGATACCACACTTTATGGCTTTGAAACTTATTCAAAATGCTTCCAAAATATCTTCCAATTAATCCACCTTAATTAAGAAGTAAAATATCACTCATAATGGATGAAAAATTCGGCCATCATTAGCACACATGCTGAAAATTCAGCATGTGTCACAATTGTGACAAAAATTCAAATTGTTACCTTGTGTAGCTTCTTCCTTTATGTCACCAACATTGTATGATTGGTTCTTGACCAATCAATATGCCAAAAATACTCCACATAGGCTCCATCTTAGCTGTAGGGGCGTTGGTAAGTGTATATGCATGTGCTAAAATTTTATTTTTGCTAACTTTGTAAAATAGTGCACATTTAATAATACACACATGTTATATTCCAATCAGCCCTTAATTTAATTTTCTAGAACACTTTAAGATGTATGACATATGTAAAAAGTGTCTAGATACGTGTCGTATGATGTGCCAAAAACGTTCCATGTATTGTGTACGTAGAAAACCAAATTTTCGATATTTATCGATTACCCGATTTTTCTCTAATTAAATTCCAACTTTTTACACATGTTATATATATTATGTTACACATGATATATATAATATAAAATTTAATTCTCAGCGCCATTACATGTGGCAAAATTAATATTGAAATCTCCACAATTTGGCCTTAATGTGGGGTGATTTGTGTGTGCCAACATGGCAAGATTTTATGGCTGAAAATATCACCCTAGGCACGAAAATTATAGATATTTTTGAAGTATAGGGGCTGTCCATTTATTTATGGCAAGTACGTGACACGTTGACAAAGTTTCGGTATTCGCCCGATACGACAATTTTTGGTTTAGAACCTTTTAACGTGTCATATTTAATTTGTCATCACCATGACTTATATCATATGATATAAGACCTGAATATACTCATAAATATGAGTTAAGTATAGTGGTGTGACGTTAACGTACGTAAAATATATAACGTGTCTGTAGTACGTTGGAATACATGTGTATGTGCCTTTTTTTTAAAAAAAATCTGAAAGTATATGTATTTGTATGTGTATATGCGTGTATATTAAATGAGGGGAGGAGGAGAAGACTTTCCTTCCTTAGCCTTGTTACCATTGTGCCTTTTCCAAATGTAGCTTCCTTTAATGAACTACTTAGTTTAATTAACTAAGTACTTCACTTAATGAACTAGTTTAGTTCATTAATGGTGGCACCTGAAAATAGTGAAAACACAACAAATGTTTGCCATATGATGTAAGCTTTAATGCTTCATGGCTCGTTAGTACGGCGACATTATATATGAGATAAATAAGGCAAGTAATAAGCAATATCATACACACGTTTGTTTATATCATGCACGTTTTATGTCATTCATTTAAATCACATATTTTGAAATCACTCAAACCCCTTTTTCTTTACAATCTCCCCCTTTTGATGATTTTCAAAATAACTTATGCATATGATTTAAATACTATCGCTCTCTCCCTTCAAACGGGTCAGGATCTCCTGGCCGCCAAGTCCGTGACCCCCTCTGCGACCTCCCGACACGTGGCAGCAGGGGGGGGTTGTGAGGCTGGGTGGGGGTCACCCGCACCCAGCCTCACCACCCCACCCCACTACCACGTGTCAGGCGGTCACGTGGGCTGTCATGGGGAGGGGGGTCAGGTGATCTCGTTCGCCTTCAAACATGCATAAATTTGAAATTTGAATCTCAAATTTCAAATCCGGCTCCCCCTTGATTTGTGCATCTCTCCCCCTTAAATCATGCTTTCTCTCCCCCTTTATTTTAGAAAGTAAATCAAAAGATTCCTGTAAATGAGGAAAGAAAATCAAATCACGTCAAATCAAATCATATCAACTGAAATCATGCCTAATTTGGAACAAAGAGATTCATACGTGGCTTGATTTAAGGCTTTTGTAAAGATATCCGCTACTTGTGCTTCTGTGCGTATGTGATCTATGACGATATCACCATTGTTTACGTGATCACGAAGAAAGTGATAACGTACTTCTATATGCTTAGCCTTAGTGTGTAACACGGGTTTTTAGAGAGATTGATGGAACTCATACTATCAAGTATATAGGGATTCTATTTACGGTAATTCCAAAGTCCGAGAGTTGTTGTTTTATCTACAACAACTGTGTGCAGCAAAGGCTAAGTGCCATGTACTCAGCCTCAGTAGTGGACAAAGCAACGCTTGCTTGCTTTTTGGAAAACTATGAAGTGAGTGAGTTTCCTAAAAATTGGCAAGTTCCACTCGTGCTCTTTCTATCTATTTTGCAGCCACCATAATCTGCATCAGTATAAGCATGTAAGTTAAATTCAGAATCCTTATCGTACCAAATTCCTAAGGTGGGCGTGTTCTTAATATAGCGAAAGATTCTTTTTACCGCATTATAATGAGACACCTTAGGTTGACTTTAAAAACGTACACACATACATACACTGAACATGATATCAGGCCTACTAGCAGTTAAATATAGCAAAGAACCAATCATAGATCTATATAAGCCATTATCAAAGTATTTACCATGTTCATCTTTGTCCAATTTAGTAGTGACACTCATAGGGGTGGGGGATGGTTTCAAATTTTCAAAGTTGAACTTTTTAATCATGTCATTTACATATTTTGCTTGACTTATGTGAATGCCTTTACTTGTTTGCTTAATCTGCAAGCCAAGAAAATAGTTAAGTTCACCAACCATAGACATTTCAAATTCAGATTTCATGCAATTTTCAAAATCTTCAACAAGTCTATGTGAGGTAGAACCGAAAATAATGTCATCAACATAGATTTGAATAATAAGTAAATCCGATTTATCTTGTTTCAAAAATAGTGTACTATTTATAGTACCCTCGTTTACAATCATTTTCTAAAAGGAAAGTAGCAAAACGATCATACCATGCTCTCGGCGCTTGCTTTAGTCCGTATAGTGCCTTCTTTAGTTTGTACACGTGATCGGAATGTTTCAAATCTTTAAAACCAGGTGGTTGCTTCACGTATACTTCTTCTTGTATAAATCCGTTTAGGAATGCACTTTTTACGTCCATTTGATATAATTTGAAATTTTTCATGCAAGCAATAGCAAGTAAGAGTCGTATAGCTTCTAAACGTGCTACGGGTGCAAATGTTTCATCGTAGTCAATTCCTTCTTCTTGATTATAGCCTTGTGCTACAAGTCTAGCTTTATTCCTAACGACCTTTCCTTCTTCATTCATTTTATTCCTAAACACCCACTTTGTGCCTATTATAGTCTTATCTTGTGGTCGTGGCACTAAATTCCATACATCGTTTCTAACAAATTGATTAAGCTCATCATGCATGGCATCAATCCAAGACGAATCACTCAAAGCATCATGCACATTTTTGGGTTCAATTTCAGAAATCATAGCATGAAATTCATTTATTTCATCCGAAGTAATTCTTCTACGTGGTCGCACACCGTGAGTGAGGTCGCCTATGATGAGATTATGTGGCTGATCTCTATGCCATCTTGGTTGATTATTTTCTATGTTATCATGTATTTCTATGTGATCATGCATTTCTAGTGTGTCATTCATGTCATGCATATCAAATGTACCATCATCTTCATTCAGCACGGGTTTCAATTCAAAGTCATCGTCGTATTCTTTATCTTTATCAATCTCACCAAATTCATTGAATTTCACATGAATGGATTCTATGATTTGTCTAGTGAGAGGATCATAACATCTATATGCCTTTGAATTTATAGAATATCCAACAAAAATGCATTCAATTGATTTGGATTCAGATTTATCTAAATTATCTTTTGTATTCAAAACAAAACATTTGCATCCAAACACACGAAAATAGTCAATCTTAGGCATGCGATCATTCAATATCTCATAGGACGTCTTGTTTATTTTCTTTCTTATAGATAGGCGATTTACTATATAGCATGCACAATTTACGGCTTCTGCCCACAGAAATCTAGGCAATTTATTTTCACATAACATAGTCCTAGCAATTTCTTGTAGTGTTCGATTCTTTCTTTCTACTACTCCATTTAATTGTGGAGTTCTAGGTGGCGAAAACTCATGCTTGATTCCTTTTTCTTCGCAAAATGAAATCATATCTTTGTTTTTAAACTCACCACCTCTATCGCTTCTTATCTTTTTCACATTGACACCGTATTGATTTTCAAGTTGTTTAATTAATTTTGCAATTTCAACGGCACTATCATCCTTATGTGCAAGAAATAAAGTCCAAGTATAACGAGAAAAATCATCAACAATCACGCATGTATAGTGGCGCCCACCTAGGCTTGTAGTGCGAATAGGACCAAACAAATCAATGTGTAGTAGTTCTAAGACTCTAGTCGTGCTTATTTCATTCTTAGGCTTAAGTGACTCATGTGTTTGTTTGCCTTTTATGCAAGATTCACACAACTGAAAGTTGTCTAAATCAAGTGTAGGCAATCCTCGTACTAAGTTCTTTCGTTGGAGTTTTTCTAGTATGGAAATACCAATGTGTCCTAAACGTCTATGCCATAAATTCACATTGGGTTCATTTGACATAAAGCACTTAACTTTAGCATCAACCACATCATCCATGGAAAGCGTAAAAATGTTGCCTTCTCGTTTTCCTTTTAAAACGGTTTCTTCCATTTTTATTTATTATGTTGCAGTAAGGGTGAGTGAAACACACATCAAAGCCATTGTCAATAAATTGAGAAATGGTAAGAAGATTGTATGATAAGTTGCTTACCAAATAGACGTTGGAGATTTGAAGAGTGCTTGGATTTCCTATCGTACCTTTTCCGATGATCTTGCCTTTGTTGTTGTCTCCAAAGGTCACGGATCCGCCTTTTGTGACCTTTTTTAATTTTGTGAACAAGCTCGGGTCACCCGTCATGTGCCTCGAGCAGCCACTGTCAAGGAACCACTTTATAGTTGTATCTTTCGATGTGTGGGCTCCCTGCAATGTGCAAATATGATTTAGGTACCCTTTTAACTTTGGGTCCTTTCGAGTTAGTTAATCACCTCTTGGTAAAAGTACCTTTCGGTACTCATACTTGAGTGATCCTTCTCGGTCTAGCAAATGGCAAGAATGAAGGTGCGATATAGTAGACATGTGGTGAATACACTTAGGGCCTTTGCCCAAGAACTCCTTTATACTCATTAAATGAGGGACGTTTTTGATATGTCCTTGTGTGTGTGTGCGTAGTGTGTGGATTATATGAATGTCGTGTATGCATTACTCTTTTCTTTTCATATCTATATGGTACAAAATTGTATTTCACATGATATGAAGAGGAAGTGGGGCGTGATGAGGGAAGGGGCGTTTTTTGCGTCATCTTAGATGCCACTTAAGGCTTTGGGGTGTCTACTTTCTTGGACACAACAAACTTAGTTGGTTTGATGGATACTTCATTACTATCAACGTATCCCAAACCCGTTTTGTCACTGTCATGCTTTTGAGATAAGATAATACGATGCAGCATGTTAGATCCCGTATCAAACTGTTTCATCATTTTCTCTAGATCTATATTCCTTGATTTCAAATTTGAAATCTCGGATTTCATTTCGTTATTTTGAGTGGTTAATGATGAAATCTCTGTCTTTAATGCAGTGATGATGCATGATGACTCTTTCTTTGAATCGTTTAATTGAGTGACAAGATTCTCGTTAGAAGATTCTAACAGTTTCTTGTCTTCAATTAATCGCTTCTTTTCCTTAGCGAGAGTCTTAGTGAATTTATGCAGTTCTAGATACTGACTAAAAAGATCATCATAAGAAGGCTCAGAGTCAGAATCAGAATCAGATGATACCTCATTAGATGCTTTGGACACAAAGCATACTTGAGCAGTCTCTTCTTCGGTCTCAGTCTCAGAATCCGATGAATCACTCCAGGTGGAGGCCTTTAGAGCTCGTTTCCTTTTCTTGGGTTCTGAGATGGGTCTATTCTTGTTCCGCTCCTTGTCAGTGTATTTAGTTGTTTGCTTTTCTTTATTGGGGCAGTCATATGATAAATGTCCAAGTTTGCCACATTCATAACATTTAACATCTTTATCATTTGACTTGTTCTTAATTCTTTTCGTTGTAGTGCCCTTATTTTTGTTTCTAAATGATCATCTCATAAATTTCCTAAAGCCTTTAGCCAATAGAATTAGGCCATCGTTATCCGATTCAAAATCTCTATCATCTACGTGATCGGAAGAAGTAGAGACATATTCATTTGATTTAAAAGCAATAGCTTTACCTTGTTTAGATAATTCCGATTTCCGTATGGTGAGTTTATATTCATACACCTTAAGAGATCCAATTAACTCTTCCATCTTTATTGAGTTCGTTTCTTTGCTTTCTTCTATTGCAGTTACTTTAGGGTCCCATTCCGACGGAAGGCTTCGTAAGACTTTCTGTACTTTTCCTGCATGGTAAAAGCTTTACAAAGAGACTCAAGAGAATTATAGATGTTAGTCAAACGAAGATCCATGTCAACAATAGATTCATTAGGCAATAGTTTAAAACGACTCAAGTGTAGACATAAGCATGTTTATCTTTGACTCTTTAACTTGTCTCGTGCCTTCGTGTTTCAATTCTAGTATCTTCCACATTTCTTGTGCACTCGAACAGTTTGAGACATAACTAGACTCACTTTTACTTAATCCATTCAAGAGCAATTGCATAGCCCTAGCATTCATGCTAAGTTTCTTTTTATCATCACTTGTATATTCTTGTTTAGGTTTGACAACTTCTAGTGTGACTCCGTCTACGGTGGATAACTTAGATGGAACAAAAAGACCATCTTCTATAATCGACCAAAGATCTATATCTATAGCCATAAGAAAAAGCTTCATTCTTAGTTTCCATTGAATAAATGACTCACCGTCAAAAAGTGGAGGCCTTTGGCTCGACATACCTTCTTGCTCGGTTTTGAGATTTGTGGTTGCCATCTCACTGAATCGTTGGATCCTTTGTAGTGAGTGTTCCTGTGCTCTGATACTACTTGTAGGATCTGCAAAGCACCACTAGAAGGGGGGGTTGAATAGGTGGTGCGGAAAGTGTGGTTTTTAAAATTGGTTTAAAACTAAACAACTCAACTTCTGAAAACAGATTCTGTTTTCAGGACCAGTTTTAAAACGTTTTTTTAAAACCAGGTTATAGGTCTCCAAAAATTCTGAAATTTTGAGATAAATTAGACTCCGATGTTATGAGGGTCTCCTAAAAATTTCAAATTTAAATTCAACCTTTAACCCCTTCAAAAATCATTGGTGTTCAGATTGCGCGAATCTGCCAGAAACGGTAGACTGTTTTGAAAAATTTATTTCTATTTGTTCTTAACTCCAATTGCTCTGAAATTTTAATCATTGACCCCTTATATGTTTTATTTGAATGTGTTGAAACAGTTTTAAAAAATACTTTCGGGAAGTTAGTCAAATATACTCAAAGTCTCAACCTTTGCAAGTTTGAAAATCAGACTGCACTAGTCTCAGATCTTTGGATGTTTGAGTGACTTATACTTATCCAAAAGAGTTGAAACTTGTGCCAAATTAACCCTAGGACATGTGTCTATGTTTCTGAAAATGTTCGTGATTTTTGAAAATCGTTTACTATTTTTACGAACGTAAACAAAAAGAGTAAACAGTGCAGAAACAGAATATGAGTGCTGAAAGTAAATGACACCGAGATTTTTATACTGGTTCGGTTATAAACAACCTACTCCAGTCTTCAAGGAACACCTTCCTTGGTTCACACTAGTCACACACACGTAATACACCTTACCACAGGGTTGATGGAGTTACACACCAACTCCAACCCTTTACAAACCTTGTACGTTGAATACAATACGCACGAACACCACTACCTTGCAAGAATGAAGATTGATCACACCTTGATCAATCTTTTACAAAGATAAAGAGTATGTGGTGGTCTATAACAAGCCTATTCAATATTGAAAATATGAGTACAATAGGCTTTCAAGAAGAAGAAAGAAAGAGAGTGTAGAAGAAGAGAGGCTAGCGTTTTTGATCTCTTGAAAATGCAA